>OX608051.1:6708385-7308385 GCA_951509405.1 Machimus rusticus
CGAACTTGAAGGCATCTCCCTAATTAATCAACAGAAACACGTGTCTGTAATTAGTCATGGTACGAGAACATTTGTCTTCAAAAGAATCGTGACCAATTCCAATTATTCGCCTTCTGCTTTTCTGGCAACTAAACAAAACGTAAACATATAATATAAACCTGTAGAATTGATTTTATCAATGTCAATAATAACTGCGACCCAGATCAACACAAATTCTTAAAAATTTGCAAATTACATTCGACTTTTCACAAACTCAAAGACAATTTAGCTGATTTTAAATTATGAACTTTGGTTGTGATTTAACATTAATTTTCATAAAATTTACTCTTATACACGAGTATGGTATATGGTATTTATTTATATTTGAACATTTCCTTATTAAATTACAATAAAATCACAAAAAATCCTTAAAAAGCTAACGCTTACATGTGATCTCGTTTTTATTAGATATTATAAATTCACAAGAAGGTTGAGGGATCTTACGGTCTAGAGAAAGAAATAGAGATGAGGCAGGGGTGGGTCAACAAAAATACTGGAGTAACAATGCATTTATATAAATATAGAAATGTGTGACTTACTCATAAGTGGTAGTAGTGATCGCGTAACTCTAGCATTGTTCGTCCTAATTTGATTCTTAGAAATAATTCATTTATAAAGTTTGTCTCAGTTGCGTATGTGTGTTCGATTATCTTAAACAAAATGCTAAAAAGAGTTTAAATATATCACGAAACGCATGGCACTGCTGCTAAATGAGTCAATCTTCTGGTGAGAGATAGAATGGGATATTATACCTATTTTGAAGCAAGTAACACATTAAAACCAGAAAAAACGTACCCCTTTTCAAATTAACTGTGGTGCAATTCATCTAGCATTCTGTGAATCTTATGTACCTAAAGCTCAGAATTCTTTTAGATATTCTTCATTTTTTGGGCTAACGCGCAATTGCTGAACATAATTATTTTCATTTTACAGCATTACCACAAAAACTTTTACAGATAACGCCCTTCTCAATGGTCTTTGGATGCGACCTTAATCCTTCTTGTTCGCTTTTTCTTTAAGCTGCTGCAGCTTTGAAGAAAGTATTGTCCCAAACTGTTGCTTCACAGTACCAACGAATCCGTGGTGCTGCAGTCCCGGCCAAAGAGACACAATAACAGAAGTGAAGTAGCTCAACAGTAAGTTATCAATTACTGATCCAATCCATGCGAGAATAATTAGAATCAGAGACATGCTAATCAGAAACTGGAAGATCATTTTAAATTACACTTAAATTAAAAATATCTAAATGATATAAACTTACCACTGCTGATCGCTCTTCCTTTACCGAAAACAAAGAATTGTAGTATGAACATAACTTAATTTTGGCCGAGCATAGTTCGTTGCAAACTTCTTCAAATTTATTCTCCTGAGCACCGGTCCAATTATCTGGCTTAAAAATGCATTTTGACACCAGAGGGAAGGTGTAGTCGAAGATTATTAACAAAAGAAGGCCCAAGGAGATAAGCGTTAGAACTGATAAGTCTAAATACCAAAGGAAGAGGTAAAATGTTGATATTAGCCCAAAAACAATCCCTGGATAAAATTTTTTATCCCATTTCAAAATTGAATTTGCTAATAGGATCAATTCCCTGTAGTTCTCCAGGTCGTGTTTGAGTTTGTTGAATTCTTTTTTCTGAAAAAATTAATGTAAATTTATATCAAAAATAATTTATTGAATATTGCATTATTTTGTAATTTATTTTAACTAGTAAAGTCGTATGATTTTATAAAGTAACACATAGCCCAGATTTACCTTAATGTTGTTGTTGATATTTTGAATTATTTATGCCAATTTGCAAGAGTATTCTACGCAATATACAGTTATACATATTCGATACGATATAACAATATGACAATATCGATTTCCATGCTGTTATATCGTGCAGAACCGTGTGCACTGATGTAAAGGAACTTTTGAAATTAATCTTGAGTACGTCGGAGCAAAGTGTCTGAGGCAAGTTAATTTATTTAGAGCTACTTAGAGATAACTAAATAATGTGCTATAATAAAACCTAGATTGGATTACCTATAACTGATAGAGATAAAAATTACTGCAATAAATGAGCTATGAAAGGTAAAACTGATACTTTATACATGCAAAATTTTCTTTTTTTTAACGAAAAATATGTAAGTATGTAATTATCAGTAGGACTTGTTTAAATAAGGAACGCTTTTTATAAATTTATAATATTGTGATTACACTCTATGTTCGGGTTATTTGTAGTAAAATATAAATCGACAGTTTAATATGAGGTGGAATCATGAATGAAATATCTACTCTCCCATTTTTTCCCTAAAATTGACATACGAGTATAATTTTAATAAAGTGAAATTAAATAAGCTTAGGGATTAAATTTTTATGAACGCCTGAATGCTTTTAGAAAAATTTCGAAATCTAAGCGCTGCTAAAATTCACGCTTTATATGATAAACGCTATGTTTGCGGAAATTCGATGATTGAGGAGGAGCATATAAAATTCCTTACTGCACATTTTATTTATTCTTTAATTTTGTACAAAACAAAAAAATGGAAGTTGGGTTAATTTTAAATAAAAGAGATTCCCTAAACAGCACTTTAACTAAATTAATATTTTAGCATTTCTAAGAAAACCATTGATGAATAGGAAATTTGATTTTTAAACTAGGAGCCACTTGTTCGTTCTAAAATTCTAGTGTATTTACTAACAAATGCTACCATCGTTTGGTAATCTATAGTTGCTTTAAATAAGTAAGGGACGCTCAACTATACTAAGTAGTTTAGGGATTATTCTGATGATTTATTACACATAAAAATATTGAGAAGAGTATGTCAATGTCCTTGAAGAATTAAAAAAAAAATCACAAAAATCCTTTTCCTTTCAGATGTGGGATAAATTGATAAATTACTTCTGATAAAATTAATCATAATTAATATTAACACTAAACTGTTCTCTATCGTATTTGATTGTACTGATGAATGCTCAAGAAAACTGAATCATAATTAAGAAGACTTATATGTACATATATACTCATTAATCATTAAATGTTTTCGCATGAGGTCGTAAGTACTAGAGAATATTCAACTCAATCTGAGTCATAAGATTAACGAATTGAAGCGAAGGATTTTATGTTTTAATAAAGGGTCATGCAAATGTCCTTAATGATAGAGATAAAAAATTAAGAAAACTAAAAATACCTAAACAATAATCAGCTGGGTGAGCAACAAAAGTATGTTTTGAGGTGCTTGTATCGCACGAACTGCAAATTAGACCGTATCAGAATAAATTCACCAATTGGTCCGATAACAATGAAAGGGAACTGGGTCAAAGATCAAGAGCCCTATTCGCCTCAAGTGCGAGTGCTCAGCTGATGAATCATTTTTCTATTGAGGGCAAAACCAAGAAAAATATGCACCTTTTCGCCGGCCAGTGAAATTGTTATTTATTATGCAGAGTTTACAGAAAATTATAATTTAAAGCCAGAACCAAAGAACCTTTTTTGCGCGTTGATACACCGGCAAAATGAAAATCTGATTCTGTGCAAACTGAAACAAATCAAAATGTTCACGTCTTTGTCAAATGATTGAAGGAAGACGCTTTCTGCGCGACGGGAGTGGCTCAATTAGGCCGGCACCCTTCCTGGTCCTTGTTATATCACATTTCCTCGACTCCCGTCCCGAAATTAATAAATGTCCGCACATCTTGCCCTCGCCAAAGTGCACTTTTTATCATGCAAGAAAAAGGTGCGCGCATGTTTCGTCGAAAAAAAAATACATATGTATATTTTGCGTGTTGCAAATTCCTTGTCCAAATCTTCAGACAGATTGACGGGGCCGATTATCTAATAAAATCGGCGTTATTTGGACTTTGGATGGAGGAAAATTCGCAGCCGAAATGCTGCAGAACGCACTTTCGGGCGAGAGGAGCGCTCGGCTCCGCCGGCTTTATCCTAATCGCGTTCCATGGGCAACTATTTCGGGCAGGATGACACGCTAATTTTAGCGACTATAAATAACCATTTAGTCCTCTACGGTTCAAAAGGGCCACAGCACAATTGGATTTTTATTGATCTAGCCACTCACCTGGATTCCACTCAACATCTTTGCGGCGTGAGGTATCCCCGTCTACTCCCGACCCGAGCTCGATGATTTCTCCGCGGACAAGGCTACCGATGGATGGGATGCTGCTGGCCAGGCGCTAGCGGTACTCGTTTGGCTGATCCACGCTAATTAACTAATTAAACCCGATTCTGACCGGCTTGCGAGGAATTGTGGACCGAAGACGGATTATTAACGAACTAACTGGACTGAAATCGCAATCGACACCCGTTCTCGCGACGCAATCTGTGTTTTGTTGTGTGCTTGCGGGAAGAAGCTTCGAAACTTTTTCGGAAAACCCTCTGACAGCCCCCTCCCACACTCTGCGCACTTTTCTTCTGTGGATTTTAAGCGCGTATTCCACATTCCACAAAAGTGTGGAGCATGCGTTCGAAAAGTTTGAAGATGTTTGAATTGAATTCCTTTAGACCAAATATGAAATTAAGGCGGTTTTTGGAAAAGGCCAAGCGTACATAACTTCTTTTTTTAAATTTATTACGATATATTTAAGAAAAGAGAATGCATACCATATATAATAGTATTTTATCTAAATTAATAACATTGAAATATCTTATCTTTCTGTGATTTCAAAATAACTTTTTTTTTTTATAAATTCATATGGTTATTTACGTGATACAAACACGTACAATATTTTTGTAATTTTTTTGCCCCTGGCGTTATTTAGGCTATTAGTTTACTTGTTGTAATCCTACTACCAGAGGTTGTATGTCTTCTTTTGCTTAATTTTTTTATTAAGTTTTATTAATTTGAATTTTCTCTTCCAAGCAATTTTTCCCAGTTTTGTCATTGATGCTTTTATTATTAATTAACTGATTATTTTTGCTCTTTAGATCGAACGTTGTAGAATATATTTTAAACACACTATTGCTTTAATTCTTTACAACAGACTGTTGGTTTGGTTCCATTGTTAAAGAGGTAAACTAATCGAGGTTAAAAATCAGCGAAATTTGAGCTGTGATTGAATTCTTTCTGTTACCCCTCATTCATAACACGAGGAACACATACTTACTCGTATTTCTCGCTGTAGCAATATTTACCAATTCTCTGATATAAATTTGATAAAATCTATACAAGACTACTGATTTTTACAGCGACCCCTAAAGATGTTTACACTACAAAGAAAAATACGACTCGAAATGATAATCCACTCTAAAAATTTCGATAACCCGGTTTTAACCGAATTTATTAAAAATTCAAACATTTCACTTATAAAACCTGACACGGCAAATCAAACTAAAATGGAAATTTTGTTTTTATTATTTTTATCGTATTTCGCTAATTATCATAAACGAGCAAAGCCTTATTAGATAAGGCTCTTCAAACTTTCGACTTATGTATCTTCATTATTATTTAAACTATCTCTCCACGGAATTATATTGTTTTGAAAACTTTAAACATTGCGTTTTACTATGATGCTGAAACTGCGTTATTTCAGAATTTTTAATTGTTATCTTTATGGTACCCTCAAAAAGTCTATTAGCCTATCTTTATTTCCTGTTTTCAGGGGACATTTACTTTGTTAAGACCGCACACGTGTAAGCTTTAAGAAGGTAAAATTGTTTTCTAATTCCTTAAATAGTTGTGCAAATCTTGGGTTTGGGTCATTTATAAAGGACACATCTTAAAATAACTACAAAAACAGGATTAAATAAAAGTAACAAAATCCTTTTTAATTAAAAAATTAAATAACAACCTAAACCTCTAGACATAATACTGTGGAAATCTTAAATCAGTGTCCTGCAAATTTGCTTCAATCCATTCGTCGGCCTTAGCCGTAAGTTTCGGAGTAAATTCTGTGAGCCAACTGCCAATTTTTCCATTTCTTACAAAATCAGCTTCTCCACTTTTGAGGACCTTAACGTCTTTCATTTCCTGTCCATTAACTGCTGTATTATTTTTAAAATTTTTAATATCCAAATATTCAGCTATTTTTGTAACCTCATCTTCTGTAACATTTCTATCTAAAAATTTTGCAACTTTTTTTATTGCTTCTGGAAAATTATGTTTCATATCTTCATAAAACATGAAAAGCACGTTTGAGCAGTGTCGATGCTCCCAACCTTCTTTAACGTGGCTCCAGTAAGGCATCCATGGATCTTCGAAGAAAATATATAATTTTAGTATGTAGAAGGATTTTTTTTTAATTAAAAAATTTATAGCATGCATACTTAAACTTCTCTCGAAGTAGTCCCAGTATCTTTGAAAGTCGCCAACGTAGCCCTGTGTTCGATAGAGTCGATTAAGATGGTAATAAGACACTGCGACGTCTTTCGGGTTTCGAGCAATGTATATGACCTAGATCAATTGAAAAACGTAGAAGCGAACGTGATCTTTTCAAAAGATCTTCAGAAGAGTTGATGGCCTCTGAATTCTTGTTAGCAATTTAATTACCTTGCACTCTTGCTGCATTACACTTGGTGGTAGTAGCGAAAACGGAAAATGTGTCTTGATGAATCTTTGTTGCTTAACATTTTCTAAGAACTCCCAAGGAGGCTGTGATATCGCTTCAATAAAGTCCTGTTTTATAGGATCATCAGAGTTTTCCTCAAGAAGCTCTAGTTTCACTTCATCATGCATAAAAGTGCAAAATCTGTTGATTTATTATTGTTTTTAATTGTTATTTCCTTTTTTGAACTCCCATTTCTTTATTATTATAGCAACTAGTACTCACTCAAAAAACGGAAATCGACTACTGAGGCACTCCTTTCGTGCAGTGTCGAAATCTAAATTATTGGAAAGTAGCCAGATCAGTTCTTGTGTCCAAGTAGTACCTGATCGAGGGAATGTTGCAATCCAAATATCATTAGGACGAGCCTGAAAATTGTAGAAGTAATCCGCATAATCCTTATACTTGTGCGGAAAAAAATATTTCTTTGGCCCAACTTGCACAAATCCTGTTCGTTCACCTTCGAAAGAGAAATTTTTGGTGAATTACACCATACAAATTTACTTCGACTTTTTCTTTAGTAAATTGAAAGTTTTTGCTGATTTATTTCACAATAATTAACTCTTTCATAACTCGATTTCGAGGAATTTAACGTACCATGGAAATACTCAAGGAGTTCCGAATTAATTTCGGGATCGAGGGGTTTAATTTCAAAGGGAAATGGAATTTCTCCTTTATTGTTATTGAAAGACATTTTCGCGGTTATTGGGTTATCGGAAGCTCGAATTTTAAAAATAAAAAACAGTGCGACGGTGGTTCGATTGAAGCACCTGGGCTGGTAAACGCGACTCAACTGGCATAGTGACCACTGCCCCCACGAAGCGCAAGTGGCACTCAAAATCCATCGCGTTAAAAAAGCTTGGCTTTAAGTCTTAAGTCGCGACAGATAGACCTTAAGAAGGTGCCCCACGGAGCCCGCTTTCAGAGAGAAAGTTTATTTTTGAGGTAGACTTACTTCTCCATGGAGGTAAACATTGCAGTCGCGCTCCACCTTGAAGAAAAGCGACTGGAGCACGCGCAAAAAAATTCTAGGTGTTAATGGGCACTTTCAGCGTAGTATTTATGCAGATTTTCTGAGTCCGGCTTCCGACAATACTCAGCCGTTGTGTAAGTTCGAGGCAAGGTATGCTTTTGGAACCGGTTATATTACCTAATTAATGGGAATTTCTTTACATCTCAAAAGAACAGAGGATGCATTTTCACTTTTCTGGAGCACCAAGATTAACGTCTTTTACTGTTGCACACTTTCTGTCGTTGTATTTCAATAAATAGGATGCCCTGAATGAAGTGTATTATATTTTTTTGAGTATTCAGCTTAAAAACAGAATCATTCATCCGACTTTTGTTTTTAATTAGCATCTGACTATTTTTAAATTAACACGTTGAATTCAAAGTCATTGCACTTGAGATATGATCATGGTCGACGGTAAGTTGGCGAGACTTATGTATATTACTCATTTGAATGTATAATTTTTATGATTATTACACTCTTAACTTATTTCCTGAACAGCTTCATTTATTTACTTTTCTTCTAAGTTGGATATTGAAACTTTTATTAGAAGTTTTATTCACTTTGTTTCTCTATTTTATTTATCTCCTAATACATAGTTTAAATAATTGCAATTTAAACAAGTAATGTTTGGAACTAGAATCTATAAAACATAAACAAAACTTGGGGCTGATGAAGGCGTACAACTTGTTCGATTTGCCTTATTTTGACTATTGTACTTAAATACTGCCTAATAGTTATGTACTTAGAGTTGATATGTTCCACGCATACTTATGCCTAGTTGAGAGTTAATAAACCACGGGAGGCTTAAAACTATATTGTAATTTATTTGTAGAATATTTTCGCATTCTCGCTTCGTCGTAATAACTCTCTAATTTAAAAAAATAATTTTTCTTGGCTTCTACAGGTTTTCGCATATACTTTGTACTAGTATGTAAAATTGTTTGTATCAAAAAAAGGTTAAATTCAAACTGATTTGGTTCCCTAAAGATGCCGGTTAAAAAATTATTTTAATGTTTATTTTTTTTTTTTAAGTTATGTAAAAGAGTTGAAAATTGAAATATTGTTAAGACATACAATATAATATAACTTACACATATAAATCTTTCTTAGGAATATTATCTATGCAGTCGTTTGATCAATTTTTTCAGTTATTCTATGGTTCTACATAGTTTAAAAGCACCTACGAGTCCCGGTATTATTTTCATTAATTCTTTATGAGGATTATAAAAATCAAACTTAAGTAAGAACTACCTACTAGGTTTTTAAAAACAAGGTGTTTTCCTTATTTTTTCATATACATATGTACATATATTAATTTTAATATTATCAGCCTAAATGGAAGTTCTTTCTAGCGTTAGATGCTATGGAACTTTGAAATAATAAAATTTATGGCGCGCATCTTTTTCTAATAGTTTTTAGCGCGTTCAACCGAACAAACAAACAAACTCTTCAGCTTTATAATATTAGTATAGATTTCACGATGATGAGTGATTTCAGCTGCTGTTAAGATCTTAACGACTGCGTTTAAGTGGTCGAATTATTCCAAAAAAACCAAAACGAACGCACCCAGCTGCGGCAGCTTATCAAGCATGGCACTGCCGTAAAAATTTGAGAATTTCCGTAATCTCGCTCTGCTTACATCAAACACCGCACGCACACTCTGCTAGTTTCGACATATACGTGCACAGCATCAAGAAGAAGAGCGGCTTTCGAAAGCACACACAAAGCAAAGCAGTGCTAACGCAAAGCAAAGGCAGCGGAGGCGCTGGGAGAGCAGTTCGGTGTTTGATTAATTTCTCTCGTCTTGTCAGAATTATTTTGTTTTTACATTTATTTTTAGATGTAGATTTCATCAATAAACTAAAACAATAGGCTAGCTGACAAAGTGTATAATTGTTCGACGGTAATTACTGTGCATTCGCTGTGGTTCCGCTGTTTCCGCATTCGCCACCACAAAGCCCCAAAACTCGGAGGAAGCGAGCAGTTCAGCCAGCACCATGAACTCGGTGAGTAGCGTAAGCCCGTGAATGTCACATGCGTTCAAGAAAATTCCACCTCGGCTTCGTTTTGAGCCCGTGCCCAACGCCTGTCCTGTGCCCTTATTTACTCAGTTCCGTGCGCTTTCAGATGTCGAACGTAGAGAATCTGTCGCCCCAGACGATACGGCAGGTGATCAAGGAGATGCACGCGCTCATCGACAGCCCCCTGGAAGGCATCAAAATTCAAATGAACGACGCGGACGTAACGGACATTCAGGCTCTGATCGAGGGCCCAGGTAAGAAGCAAAAAATCGCGAATTCTATCCCCTTTGGCGCCGACCGATTATCTAATCAGCAGTGATTGGGACGGCAAATGTGCAATTTTCAGGTCAATGTCGCTTCCATGTCACTTTCGGCCTGATTATGTTGCATTTTTTGATGACACAATTAGTGCTCCATTTACTGCAGCAGACACTGTCCGAGCGGTGGCACCTCAACGACTCTTCACACGGTCGCGCTTTTTTGCCAAATTGTTTGTTTTGCTTGGTTGAGTTGCTATCTGCTTATTCAGCTAGATCTGCTTATAATCAACGAGTTGTTGCAGACAGTTTGTCGAAAAAGTTAGAAACAATTCTGAGGTGACGGTGTTATAATGCTTTGGGTTTCTCCATTATGATTTTCTTTTTTCACGTTTCCGGGAAACGCCTCTATGCATTGTAAAAGGTGCTCCGCGTCAGATTGTACAGAGCATCCCCTAAATACATTAGATTGAAAAGTAAGCCAAATAACTGATTCATTAAAACGTTCTGATCATCTCTTATTTCCTGTCTACTAATTCTTTAAAATAATATAATTTTAGAAGAGTATAGGCGAAAATGTTAATTAGAACATTTCAAGAAATCAGTTTGTGTAAATACTTCTTTCTAGGAACATATTTATAAAAGGAACAACTTTTGACTAATTAACAAATCATGCCGAAATAATAAATTTTAATTTCTCCAATAGTAGGTGGTAGGTGAAAGTGGTTCTCGTTTTTAGCCAAAAATATTAAATTTATGTTAGATTAGTAGATCCTAAAACCTAAGATAAACCAGTTAAAGGGTCACACCACCTTGATTATCAGAAAACTAAGTACAAAAACGAACATTTAGAATTAAATATATATATACCTGTAAAAAATGCGTCGTCCAATCAAAAAAATCTTATACCACACTAAATGCCAGAAAATATTGTAAAGTAGTGTGAATTTCATCAAAATCGGTTGAGTAGTTCTCAATAAGTTCTGCTCAACAGTTTGAATACTTTCGAGAAATACTAGATGTTGGTCTATTGGCAAATCTCTTATTCAATAATAGACTATCCAAGTTTTTAGCAGAACACTTAAAAATTAATCTTTGGTTATTGTAGGAGTATAAGCCAAAGTAAAATATAAGCCTTAGTTTATCACCATATTGTTATGAAAAGTTATATTTTTTCCTGAAATTTTTCTGTGACTAGAAAGTTTGTTTTGGGAATAGTATGGAAATAAATTCTCTTCAAACAAATATAAAGGTATATTTAATCACACGTACTTTATCATTAGCTGGAACCCCCTATGCCGGAGGAGCGTTTCGAGTTAAGTTGGCTCTCGGGAAAGATTTTCCACAAACTCCACCAAAGGCGTTCTTTCTCACAAAAATATTTCACCCGAACGTAGCATCAAATGGTGAAATCTGCGTGAATACACTCAAGAAGGACTGGAAACCAGACCTCGGAATAAAGCATATCCTTCTCACTATCAAATGCCTACTTATTGTACCAAATGCTGAATCAGCGCTGAATGAGGAGGCGGGCAAAATGCTGCTCGAAAGGTACGACGACTACTCCCAAAGAGCGAAAATGATGACTGAAATTCATGCCCAAGTAAGCGAACTTAATTAATAATTAATTAAATTAATCATTTTATTTGGGGGTTAATCAATTATTTGTTTCAGCCCGCAAAGAGCACAGAGTCAATAGGGGATGATGGTCCATTGTCGAAGAAGCATGCTGTTGACAAGAAGCTACAGGACAAGAAAAAAGAAAAATTAATAAAGGAAAAGAAGCGGATGTTAAAAAGATTATGAAGAGTACTCCCCAACGTGGCGATTTGCCCCTTTTTGTGAATTTCATTTTCTCTACGTTTCCTTCATCACACCTCATGTCCTTAATTGGCCCGCAGTTTAACAATTGAAATCTATATTTATCGCAATTTATGTTATAAGATTTTTTATTTTTATTTTTTTTCATATAGAGAACATTGCCACGATTTTTATTTGTTGTCCTTATTTTAAATAGAGTCTAGATAATGTATAACTGGGAGCATTTTGCTGGTGCATTTCTCAACACCGAGTGTTTGCGAGTCATTTTACCTTTTGTTGTGCTGTTCACCATCTGGGTGACAATTATTATTTTCTTTTTAATTAATTTTAACGTATAATTGAGCTGGTAGAAGTTTTGAATAATTGGTAGAGAGTCCCGTCGTTATTTAGAATAAATGTCCAGGACTTGGTTGTATTTGTAATAAATAGCAGAATGCAATCACATTTGATTGATCAGATTTATAAAAGAGTTCTAAAAATGTCTAAACTTTCCGTTTTGATTCGAAGTATTGTATTTTATGATGTTTCATCAAATTTATCAGTTAAAATAACACGTTTTTTGAATATTATATCAGCAAAATAAATTTTGAAAATTAATTTTTAATGTTTCCTTTAACTTTATTTTGATTTTATATAATTTAACCATTGTAAATTAAAAGCAGAAACTTAAGGCTTTCTATTGAATTAATTAATAACCTAAGCAAGGAAATGAAATTCTATTGATTCTCTTTAACTGATTGACTAATGTACCATATTGAGTAGATTCGCATTTCCACCCCTTCAAGCCCTATTTAGAAATATGACTGATTTTGCAACGATCAGGACCAATCACTCTAAAGAACTTAAAAATATGTGTAAAAGGCTTCCTTCTACTCTTAATGATAAAAAAAACAAATTGATCCTGTGTCCGTTTGTCAGACTCTACCGCTTTTCTCAGATTTTTGGGGGCATAATTTTTTATATAGCAATGAAGTTTACTGAGCCGAATATTTCTTCTCCATAGAACTTAAAAAATAATTAATAAAAAGTTTTAATAGGAGAAGGTAGGGTCTCAGATGAAAGGATTTTTCTCGTAAAAACAAAAACATATTCCTGTAGGAAAATCAATTTGCCTTTACCACAAACGATAGTTTTCAAGATTATCACTTTACCATGTAAAAAAATAATGAGATTTGACCGATTTGATGTTTTTATTTAGGTTTTTGTTCTGATACAAAAATAACTTCATTTTATTCCATATAGAAGACATAATTTTCAAAAACCTGTCGATTGAATTGTTAGATTTAAATTATTTAACTATTCCGAAAGTTGGAAACTTTTATAAAATGCAAATTTCACAGAGTTACAAAAACACATAGGATATTTTAATTATGGCAAAAAATATTTTTATATTCAGAATTAGAGAAAAAATCAAAGTTTATTGCATTTTCATCAGCATTTCTTCTTTTTTAAATTCTACTCAATAGTTGTTTTTAGTTCAACTCACAAGGCGGCGATAGCCTTTAAGGGTAGAATGAACTGAACGAAAAGTACTATAGAAGTAATTACACCAAACGACGATCCAACCAAAACTTTTATCTTATAACTATCGTCAAATACCGCTTGTTCCAAACCTTCGATGGTGTCTCCACTGCAGCTGACAATCAAAACAGCAGATAGACCTATATAGCATGAAGCATGAAGGAGAGAAACAAAACCAATCTGAAATGTTATGAAATTTATCTGTCTTTAGATCAGCTTTGATTATTTTATCTTACCCAAACGTGCAAAGCAGGATAGCTTTCTGCTATCATTAAACTAATAAAATAAAGTAAATTCACTATAAAAATTGCAATGGATTCCGCTTCGAAAAACAGGTAAATTAATCCCGAAGAAGGAATTTCATAAGCTAATTGAATTGCTATAAAAGCAGCTAATGCGCATACCTGTTTAATTAGTGAATATAATTTTTATTAATTTTTGGGTATAGAAATCCAATGAACAATTCTTACCGCAGCAATAGGCGTGGATATTTTAAAGTCCATGATTTGAATATACCTTTCCTTTTACTATTTTGATAACAGAATTGTCTACACTTTTCAAACAAAAATATGACTAGATTTAGAATTGGGTCGTTTTCGCCTACTTAAAGTAAGGAAAACAAATCCTTTATTTTCTTATTTCTATGAGGCTTTACTTAAATATTTAATTTATAATTTCTAGTTACCAACAATTTAAGTCTGGATAGATTGCAGATTATGAGTCTGATTTAAAAATTTTTAATAATGAAAACAATCCGAGATGTCAGGATTTTTACAGTATACCAATTTTCAAATATAACAAAATGATTTGGCAAAATTCTGCAAAGGCAGAATAGTTGTTTTGTTTTAAATATACTTTAAACAACTAATTTGTTCCTTGATATTTCTAAAAGCCATGTTTAAATAAAAATAGATAAAAAAAACACTTTAATTAATAATAATAATACATAAAGCTTAAAGTACTGAAATAATATTTGCAAATAGTTCATTACTCGGAAAAAAAACAAATTCTCTAGTACATACACTGCTTTGAAAATTAAAAACATATACACTTTGTTAAAATTAAAAAGAATACTTTGTTTAAAAAAAAATGATATATGTCAATAAAACATGAGCTCGTCTATTTTCTACCTGTTTTCTATTTACACTTTCTATACGTGTTTTAGAATTCCTCTGATGAGGGAAGTAAGTAAATATTCGTAAATTCTTTCCCTAAGCAGCATTTGTTTCCTATTGCAGAATTTCAAGTTATGAAATAAACGGAGCAACTAAAAGTATATAAATGTTTCAGCAGGATGGTTATGTTCCCTCGAATAAAAAATACATAAAAAAATTGACTGGCCGTAGAAAGGGAAAGAGCCAGGGCCCTTCAAGGCTCCTTACCTGTTAAATTTATTGTATGACTTGGGAGAACTTGAGTTATAGCACCCTTATAGTAAATCTAACTATATTTGTGAGGCTTCCAAGTATATTAAAGTATCATACATTAAATTATTTACTTTCCTATTAGGTTCTTGCCGTCATTTCAACAGTCTTACAAAGTGTCTGGACAGAATTTCCAAATTACGAAATATCAATTGTTTTACAGGTGGAATCATTTGCTCTTGCAACAATCTTCCTAATAGCATTTACAGTGGGTTTCCTGGATTGTAGTGAATGTCTTGTTTTATTTGTAATTTATTTACTAATTAACTAATGTACAGTGAGGTAAATCTTGATTTTATTTTCAGATTGTACCAATGTGTATTGTGCATAGTATTCTATATGGTTCGCTATGTCTCCTCCTTCAACCATTGCTTTCCAGACAAATCATATATGGAATTGGTTATGAAGTGCTTTATGAAGACCAACGGTTTCAATTAATGATATCAACCATAATTGGTTTAATTACTTGTCTTATAATGATTTATGATATATTATTTGTATATCCAGTTAAACATTGTTATCAAATATGCTTAAGGTGTGGGGAAATTCCTAATACGATGTATCCATAGAAAATTATAGCAGTATATATATACATATATATATATTATGAAAGTACTACCAACAACTTTTGCATGCAATACAATAAACCAGTGTATGTATATATGTACATATTTATGCTCCAAATGTGTTTATCTTTTATAGTTTAAGTTTCTTTTTCATTGTTGTATCCGTTTTATTTTTAAAAAATAGATTATATTGAGAATTTTGGAGAAACTGATCCAAGAAGTATTTGAGAAGTTTAATTTGATATTGACTGCTAGACAAGAAACACGGATGTTGTGAAGGACTTTCAACCATTCCGATAGCTGATTACATATTTATGTAAGCAGCATTTTGATGCATACTGAAAATAGCAGTATTGAACTTTACCAAGATATTGCAAAGAAAAATATATTAGCCAAGTCTCGACAATATCGATTAAGAAATATACGATCTAAATGGCGAAAAATCAAAATAAATTGGGAAATGAAAATCCCTTTCTCAAACTCAATATGATCTAGATATCGAGCCGATAAATGACATGAGAAAAGTTTATAAAAACCACTTTTAGAAATGAAATACACATAGATAGCCCCGAAATCCCTTGGTCAATCAATATCATTTTGATACACGGTTTAGAATACATTTTGTATATGTACGGGCCATCTCGATAGTGTTTAAAAATTCGATTAAACGGACATTCACACTTAAACCTTTAAATATAGTACTTACATAATTTTTTTTTAAAGTAAAGCTTTAATACTAATGAAATGTTCACACATAATTTATTTCAATGTAATATAATTATGAAACTCTAAAAACAACAATTGTTTCGCTTATAAATATGTAGTTGGCACTTCCAACATTCCCGAAGCAGTCTCTGGATTCACGGGGTATAAAATTTATTATCGTCCTATTCATCCGAATTAAAAAAATCAATATAACTTTTTGAGATAAACAAAGTTATAGCCCTATTCGGATTAATAAGCAACGAAAATTTAGGAAATTGTAGACATTTGGAGAACAATTTATAAATAGTCAAAGTTTTTGTAAAGCATGAAGGGAGAATATAAACAATTTGTGGTCAATTCCCATGGATTAATTTATATCTTTTGATTTATGTTTAAAATTTGAAATTGCATTTAGAGTTTTTCAAAGTACGAAACACTATGTTGGCGCTCAAACAAAATTGGCCAGAAAATCTAAACTATGTATTTCGGGTGTAGACAAAAATTTTTTTATCGACATAAGTAAAGATAAATTTTCGCTAAAAACGATTCATAAAATTCGCTTTTTCTAGGCTCCCAGAACTCGGATCACTTTTTTGTCGGTCTGTCTGTATGTTACGACCATTTTTCTAAGGGACGGCTGGAGGTTTCGAAATGAAATTAATACCAAATAAAATAAAAAAGTTAACACCCTCTAAGTTCAGTAAAAAACTTCAACGCAGTGAAAAGATACGGCGTTTGAAAATATGCATTTTACATAATATATTCATGCTGATAGACTAACTCTAGACCTAGAATCTTGAAACTTGACAAAAAGGAAAGTCTCATTATAACAAGTAGTAACAAGTATGAAAATAATCTTTAAAACGTTACAGCTTCGACATTTTTACGAATTAGAACTTAAAATGTGTGTAAATAATTTTAAACATATTTACTTTCCGAAAAGACGAACGAAAATCGTTTTTTGGATCCGTCGCAGAGGTGTTCCCGCTTTTAATTCATCCTAATTATTACAGATAGCGCGAGACTTATTTCTTCAATTTCATACAACCGGGGAATTCCCGCATTACCCAGCCCTGCGGTTTCACACGGCTCAGAGGCGTGACATCGATCAGCTGGTGGAAATTGGCAATCTGCTGGGTGAATCGGAGCCCTACCCGGGTCCGGGTGATGATTTTCTCGCAAGAGAGGATCTGTTTGTAATCAGAAAAGCTATCGTTGTTTACAAAATAGTTCCGGGGCAATGGTCGAACGCAGCAAAAGTAAGAGTTCTCGCTGTTATCGCATCGTCAGGAAGTAATTTGAATATTTTTAGGTGTGAAGTTTTCCTGGGAAAATGGTCCAGGTCCACGTAATATCATCGGGAACCAAATGTTCCGGCGGCAGATGAGCGTCCGCATGACCTCTGCTCCGGACACCAACATTTCATCGATAAATAAGGTTCAGCTATCCAGAAATTCTGTAAATCTCCTCTAAATTAAAATTTTTCTAGACTTACCTGGTCATCATTTTCTCAGAGAAGGCCAAACTATCTACGGTTCAAGATATTGAGAAGATCGTCCAAGAATTTGGAATGCTCACTACTTTAGAAGTTCTAAGGTGAGTTATAATTTATAATTTCATTTCAGGCTTCTCAGATTTAAGTAAAATATTACATATATTTACTAGTAAGACTTCTTTATTTAACAATTATAAGTAAATAACAAAGGAATTTTTCTGCTTCATACCTACTTTAAGTAATGTGGCTTCTTATACAAAGATTTTTACTTAACACATTTGAGACCTGTGACTCACCGTGAGGGTCATGAAAAATTTGGTCTCTATAGCCGGCGACTCACCTGGTGGGTCATATACAAAATCACTATGATTGGTGTTGGTGTTAATTAAACTTTACACTCAATTCTAGGAAGAGGCATCACTTAAAAATGAAAATTAAATTCAAAAGACATTGCTAGAATAATATACCAATCTATAGACTTTTCAGGAGTAATATTTAAGGAAGACGTATAATTTTTATTATTTAGCAAACTTTTACGTATCACTTTATTATTAATTTAAAAATATGTTCAAAATTATATTTCTTAAATTTTCTAGCAAAGCTGAAAAGCATTTATACATCTCAGCTTCGACAGATACTTTACTAAAGTTGGCAGATGATGCTGAGCTTAGTAAAGAAACAATAACCGGTAGTATTCAAAAGTTCAACAATTTTAGTAGATCAGACTACCTCATAGGAGACATGACTGAGGAGGATATCCTTCGAAACAGCGAGAGACCCGTCTTAATAAAAGACGCTATAAAACCATCATTAATGCCTTACTTCCGCAACGGAGTTATCGTAGACTTTTTTCCATTGCATGATTACGTAATATGTCACCAAATTTTAGTTTCAAAGCAAATTTTTACATTGTTGCCACAATTCCAGGAATATCTAGAAAAGTTCACTGTTAAAGTAGGAAGAAAACTACCAATAGAAGATATCAGAAACTACTTCGGACCAAGTATCGGACTGTATTTCGCATTTATTCAATATTACACAATGGCCTTAGTCGTACCAGCCGTTTTTGGTATCCTGCAATGTATTCTAGACGTAAATTTAGCAATCGTCTGCCTATTTTATGTGGTTTGGACTACTGTAAGTAGTCCTTAAAGTTAACTAAATTAGATAGATAATTTAAAAGTGTACCTGTCTGTAGGTCTTTTTAGAAACCTGGAAGCGAAAATGTTCAGGTCATTCGTACAGATGGGGAACTATTGAAATGACCAGTTTGGATCAGCCCAGAACAGCATACTACGGTGTCCTGAAGCCTGATCCAATTACAGGTAAAATGCATTTATGCACATAAAAGTTTTAATTACATATTTAATTATTTTAGGCAAAATGACCCTACAATATCCAATGCGTTACACCTACATTCAAATGTACTGTGTTTCTTACCCCGTTGTCCTCATGTGCATCATAGCCGCAGCTTACTTTGAATTGTATCAGTTCCAAATCGAAGCGGAGGTCATTCAAGATTTTGGTAGGTTTAAACAAAAATTTTACCAATGTTAGCTTAATTCTATAATATATAACTTTTTCTTACAACAGGGGCTGACTCTAAACTCCTTTATATACCAGTTGTAGTTCAATCGATTCTAATTGCAATTTTCTCTTGGGCCTATGAAAAGTTAGCTACTTTCTTAACTGAACAAGAAAATCATAGGACAAGGAGTCAGTATGATCGACACAGGGTCAATAAATTGATGCTATTTGAAATTGTCAACAATTTTTTTCCACTTTTTTATATTGCGTTTGTTTTTCAAGATTTGAATCAGCTCAAATATCAGTTAATGATGCAGTTGATGATATTTCAGGTAAGTGCTATTCTCCACTGTTTTGACTAGCTTCCCATTAGCTAGTTTAGAAATTATTAAGTGATAGCCAGGAGAAAGCTAAGTTTACTTTCAAATATTAGAAAATAAACATTATTTTTTAAACATTCTATCGAATTCCGGAGCAAAATTGGAGCAACATATTCATGAAAGCTCATATTAACTTTCAATTTGAAAATTGTCGACTGCTTTATTTTGATGATGATTTTAATTTGTCAATTTTACTTTAAGATATACTTCAAAAAAATTATAATCTACTAGTAAATTATCTCACAAGTGATAAGAAAAAAATTTAAAAAAAATCCTTTTTTCGTTTAAAGTTTTAAAAAAAGAAAATGGTTAATATTGTATGTTTGATTGCAAAATTTAAATATCTGCTGATTGCCCAAAAAAATCTAAATCTTAAAGCCCCAAATATTTAAATTTACCTTCACAGATAGTCCAAATAGCACAAGAAGTTGGATTTCCACTAATTGCAGTTTTGAAACAAAAATACACGCAGCATATGAAACAGGAGCTCGATGAAGACAAAAAGCGATCAATCACCGATATGAATCGTTACGAACATGTAATGACAGTATGTAACCCTTTACTCGAGATGTTTAAGTTTTAATCCTTTCAGGCATACTACGAAAGCGGCTTGGATAAATACAACAGCACCTACGAAGATTATCTTCAAATTTGCACACAATTCGGCTACGTTGTGCTCTTTGCTGCGGTTGCTCCTTTTGCTGCGTTGGGGGCACTTATTAACAATATCTTCGGAATGTCTATAGATTTATTCAAAGTACTTACTTCCTTTATTATAAAAACTATTACTAAAATATTTAATCTTGAAATTTTTCTAGCTAACTAATATTTATAAAAGACCATTCGCTAGACGTGCCAAAAATATTGGGGCTTGGCAATCTGCCCTAGAACTGTTGTCTGTGATGGCTATCTTCAGCAATGTTGGACTTTTATATTTACAACCTGATATTCGGTATTTTTTATTTTTATTTTTTAAATTGATGCGTTGATCATAAACGTAATTTTTAATTTCAGGGAAATTGTTGCTCACTGGTTCCCTAGTATTTCTATATTTTTCTTTGTTATTTTTGAACATGTACTCCTAGCTCTCAAATATCTCATGCATAAAGCTATTCATGATAAACCCCGTTGGGTCAGAATCTCCCTAGCTAAAGCTGATTATGAATCAAGCCAAGCACTTAAGCATCTAAGGTAAGAAACCTTCATATTGAAAATGTGAAATGAAATATTGTTAATATAATTATTTTTATTTGTACTTTCAGAAAAGTTAAAGCGACTGAAAAAATTATAAAGAAAATTAATTAAGCATTTAAGGTTCTTATGGATTAAAATTAAGTCGAATGGAACTAGTCAAACACAACTCAGTTTTATTTTCGAGAGAACTCAAATATTTTTTTTTAATCATTGGTTAATTTTTGTAAATGCTTGTTTTAAGGTGAACGTGTTCAACGGCTTCAAGGTAGACTATTGTTGCTTAAAAGTTTTCAAAATATACCTAAATGCCTGAAAAGACTTCAAAGAAGGTTGATATTATTTAAAAAATAGTATAAAGTTGCAATAATCTTTCTTGGTACCGTCATATTGCTTTCCTTCAACAAAATGTCCTTATTGTATGTGCCTTTTACTAATACAAATAAATTCAAACTGGGAGAGCTGAAATTTTAGAGTTTTTTTGAGGTCCTTGGATACACTAAACATAAGTTTAAGCCGAAGGTTTGTATTGATGTATATTTAAATTTTTAATTAAATCTTTTATTTTACCCAAAGAAAAGTCCATGAAAAGGAGTTTATTTATTTATTTATCTATAATTTTCTTTAATATCCGAGTAACACTGAATAAACGCGAAGGAAGATTTAAATTCCCAGCGATTGTTTTTGTGGACGGTACGAATTGTCATTTGTTTAACGGCCAATGATCAATAAATTATAGCTACGGAAAAAATAAAATCAGAGTCTTCGGAAACCTCTTTGTACTAATTTTCATTAAAAATCCTTGATTTTTGGATCCATTATATTGAATTTTTCAATTTTGATATTTTTTCAGCGTCCCAAAAATCCCTCCTAAAATACATATGTTTATGGAAATTTCTGGTCCACAGACAGACCTTATTATTCAATCCGAAAAAATACATCTCATCAAAAATTTAGAAGCCTTTGGCATCCCGGTAATAGAGAAAACTAATCACCTCCTCTCATTCATGTCTTTTTTTATAATTTAATTTTTTTTATTAATTTATTGGAAAAGCTTACACAGGTCCTCCTCGAAGTACACGGTAATTGAGTAACACAATTTTCGATTTTTATCAAAAAGAACAAAATAATAAAGATTTCTCTCATATTCGCACTCGCTATTAATTTGGAGAAAGCTTGAAATGATATTATTATGGCTATTTCCCCTACAAAAATTAGCAGATTTATAAAAATGTATTAAAATGATTTGTATAATATACAAAATAAATGAATAAAGCTTTAAGGAACAGAAGCAGATGTGTTCACAACATAGTAATAAATTTTAACATATATATATGTATGTCAGTGCAATTATGTGTATATACGATATACTGCCTAAATATTTGAAAAACAAAATTCGATTGATAATTTTTATGGTTCCAGATAGGTACTCAAAGAATTATTTCTACAGGAGAGGAGTATTTTGAATATAAATTGGCTGAAGTTAATATTATCTCAAATATATTTAATATTATAAATACAAATAAATACGATATAAAGTCAGTAAAATAATGTGGAAATAAATAAAAACTATCGATAACCTCGCCAACTTTTATAAGCAAAGTAAGCATCTAGTCCATGGGCCGTTGCAGCAACATACCCCATCCACTAGAAAAAAGTGAAAAAATATCACAAATCGAACTTGAATTTAATATAATTTAAAATAACTTACATAAACGGCAGACATGGCGGGATAGGCCCAAAACCCAGGGGTAATTAAAAACTGCGGATGGAGCCAAACGACCGTTGCAAAGCCCATGTAACTGGAGGCACTGAGGTACATAAAACACGCAGCCCCATTAAATAGAACTTCCTGTGTGAATAAGCGTTTTAAGTCTTCATTTAATTATTAAAAGTACTATTAACTCAACTCACAAACAATGACTGTCTGATCTGATTAAATGATCTTTCTGAAAAACTGTAGCAAATTAGTAGAATAAGAGTTGTCGTGAAACAGCAGGCCGTTGTTGTTAAAAAACTAGTTAACGCCTGCCCGATGCTGGAGGCGTAGGGAAGTCCGAAACGAATCAGTAAACTTTCACATAAAGTGGCAATGATCACTTCAACGATTTTTAATAAACCAACTTTTGAGGATAGGATTCCAAAATTTACACAGGTACAAATTCGACAACAACAAATATTGATTCCGCCATTTGCGGAAGTATTCTTCCACTGAGGACGAATTCCCAAAGAAGCCATTTATAATATAAAATAAAATAAATTTAGAAATGTTTGAAAGGAATTGATCTGCACGGGACTGTGTGAAGGAATGATTGTGACAAAATTATCTAGTAGGGCGCATCCCAGCATGGGACACTGTCTGGAAGATGCGTTTTACCTAAAAATAGAATCAATTAAAAAGCCAGAGGAAGGCGAACAACAAATAGAGGATCACCCTGTTTTGAGGTATGCGTAAGCAGACATCTATTTCCTGTCTGGTGTAAATGAACTCGTTTTGTATTTAAATATCCCCATTCGGAACTCAAGCGACATTTTTAGTAGGTCACGAGTTTGAAGCTCCAAAAAGCCATTCATTGCAATTAAATTTGCAGCAGTCTAGTCATCATGATTGATAGTTGGACTCAGGGTTGGCATGGCATTTCTAGAGTTCGTCGCCTCCCACATCGAAAGTGAGAACGAATTTGTAAACATGCCATAAATTAGCTCAGTTTTGATTGTCTGGGCTCAATATCTGTCGTTTTTAAGGTCTAGGGGAGGTGTGTCAATGTCCAACACTTGGTCGATTCCTCTCGTCCGTGAGACGAGCCTTGTCCATTTAACCGCAACCTAATAAGATACCCGTCGCTAATTATAACCGCGATTCACTCCTTTCCGATCGCGTTTATAGCTCTAGTAATAGAAATTAGATCGCGCAGAGGAATGACCGTAGGCGTGAATAGCTACCCTTGACTTTGCACCATGCAGTTCATAATGAAGGTTGCTTTGCATAAGAGCAATCTTCTTGATTACTTATCGTGACGAAAACCAATCAGGTAGTCGCGGTAACATTCATCTGTTTATTTTAGACAATACGTGTCGCGGTTTTCTGATTTTTCACAGCAATTCACACATTCATTTGTGTTGCAATTAAACGTAATAGTTACAATAGCTTTGCATTCTATAGCGGATTACACAATTCTCGTAACGTCTTCATTATACGACCCCGATTAATTGTTTTTCCAACTGCCTCAATAATAAGCAAAAGCACAAATGTAATGCATAGTTCGATAATAGGTTCATTTTCAGGATAGAGCTTTATAATATATTTTAATTTTAATACATTAGAATTAGATAACAGCAGCGATAGAGGATTTTAAATTGTTATAAAAGATATTATTTATATGTATAATTGTTACATGAAATGAATGAATTGAAATAATAATTAAAATCTACAAAAGACCGTATTTGAGACATTTTTTAAAAATCTTTATAAAATAATGGTTTATCATAGTCATAAAATCTTGGAACACAGCTGAATCTAAGAACGATTTATAAATCTTTCTAACCAATTTAGTGAACGAGTACTTGTTATGATTTTTATTCATTTATCAACCTAATCAATTAATTACTCCCGCAAACACGTTATATGGTTTTTTATATTTAAATTGCTTCTTTAGGATAACAAATGACTATTTTTTTCCAATATCTCCATAAAACAATTAAAGCGACATTATGAGGTGAACAAGATCTGATTGAATTCCAAATACATATTCGCTTTTATTACGGGTAACGTTAATTAATTTTATTAACAAAATGTATTTCCATTGGATTGATTGCCCCAGAACTACTGGTTTTTACGATTTTTAAGCGGACAAGTCTGTCTCTGTCTTATAGATTTTTTTCCATTATCTACAAATACGGACTATATTTTACTTTATTTTCCTCAGAAACGAGAGCTTACTAAGCTTGTTTTTATTAAAGCAGAATCTATTATAAAAAATACCATAGACAACATAATTAGCCACTCATTCGGCAACAGAAAAAATATGAAATTTGTTGTTAAGTACCTAATAAATTCTGATCAGGTATGACATCAATATTGTAGGAGATTGATTGGCTAACATTATATACATATGTACATTACCTGATAAAATTCATAATACATTCCAATTAAGTACAAAATACTAATTTCACTTAATTTCTTTTTTGTATAATATCGTAAACTAACCCTAATCGTAAAAATCCAGTTTTTTTTTCTTAAACATAATGTGCAGAAACTATAAACTTCTTCAATTATAATGATTAAACGCTACGAAATATATTCCCTCTGAAGCATCTCATGAATAATAAAACTGGAAGATCGGCGCAATCACAATGCAGTGTAAATTGATGCAACGGCCAGCGCTAATTTATTCAAAAACTCTAAATGTGTTAGGAGAATAAAATTTTATAATAATGCCGCTTGATTGGATTCTGAGTTTGAGCAATTTTATACCTAATTAGAATTCATTGAATTCGTTAATCATTCATTTAAACTTGGAGAAATTTGCAAGGATTGCGCAAAACAATGCATGTTATGTAGTTCTCTGAATTCTAGAACTGGTCAATTGGATTCAAAGAGCGATTTACTGCGATTTACATTTTCCATTTTTTTCTTTAATTTGCTTTGAAGTAAATTACTGCAAATTATAAATTGTTTTCAGTTAATATCACTGTCATTTGTGTATTTAATAAAACCACTTACAAGAACATTTCGGTTATTTGATAAAAAATACGTTGAGTTACAAATGATAATAATAAAATGTAAAAGATTCGAGAGAAGGTGTAATCGAATTCAGATATTATTAGAAACAGATCGTTTATATCTTTTATTGCTTCAGGTGTTGATTGTTACTGCTTCAAGGGTAGGATATCAAATTTGAGTGTTTCTGGCAAATTAAGAAATCATTTGTTGAAATAATCATTAGCAATAACTTTTAATCTTTTAAAATTAGTCTTGGCTATTAGAAACTCAATTAAACAAATGTTATGAAAATCCACTCATTGTAGACTTTTTCAGAGCTTTTTTATATTTTGTTTTTAAGTTATTTTAGTAAAGAAACAATAATTAAAATAACAAGTTTTAAAGCATAACTTTATAATTAGAATGGTTGGGTGTGTAAAAGTAAAAACTCCTAAAATTGATAAATTGAAGTGTATTTATCTTAAAACATCTTAGACCAAGAAGAAAATTCACAGAAAATTATAAATTATATAATAAATGGAATATTCATTTCATTCTATGTACAGTTATCGAAAAAAACGAGGACCTGAAATAACTGCAAGCCGGATAGTAGGAATTAAAATGTCCGCCTAGCCACTTTCTTAACAGAACTTAAATTCTTATGCGCTAAATTTAATGGGCTACAACTAAAAACAGTTACAAAATACTTTGCAAAAATAAAGTGACTCCTTGTCAGTGTTAAAACCTTACGATTAACTTTTATACTCTACATTTTTTACAATCCCCAAGCAGTTGTGCTTCGGTTCAAATTGTTATTTTTTTTCTTCAGTGAATACTAAACAAAGTACTTCATTTTTTGGATCACAAAGATCTTGGCTCCAAAAGCTTGCAGTTTGTTTTTTCTTATCTTGCCGCACAATTAGATAGAGCCTCGTTCAAAATATATTTTTGTTTTGTTTTCTTTTTTAAAAATCTTATGATGTATCTCAAATATTTACATTTATATTTTATAAAGAAAAATCGGTATTCTGGAGGCTACCAGTTCAGGTTGATGTTGATGGAGTCGCTGTTGCCGATGTTGGGCTGTTGGCGGTCCCAGAAACTGGTGCCACTAATTCCGGTGATGAAGGTTTGTTGTTAAGTTTCTCACATCGGGTGCAGATGAAATCGTCTTCTGGTTTAATCTGATTTTTATCTAGGCCCACACAGAACATGTGGAACCACTGGTTGCACTCCCCGTCGCACTGGATCCAGTCAACCTCCCGGCCTGTTGGTTTTCCACAAATTGCAGCGCTGCATTCGTCGTCCTCATCGGAAGTGGCGGCTTCTTGTTGCTCCTTTTGAGCCTTCTTGCCCCGTCGTCTTTTCCTGCTGTTGCCCCCGGTCGTTGTGGTCTTAGCATCTTTGGGGGCTGCTTTTCCCTTAGTTGTTCCCGCCTTGGTTGGTCGTTTTGAGGTAGCTGCCTCCGCATTTTCATCCAATTTCCGCTTTTTCGGATGGCTTTGAGATAAATCAGATGAAGATGGTCTGGCCGCGTTAAGTATCCGCCAGATGTGAAATGTTTCATCAAGTGCTACTTCAAGCAAATCACCCTCCATCATAAGATCCTCGAGATTTTCTATGATATCTTTACTTAATTGAATTAGAGGAGTTGTGGCTTCAGTTGTTGAATCCATGCTCGTCGATGGTCCAGGCAGTGATGCTGGGCACGCAGTTTCCATTGTACTATCCATTGAACAGTCTTCGCCCTCTGAGCTGGTTGAAGATTCTTCATCACCTTCAGTTGTGCGTCCTTGAGTTGATCTCCTCTTCCTTGATTTTTTACCTTCTGCTTGAGAATCTGTTACCTTTTGAGAAAGGGTTGATAGCATTTTCAAGGCGGATGCCACATCTTCGGCTTCGATGGCTTGACGAGCCCGATCCTGCCACTGCATTGCACGTTCTGTGAGATGCTGCAGAGCCTCACCCTCCGGAAGCCTGATGGGGACCCTCTGAAGAGAAACTAACAAAGACAGAACAGTTTGAAGGTGTGGTCTTCGAGATCTTGTGCATGAATCGCATAGGTATTTAAGTTCTTTATCAGAGGAGTGTATCACAGCATCTGCTGGACCTCCAGATTGCGACCCAAATTGGGCAGATCGAGGACGAGATACGTTTCTTGGTGGAGTTACACAACCCTTGTGGAACCAATCACCGCAAAGTTGACAATGATACATTTGTCCTTGCACCCTTCGCTTACAGACGCAAAATTTATCTTCTTCAGGATTTTTAACAGAATTTATTTTACGAAGTTCTCGTATATCTTCCAGTTCTTTATCAGCAGCGCTTTTGAAAAAATTCGCTATTTGAGTGATGTCCATTTCTTCCTTAAAATACTCTTCCATTGACTTTTTCTTGCCTTTTGAATTCTGATTGAGAGTATCTGTCCTTGGGGATAGTACCTCTATAAGCGTTAGTGTGCTTTCTTTTTTTAAAAATTTTTTAGCGGCACGTTCCTTCCAGTGCTTAGCGCCTTCTAAATGCTCTTCCATAGTCTTCAACTCTTCCAGCTGAAATGGGATGTTCTTACCCCGACTAACAACATTTTCAAGAGTATGAAAATAAGGATAGTTCTCATTAGCCTGTAGAATTTCTACTGTTGCCAGCCATTCCTTGGCTTTCTTCACAGCATCTTTTAGAGCTGTTTGAGTAGGTAGAACACCTTGAATCTCTTCAGCTCGTTCCAAAAGTAGTTCGATTTTTGGTAAATCTTGTTGGGAGCCACTTTGAAGACATTTAGCTGCCAAAAGCTCCCAATCTTCAATGGACGAAATAATGTCTTGCAGAAGTACCAATTGTTTTTCGACTACGCTATCCGGTGTGATGTGTAACCCTTCTTTAATGAGGGCCTCAATATCGCTGATTGGCTTTTTCTCACGAGATTCCCGGAAGTCTTTAACGCGATTGAACCAGTTGACCTGTCGTAGACGATCCTTCAGAGCCTTGATCTCGTGGAGTTCGATGCAAAGGGAAATACCCTCATCAATTAGCTTTTCAATTATTTTCTCTTCGCTCTTGTTCACGGGTTTGGCAAGCTGAATTTTAGCGGATTCAACAAACTCTTTTCCCAAAGTGAGGAGCTCCCTCACACTTTGTCCTTCCTTAATGATACAGCAAAGATTATCGATCTCCTGCACAAACAGTTCCAATTCTTCTAAAGATAGCTTATATTTGGCTGATTCTCCAGAACCCCTACTTCTTGTGCGTACTTTATTTATGTCCAGCTGCTGGATAACGATGACACATTTTTCAGCTTCCAGAACGGACGATTTGAGCCTCTCTAAAAGTACTGAATTTGGAAATTTTTTGTCTTCAGCTTCTTGTGCAAGTTCTTGTAATTCTTCCAATGTAATTGTGGTGTTCGTATTTGGGTCTAAAATATTTCGAATTTTTGATAGCCAGTTCTCAAAACTTTCAGCTTTGACCTTAAGTTTCTTTAGCATTAAGGGAAGTTCGTCCAAAGTATATCGATACTTAAGCGTATGATTTTCGGGAGGACAATCGCACAGCTCTGTGTAATGTCGAAGGCACACGATCGCTTTGGTGCAAGAGCAGGCAACCGCCGATAAAAATATTGTCGTTTTGCAAGACTCACACTGTCTCTCATCGTCTGGGATTAATTCAAAGGGTTGTCTTTCTGCTTTTGTAACACCCCATTCCAGTAAAGATTTCCGAAGTTTTTTCTCAGATTCCACCATTTCGGTCATGTCTAAATAACAAGCTGTGGCTATCCCTAGATTTAGCTTGTCTGGGTCAAGAGCCATTTTACAGACAAGTTCATCGTGCGAAAAGACGCAGAACCGTCGTAAGGTGGAATAGTGATTGATACACTCCCTTCCCATTTTCAACCAGTCGGCTGGTGCAAAATTTACTGCTTCAGCGAAATTGTAGCCTTGATTAAATCCAGCATGATATGCTCTGGGGAAGGTTACAACAAATTCTCCAGCATGCTGATCAGTCCTGTAAACAGGAACACCAGCCTTCATCAAAATATTTGGGTTCATAATAGTAACCAATTGGTGGAGCAAATCTGGCTGAGAATGAAACAGTTCGGGAGCAGCGCTTCTCATTGTTTCTTCAAAAGCTTCAGCGCTACTTCCAGGGACTCCATACCAAGTTTTTGGTTCACCCCAGTGTAAGTAATTTATAGAATAACTCCAGTGATCTTCGTTATGCCAACAGAATGTGGCAAAACACATTCCGACGTACATCCATGGCACCTTCATTCCGCTGATATCAGCGTTAATATGCCCCAAAATAGATTCCTCCAGCAGTGGAAGATTATTTAAATTCCAGCTGGATTCTGCATATTCCTTATCCCCTGGGAGGAGATTAATTGAATCTTTAGTTGGAAAACCAGATCCATGATCTAAAGTATGCAAATCAGCCCCATATTCCACAGTAACATCTTCATCAATCGAAGAAACAATCCGCCAAAATTCGCGTTCAACTAAATCCGTTGGGACCAAATGTACGGCCATATTAAAGTAATCGGCCTTAAATTGATCAGCCATTTCTCCAAATTGCTGAAGAGTGTACTCCCGGGAGGCTTGCTCAAAACCGAACGCTTCCTGGGGTTTACTCACCTCCTCTACGATGCATTTGGGGCACCTCCAGTCCCCCTTGGGTACATCGTTCAAAGGTGGCATTAAACAGAACATGTGGTAGCTGTCGTCGCAACCATCGCAGAGCAGCATTGATTCCTCAGCATCGCCGCGATTGCAAATGTAACAAATATACTTAGCCAGGGGATCAACAAATTTAGATTTCTTCTTCCCATTAACACCCCCAGCCATTTTACCTTTTGTAGTAAAACCAGCCATTTTCGGGCCAGCTCCGTAAAATTGAAGACGCCTCAGTTCCTTCCCTTTAGAATCCTTTTCGTCCTCTTCATCCTTGTCACATTCTTCCTTAACAGGGTTACCTGACCCCAGCCCACAGGTAGCAGTGCTATTCGCAAAACGCTTAGATCGCCGGGTCGTTGTCTCATTCGGAGGTGTAATTTGTTGCCTCGAAACTATCCTGTGAGGCCTGTAGCTCTTATCGTCAATATCTGATTCAAGCTTAAGGTCTACAACTTTACCAGATGTAAAAATATTGTAAGGGTGTAAAATGCGTTCATAGTGGCTTCTAAGTGTGGCACCTACATTTTTACCAGGAGGATATCCCATCCTCAAGGATACCTTAGACCACTTTCTCTCCTTTGTAACATGTTCCATACCTCCCTCCTCTTGAACAACTCGATGCAATGAATATAAATCGAGAATTTTTCGTTCAACTTGCGGAATTTTAAGGGATGATCCTTGAAGCTCCCAAAATTTCGCAATTTGATCCAAAAAATTTAATTTAACTCGAGTCTTCGCCTCTAACTCATTAAGCCTCTGAACTCGAGGTGTAAATCTTAGCTTATCCACATCCACGGCAAATGGTGGGGTCCATGACTTCGGAGGTTTGATTTTAACTATTCCGAATTTCTCTGCAACCGGCCTGATCTTGCTGATGTACCCCAGGGGGTTCTTGAATTCTTCTTCATTTGGTTTGAACACCGGAACCTCAGGCGGTTTCAAGAAATGAAACTCCTCGTTCTTGTCCAGAGAAAAGGATGTTGCTGCCGTCGACGTCTTGGTACAAACGCTCTCAGTAGCTGTCGAATTAATTATATTAGAATAGGAATTTTTATTTTCTGATTTATTTAGGGTACCACTGTTCTCAGTCGCCATGCGATCGGCCTTGTTGGGGCTCGCTTGGTATGCAGACGAAGCTCCCTCCCGCGTGTTCCCGTTCAACTCACTGGGACGCAGAATGCTGGACATCATCATTCTTAAAGTGCCTCTGTGGCCCGCTCGAGTTTTCTCAATAGTTCACTTTTCTTTCTGCTCAAAACTTCCTAGGGCCCTTCATATCCGTAGTCATTGTCTGCCATCATTTTTTTATAATTTATATTCTGTAACGAGAAAACAAAACATGATATTCAAATTTCTTATTTTACATTAAGGAATTTTTTTTATTTTACGAAAAAGAAATACCGTACAGTACGTAGTTGTTTTCATTTTAATTTGTTCTTCATTACAAAGTCTTTTGTAAAGATAAAAGTAATGTTTAAAATATTTTTTTCGAGAAATCTTCCATACTCTATAGAAAAAATCAAATGCCTTCAATTTTTTAATTGTTTTATTACAAACTCTGAATTTTAGTAACAACTTTCAAACCTTCGGTAAAAAATGCTACTGCAGCTCACTCAGATAAAAATTAAATATCTACAAAGGGAAAACATCTCTACTCTTATTAAAATTAATATTATATTACAGGTCTTTTATTAAAAATAAAGACTCCACAAAGTTTTCCCATAGCATTCAGAAGTTATTAACAGTTTTTCTTTAGAATTGAAAGGCAGATTTGTTTATTCGCTGCCCAAAGTATGTTATTAGTTGTAGGTTTAAAAGACAATTTTAAAATATTTCGCTCTATGACGATATTTTGATAATAAGTGTAGACGCCCCCTGAATGACTTAAATTTAATTTGATACAGAATACGTTGAAATAAAACAATCTGACTCGATTAACAACATTATAAATTCACTTGGCAAAAAACTGATTTATTTATTTAAGCATATTATTTTTCCAATAATTATGAAGCAGCTAGTAGGCGATGTCTTGTACTTCTTCAACAAACGATTATAAATTTTTTTCTAATAGTAAGAAAATAATGTAAGTTTGCATTCAGTGGATTTTTTATTGAATATTTTTGATTCACACAAAAGGACAACTTTTGATGACCTTGAAAGACCTTCAAATCTAGCAAATTTTAAGATTGTGAAAATAGTAAAGAATTGTTAAAATAGATACCTACATATATATGCTAAGAGAAATATAATTCGATCATAAAAATTGTTTGCGACTTTAAAGATTATTAGTTTCTTGGATTATCGCATATAAAATCTAATATGTTATTTGTACTTTACTTATTTACTTTAATTTGATAACTATTAATATTAATTTTTATTTGATATCTTATTAACTGCAACTCTAATAAAAAATTTGTTGGTATTTTAATTTTGGCACACAACCATAACAAAAAAATCTCACATTAGTGATTTACATTTAGTATGCTTACTAAAAAATTATATCTCTAGATCTAGAACTTTAAAAGCCAACATTTTATTTTATTCTTTTTCCTGAAAAGCCTCAAGAAAAAGATTTGTTATATTTAAAAGTGCCCATAATTTTCTTTTTATGCTCAAAATAAACTAATTGCGCACAATTTATTCGAAACTGCAGTATTTTGCTTGGAACATCTTACTTTTGAGAACATATTTGTATTTGAGATGAATCATTGTTATCTAAAGACTTTTCTTTATTCAATTTATTATTTTTGTTACTCCTAAAAAATCTGCGCAATATTGGATTTATTTTTTATTAAATTAAACAGCAGCATTCACACATCTTTCGTAACATTTTGTTATTCCAGCTGCTTTTCACGTTTCTTAAAAAGCTGTAATTTAATAGCCTTAGAATATATACAATATTGGAAATATGGTAAATGGGGAGAAAAAAGACTTTTTTTAAATGTTCATTTTTGTTTCTTTGATTTCACAGTGTATTTTATTGTTCTACTACTTTTTTAACATGAAACACATTTTTGAAATATTTATTTTTAAGAATTCGAATCCACTTTAATTACTTTTTATAGAACTTATGCGAGGTGGAAAAATATTATGACTTTAAATTATATTATTTTCTTCTGTATTGCATAGTCAATTTAGCAAGATTACACAAAGTTTGGTTTTAAGTTTAATGTTTAAATTTTCTATTCAGTAACATATGTTTTCAGAGTCACAGGTATAACCTTTTACAAAAGATTTTAACTTATTGTTCAAGTACAGTATCAAGGAATGTCGGTGATCTTTTTAGTGTAGAATGTAATTGAATAAATCGTTTCTCTCAATTGCCAACACAGAACAACAGCAAAAGAGAAAGTTTTAAAATTTCTTTAAGAAATGTTTGTTCAAATGTTTAAATATCAGCATTCATAAACTTGAGAATATTTTCAGATATAACAACACAACTTCAAAGCAATTGGAGAAATAGTTTTTGAGTTATACTAGACAGCAACTTAAGCACTAATTCCAAGTAAGTTTTAATCCCTGATATAACTTGTAATACATAAAAGGTTGTAACCGCAATTTATCGAATTTTCGAATATTTGGAAAAGGAATTTAATCTACCTCCATAATATGTACTTATAAAGAAAACAATTTAGGATTGAAATTTATAACTTGAAAATCCTTTTATTTAAGCATGTGGGATAAGTATTGAGACAATGAAATTGCATTCAAAAGTATGATAGCACTTAAGCACTCAGTTTTAGGTATAAATAGAAACTCTATTGTCCGAAACAAATCTAAAGCTCTAAAAAGAATTTCAAATATGTAAATGGGCCGGAAATGAAATGCTTTGGAATTCAACGTAGTGACTAAATTGACATTTTTTTTTATCAACTGAAAGATATAATTGAACTCGATTCTTTTTAGTTTTATACAAAAATAAAAAAATAAAGTTTTTGATAAAAGCGCTACTTAATACCAACAACAGTTTTTGGTAACAGAATGAATGTTTTAATTTGCAAGAATAATTTTAGTATGCTTGTTTTAATATATTTTTTTATCAGTGCATTTAATTAGAGAAATATAATGGGTCGTAAAACTAAGTCAACAAATGTGAGAGAAAGAACAATTATGTTAAATATGCGTGAAAGTTGTATTATTAGGCAGTAAAGAGAAATATATCGACTGTGCAATATTTCATTAAAAGAATAATGAATGGGTTTACGCAGAGAATAAATAGGTCGGAAAATCTTACAAGGACTGATAAAATAAAAAATGTATGCAAAACAATATTCTAAAGTTACTGCTCGTGTAATAATGAAGTGAATGCGGAAGCAGTGCGAAGAGGCTTGTTTCAAAATATGTACGTACATAGTTATAAAAATAGAATATCCAAGCAAAATGGCTTCGAAAGAAAAAGGACTTTTCAGATAATTATTCATTTCAGCAGGATAATGATCCGAAAACAAGTGGATGGCTATATTGCTATAAGGGTCAAACGCAAAAATAATGTTCGTCGTAAAAGAAAAAAAAAATTTTTTTTGTTCTTTTTTTTATTTTTTGATGAATTACAAATAAAGCACCTATCAAGAGTTATTCTATCCATAACTTTGTTAAATTCTAAATTTATTTTAAACTGATGATTGAAGCACAAATAATTTTCCACGGAAATTTAGAGGTTATTTCTGAATAATTGGAGGAAAAATGAATTCATTATTGTAATTAAAAATAGGTAGTACTTAAGTTATATTGCTTTTAATTGAACTAATTAAAGTAATCTTGTATAAAAGACTATTTTTCGTATTTTCTGTGGAATTTTTGATCTCTTCTGTGGTCAGATAAAATTGAAAATCTTATTATATTTACATCGACTGTTTTGCGTTTGACCCATAAATATGAAAATCCATATTAGAGATTCCACTATAATCACCAAAACTCAACCCGGTAGAGCATTTGTGGACAAACTTCGTAGAAAATTGGATTTTGACTTTTAGTAAAAGGAAAGTAGACGGTTCGATTGTAATATTAGTTGAAATAAAATCTCACCAAACTCAATAGCCCCCCTTTTGTTTGTATATTAAGGAAGGAAAGTATAAGTTACGAGTACATTTCTAAACTACTAGTGGTCGCCCTCTTTCGAGCTACTGGGGCTACTATGAAAAATACGACTGTACACAGCCTACGTGTTTGAAATTGGCACTGTCAATAATAAAATTACGACAGTTTGAACACAGACTACTATGTGTTTAAAATTGATAGTATGAACGTAAATAATGAATTTATTTAATTTAATGTATTTATTACACATATTATACATAAATTTTAGCTTTCTGCACTTCATCTCTGTATAAACTTTAACTTTAACTCACACTCTTCCGTCCGTCCAATATGCTTAAAAAGGGGTACAAAGTTTTCCCTTCACGTATTAATATACCTATAGATTATATAAGAAACCTACCCACGCTTCCTTAAACGGGGTGAAAAATTTCTCTCTGACTCTTATTAACACAAATAAATGGATTTGCCTTAAAATACCTGTGAGCGTAATCGCTAAAAAATTTAAGTGTGATAAATTCTAAGCTAGTAACTGGGCTTAAGTGAGTCTTTAGAAGCATAAATTTCTGAAATGTCTCTTACCCTCTTAGGCATCATTCATAAGTAAATTTTCAACCCCTGTGAATTTCATTTAGTAACAACCCTAATATTTCTTTCAATCCACTTATATAAAATTGAATAATAATAATAAATTATAATATAGCATTGTTCTTTTGCAAACTGAAATGAAATTGTGAAATTTCACCAATTCAATATATTTTAGGGACTAAAAATTAAATTGTATTGCATACTTTTACCAATATGATAGCCAATAGTTCACTAATCACTTTTCAAAAGTAAAAATATATCGACTTTCGATTAGAAAACACTTAAATCCAAAATGTTAGTTCTAACTACAGAAATTAGCTGCTATTATACACAAGTTAAATCACTTCAACAATTGCGATGGCGGTGATACACATAAAAAAACAAGCAAATAAAGGACGTCCATAATTAAAATTCGAGTTGACAATATGCCAAAAATAGTGTGGGAGAAAAATACATATGTAGTTTTCGTGTAAATAAAATCTACGCGTTTTTCGTACGTTCCATGCAACAAGAGTGTTGCGTGCAATGAAAAAAAAAATTGCATATACAATAAAGAATAGCACTGCACGATAATTAATAATAACCGAAAATCAATAATGGCTCGTTTCCATAGATCCTTTTTCTCACCGGAGGTCATATTACTTAGATATGGATTTTCTAGAAAAATCGGCAGTACTTCAACTAGTCGCAGTGTTGCAAGAATTCACATCCTTCTGTGAAACGTGTTGCTTTTGGATGGATGCAATTCGTAGAACTGATTGTGAGCATTGAAAGAAAATTTTACGAGAGTGCCAGATTTCATTAGTTTTATATTCCCCTTTAAAACTACAGATAAAGATCGGTTCTTAAAAAAACATTTCTAGCTTTTTTCTTGTGTACTTAATTATGGGAACCCCACTGTGTGATATTTTAAACCTTTCTATCTCTATGAATTTTAAGTCCAACGCTGCATTTACATTTTCTTTCATTTAGAGAAAAACCCAAACATATTGCACCGCACCGAACGAGGTGGACTGGAGCGAAACCCTAACTTTTACACAAAGGAACGCTTGCGACTTGTCGGTCCAGTTCTCATCCCCCAGAAACGACTTCACTTCGAATTGGCGAGGGAGAAGGCCCTTAATAATTACCAGCCCAATTAAATTGGATAAAATAAAATTTTTGAAAGAAAACTACACAGCGAACCGATTAAAAACTAAACTACACAGCTGCAGTTATCAACTAAGCGCCATTTAACTGCAATTTTGACCTTTTCATTTATTGGAATATAAAAAATCGCCCAAAGGCAACGGTGTTCGAATGGTCAGAAAATAACTTTTTATGGGCAAAGGCGACTTTTTTCCCATCCCAAGTGATTAAAAGTGGAGGGGCCCCGACTTAAATCGGCCGATATTCGGTCAGGTCGCGACAAAAATGTCGGACTTTTTTTCAAAACATTTGTTTTGAGTTAGATTCGCTGGACGTGCGATTCGATCGTAAAAAGTTTGACCTCACGGAAGACACACACACCGCCATATTGCCACCATGGTTCGAGACGACTTTCCTTTTGATAAAATTGGAATTTGGTAGCAATCAGCGGCTTCGATTTCCGATCTGATCTGAATTGCGACATAGGCCACCAAAAAGCCCTTTGTTTCTATCGTTCACAGCTCCTGGGAGCGAAGGAGAAGGGGCTGACTCCTCTTGCATGCGGAAGCTGCTTCTCTAGACGCGAAATATTCAACCGATCAAAAATTACGAAAGTACCCAGTAAAATCGCACAGGTTTTCCTAGGGAAGGAAAACGACGTAATAAGCTCTGCACGGCTGTGATGTAATTGCCGATTTTTCCCTGCACTATTTGTGCTAGCTTTTAATTTAAAATCGATCTAAGTCAGCACTTATTTTTTCGCCCGTTCTATTAAATACAAAGTTCGAAGCATGATAAAGGCACGGCACCGTACTCCCAGGGATGAACATATGGACAAACTGCTGGGGTACCCGGAAAATGCAAAAAAAAAAAAATAAAAAATAATCGCGGTACCCCCTAAAAGTTGGCTTGCTTACTTCGCCACGCATTTAGCATAATTCACATTTTTGGACCGAAATCCCGAAGCTAAATGCACACTTTAGCCGCCCTGCATCTCTGCCCCCCGGGGCCACCCACATCCGATCTCCTCACATGGAAACAAAGTGCACATAAAACAAAAAAAATGTTTTTCATAAAATAATCAAAAGTGGCAGAAAAGCAGCCTCCGAATGAACTCGCAACACCGCACGTACCAACAAATTTCCCCCAGCACTAGTCGACGATCTTCAGAATTCAATAAGAATTAATGTGATGCTGCAAAATGTATTTCCGGACGCTTATTCGAATCGTTTAGTAAAAGTGAATTAAAAACTTTGGGACGAGAAAGTCGCGGTCCCCGCAAGTATTTTTTTTTCAGGTTTTTTACACAAATCAATATCACCGGAAAAAAACACACCTCCACTGCCCTTAACTCCACTTAATTCTAACAAATAAGGGAAAACTCTTGCTAACCTTAACTTCCACTCCGTTTAATCCTAAGCACAAGATGGTCTAATGCACAAAATTTTTCTGAAAAAACTCTTCGCGTTTTGCCCACCGTTCCAATATGAAAAAAAAGTCTTGACACACACAATTTGACTGATCGCATGACAGCTAACAAAAGAACTAGGCAACTTCACATCTTTCATGTGGAAGGCCTAATCGATGGAAATTTTGTTCTTTTCGCCAAAAGAAATTTTGTAGTACGAAAATTTAAATTAATTATCATTAACCCCAATTAAAATTTGATAAAAGCACCTCAGAAATTAATTCCTTGCGCGTAAAAGAATAATATTTCGGTCTTCCTTTAAAAAATAAAGGAGGAACGTGATTTAACGAAACCGTTCGTTGAGTTCTGCATTTGGAGACTTTGGAGACGAGCAGCAATCAGCTGGCGTTGGTATCTCTACAGAGCCCAGCGCCGCACCGCACCTCGAGGCGAGCAAAATCAACTCAAAGCAGAGCAAAGCAAAGCAGAAAGTTCCCGTGGTGCTCCGCCTGGGTGCACGTGCTTTCATGATTTGTTTATTGTTGACAAGCGAATAAACTTGATGCACAGTAAATAAACAAGACGATGGAAGCGTTTTCTCGAGTTTTAGAAATTCCTTTTCTATCGAGTAACCGTTGATCGGGGAGCGCTTCTCTTAAAATTCATGTGAGGTTATGTCCTAGCGAAGCTGCTAGATCTAGACGCTAGGCTAGACCATTAAAATAGCTCTGCCTTGTTCTTTGTTAGACGGCAGCGTGATGACGTAATGCAAACGTTAGACCTTTCCCATTTTTCAAATTTGAAGTCATGGGGCATCTGCAAAAATCAATGGAACTCGTAGGCGCAATGAAAATGTTAATCTAATCAAAAATAAAGAGTTTAACCAAAGAATGTGTATATGTATATGTATAGTCTTTGGTTCTACATTAAAAATGCCTTTTACACAAAATTTTGCTATTGCTAAATAAATGTTATTTGGACTGCTTTTTTAAAAAATTTAGTTTTTCTGAGAATCCTTTAGTCTTAAAATTGCATCAGGAATATGTATTGCAGTAGTAGGTAGTATGTAGAAGTAAATAGATTTAAATTTTATTCAGTAGTTAGTGTAGTACGGGCTTTCGTTACATGCTGATTTTTGCAAATTTTCAATATTAAAAAACCGAAAATAATATCAATATGTGTACTATACAACATAATCATCGTAGATGATGAATGAACTCAGATTTCAGCTCTAACCATTAGTCTCTTATTGTATAAATATAATATTTAACATGTAAATATGTAGGTATGTCATTTTTGAAATGGATGTCTATTCTATTCTAATATTTAGGCTGCAGCCTATCTGCCTATAGGGCTAGCCCAACAACCTTGTAGAATTTAATTTTGAATGGTTTTAAATAAAATGCGAAGCAATCTTCATAATCAAAAAATTACACAATTGGGAAAATACATATCTATACTGTAGGATAGAAGATTTATAAAAATTGTGATTAGGTAGTAGGTACTACTTAATTACATCAAGTATGTATGTTTATATTATTTGATTGAGACGACTTTTTATTAGTCACAGCATTTGCAAATTTTCTTTAAGAATTGGTGAGGGCATGGGGGTGTAGGAGGTGTAAAGTATTAATCAATAATATACTCTTGCTAACGAGCGCTTGAATTTGTTCAATTAAATAATAAAATTGAAACTTTTATGAAAAACCTTGGTGTCAGTCTGAATATTATTTAGAATTAAAATTTGATCTTAGACTTAAAAAATATCCCCATCCAAATTTTTATCTTTTATATAATCCCAGTAATTTATCACATCTTCCTTTTGGGTCAGGGTTTAAAAAATACACTCATTAAATGTAAAAACTTAATAATAGTTGCACATCAGCGCAATATGTATAAACACAAAATCTAAAAGTACCTATTTGTTTAATTTGAAAGGTCTACAATTAAATTTTTAAATTTTTTATTTTGTTGATTTGTTTTATTATAAGTGCGATATTTTCTACACATTTATACTCTCCGTAAACTGTATAAAATTAGACTACGATATTTTGATATAATTAGTAGCAAAGGTTAGTTTTACATATAGTTATCAATTAAAGTTTACAAGGCCATAATTACGCAATTGATCAGTGAGGAAAGTGAATATACATGCATACATAATTTTAAAAGCTTTTCTCCTAACTTATTTGTATTTATGTAAGTATCATAATAAAAAAACTAACAAACAATGAAAATTTATTTAACTAACATATGTATGCTTTAATGCATTTTTTATTAAAAGGCACTCTTCATTAACGTTTACGAAATAATAAATTCTACTTTATCCTTACGAGGTAATATTCATGACTTAAAATATGAAACATGCGATGAGGTTAATAAATCGAAAGCAAATTGATACCTACATATGCCCTGTCGAGTGTCGTGTATGCATGTTTATAAAAAAAAACAAAGTGTATGTAAATTGTTTATAAAACCGCTGCGTCACGGAAATGGCTTAATACGAAAACTTCAAAACGTAGAAGCATACATGAATTTTTATCTTGTATACAAAATTAATTGCTATAGTATTGATATACATATGCATAAAAAAAAGTGCGTAATCTATAGAGGAACATTCAACTTATTTAGTTGGTTTAGTTAATGCTAAAAATTGTTTTTCTTTAGAAACTTATCTTCTACTCCTCGAATATTGTTGCCACAAAATTTAATCTTATTACTAATTTGAAAAAAGAAGACGTAAATTATATAATATAAATCGTGTGGCATCAATCAATATTTAAAATATACATACATATACATAGTATATACATCACAAGAAATCCTGCAGCTGTTTCTAATTTGAACGCAGTTTAAACAAATTAAGTCTTGTACAAGTTTAGAGATCCTGATTCAAGAAAATAAACAAGTCACCTAAATACATTTTCACGATCTTCTACACAATAAAGAGCTTTGCGTGATATTTCGAGCAATTCTCCAGTCACGAAAATCCTTCGAGATTATCTTAATTTCTAAATATGCGATAAAAAGCGTTTTGAGGTACCTACGCTTAAATTTAAAATGTTCTTTTATGTCTTCGTCGTAGCGTAGTAAGTAAATCTAATTTATTAAAGTGTTTAAGAATCTACTTATTTATGTAAACAAACAACTTCTATAACTTTGCCTATTTTTGGAGTTTAATCAAAATAAAGTGAACCAGATGACCTTTTTTCATTCATTGGAGTTGGCTTATATCGTAATTCCGGGGTGTTACTTTATAGTACATAAACTTTCTTCCGGCAGCAAAGTAAAGTTGTTTATTTTATTTTCTGGATGTTTTAATTACTTTAATCATTTAAGACAACTTGGGGGAAAATCCGCATTAGTCAAGAAATGAAGTTTGACATTATATCTCTGAACTGGGTAAAAGCTTAATTGAATATCTGACGAGACGATGAATTAAAATCGATTAAAATTGCATGAATGCAAATGAATTCAATAATGAGCAGATAATTGTAGTAAGTATATTACATATTTCAAGTTTTTATTAATGAAGCAATTTTTAATACACTACATTTTTGAGTGATAACGAATCAAAAATGGGCTGGTTTGGATTAAGAAAAGCAAATAAGTGGTACTAAAAGAGGTTTTACAAGCTGATTTTTGAATAAAATAATGACATAGTTTGAAAAAAATATTAAGAAATTAGCAGATAACTGACCTTGATGATAACCCAAAACATACGCGTAGTGATGTTAATGAGCTAATAAATAAAATGTCCACGTAAACAGCAAGATTAACCCAATTTAGTAGCATATAAAATACCTCAATGAACTGTGCATTAATATAATATAACAAGAATATTTTTAACAATTTTCATGGTTTATTGTTACATGAAACACTATACAGTAAAATATAGAAATTGAGTACATATTCGTATTGCAGTAATAATTCGACATTTTATTTTATTTAGTTTTATTTTAGGGAATTATTAACTACATATTTTTTTAATGTGACCTAATTGTAATTTTTGGAATATTCGTCGTTTTAGCAAGAAATTGCTAGCTCAAAAATTTTAGAAAAGTATACTTTAATTCATACCTATGTATGTATGTATATTTCAATCAATAGTGGGTATTTTTTTACTTAATAGAATTAAGAGAAAATCAATCGAACCTTTAAAACTATTGGAGTATTTTAAACTTAAGAAAACATTACGTTTAAAATTTTGGAATTTTATCACTAATGGTGCAAATTTGTCATGAAACGTGTCATCATTTTTAAAGACAATGGTTACACATGTGTACCAAGATCTTTTCTTTGTAGTAGCGGCGAATAAATATTGTACATATTCGAATACTATTCGATGTAGGAGAGGTAATAAATTTTAATTTTATGGACTCATATAACATTTAAAGAAGAACTGTTTTCATACGAAAAATTAAGTATGAGCAAAAGATCAAAAAATACGTTTCTCGGAAACTGAATCAAAGAAGAAGTGATGCGAATATGCTGCTGAATACAAAATAAAGCATAGAACAAATTAATGCAATGATAATATAAAATGAATTGTTACCGCATCCGCATTTCAATGTTTGGTAAACCGCAAATCGCAAATATATAATAGATATAATTGATCAGTTAAAGAATGACTTTTTGCGGTTTTCAATTAAAATAAGAAGATGTTAAATGTTTCCAGAGATAGGAAGTATATTTCCACATCAAGTATTGTCACGACTATTAATAAATGCATATCTAATTTTGGTCTACAAAAGTGATTACTAGAAATTAAAGACTTCCAGCTGCCAGTCGTAATGCAAAAAAATCACTTTAAAAATAATATAATCTTCTCAAGATTGGCTTGTCACATTGGTCACGTGTCGCATGGAAGTTGATAATGTCTTATTACGGCGTTAGAGCAATTGTACCTATGAATTAATCATCGCATGACGATCAACTTTTCCATCGCGGATGGCATCAGGAAATTGCTGGAAACTAAAGATACACGATATGCTTGAGAAAAATAAAATTATAAAAATACAGGCGATTTAGTAAAATAAAGGAATACATCTTAAATAATTTATTTAACTGACTAAGCTGATTGCATGTCGCCGCTGCATCAGATTGCAGCAATAGTGCAGGAAAAATACACATGAAACATGAAACAATGTAAAGTTCAATTCAGATATTTTTACTTGATTACAGAAATTAGCTATCTACGACTCCCCTGGGCGCAGAAAACCGCCAGGTAGGAAAAATCGTTTTTCAACAGTTTTCATGCCACTTCTCTCTTGACGTAATAGTCATCAAGAATTTTATTATGTCAGGCATTATGAGAAAATTAATTCCTGCATTGTTATGGGGATAATAACCCAGCACTGCAATTAGTTCAAATAGTTTTATAACTTTCAGTGCGCTTCACGTAATGCGATTAAATTAATAAATTCTAGGAAGTGATAATTACAGCAATCGGTACTGAGCATCTTCTAATTCCGGTCAATAGAATTTTGAAAGAAGAAATTGTTCGCAAATAATCGTACATTATGTATGATCAATGCTTAATTATTAGATAAAATTAAGCAAAATAAATGTTAACTCATCTTTCTGTAGAATAGAATAAGTAAACTTGTTATGGAATAAGTAAATTATACAATTTTCAATGATGAAATATTCCGTTTAATTTTAAATAGGTATATATTCGGTTAAAATACTCCCAGTTACCAAACTCGTAATACAGTAGGTACTGTGTAAGTTTTTAGGACCATTCAAATTCTTTGGGAACTTTTAGTTTTCTGAATCATACTAGTTTTTAAATTGGACAGGAGGAAAATCAAGGGAAAAGACACTTTGAGGTTTTAATTTTCGCCTGCATTGATTTCTCTCTTCTGTCGAGCCTAAATAAACACTTGCTTACTTCAGAAAATGAAAAGATTTCGAAATATTGAAGTGATCATAAAAATTTTCGCACAAGTAAGTGTATAATATAAACAACTATGTAATATGAAATACAAATAATCAAGTTTCAATATTTATATACGATTTTACGATTTTTATTTTTAATGATGATATGACTGCTTTTAGATTATTTCTATGGAAATAGGTTTGATATTAAAGTCTTCAGCAAAAAAAAAACTTAATTTTTGAGAGAGATTGAGTGGCATTAAAACTATCGGATCTGGATCAGGTTTAGCAGAAATCGAATTGCGTCAAAAAGTTAATCCCAAATCTGATCCGATCAATTTGTGAAAAAAAAACAGCTATTGTAAGTAAATTACAAAATATTTATTAAAAATGTACTCAAAATTTTCTAATTAGAACTATTTTAAATAATGTGCATTACATTCAAAATTTCAGATAGTATTTTTGAAGCATATTATAAGAGGTATTATGAAAAAATCGCTTTAGACTTCAGTTTTAATTTGCCTGTTTATGAATTATGTATTTTGAAAATTTCGGTTCAGACTTGTTTTTCAATACTATACTATAATTATCATCCATTTCATTCCGTGTTTATATATTTACATGCATATATATAACATTTCAAACTAAAAAAAAAAGTTCTTTAAATTGATATACCTTTTTGGCAACACCGCTCAAGTTCTTTTAAAATATTTTATCGTCGGAAATAAGGAGCACAATTAAATTTGACTTGGATAACACTAAATCGAAGGAAATGTATAAAATACGTAACAAAATATACGATACTCGGCTATTAATTTGGCGTCAGATAAAATACAATACGCTTCTATCATCATGATGGGATAAATCTTACATTAGTTCATTAAAATTCAATCATCGAAAATAATTAACCATTTCCTTCTCGGTTATTACTAAGTATTCTATATTTTTATACTAGTAAAAACTAAAAACCATTCACAGAAAATGTGCATACTACATATTTTTCAATAATCTTAAAAGCACGAAGGTTTATTACATCACACGTTAAAAAATCTGATAAAGCTTCTAATTGCTGAATTATGTTTGCCTCCAGTTAAGCGTAAAACGTTTACTTCACCGCAATATTTCAGAAAGATTTTATGTTGCAATTCAAAAGCTGCTAATTATGTTTTAAGCTGTTGGTTGCTTATATTGCTTTCATGGAGAAAATACTCTGGGGAGTTGAAGTTTAGCGACTTCCAACTCTAAATATGGATATTTTAAAGTCTTATCAGGCAGCTCCTTGTCCTTGTTATTTGCGTACATATTTAAAAAAAGTTTTGCAACAAAGTAATTGAAGCGTGAGCTACGAAGAATGGAATGAAGACTTCACCAAAGCGTAAAATAGTTTCAACAGAAAAGAACAGGTCTCTTGCGCAGAAGGTAAATTAAGAAACGTGATCGCCGCATATTGATCAGATATGATTTCAATGGTTACCGGGATCAAGAAAGATTCATCCATCCTGGTTAAGCATTGTTAGGCACTCGTGATTAAAAAGGTTAGCGGCGACATCGCATAATTGATCAATTAGTATAGAAGTACCTATATTCTATACATAGCTAATCCGGATTGTGGTTTAGTATATCCGATTTTCCGATTAGTCAGGTGAGTGGCTGTTTTGTGGGTGGAAAGATGCTAGTTACCAACGATCTAATCACTTCAGACAATGTCAGGCCTTTCAAAAGTTCTCGGAAATGATTGCGGAAATGAAGGAAATACTAAAACTACTTTGAGCAAGTAATTAACTCGGAAGTTATATTGAAGGCTAAACTGTGTCAATTTCTTGTAAATAAATAGAACAGCTGGTAGTTTCCGATTAAAAGTTCACTACGACAAAACCTATATAGTGTATCTACCTTTATAATTACAAACATGAGTTGTTTACTTTACAAAATTGCAACTGAGCTTAATATGAAAAGGAATTTGTATAATTGAAACTAGTTTTATAGAGTCGGTTAATATCTACCTACTATTAAAACATTTTCTTTTTTAGAGGTAGGTAATATTAACCCATTTTATATTTTTTTCTAAAAGATTTTTTATTATTATTTTTATCATATTATCAAAACAGGTAAGTAGGAACCTTCTGAAGCAAATTATAACACTGAAGCTATTTTTGTAGTATTGTTTAGACCATACACTTGACACCGACTTCAAACATAAACAAATTCTTATCAAGGGTACTTAAAAGTAATTTATTACTTCTGGCGTATCGTATGTGAGACGGTCGGTCTAAATAGGTTAATACAATCTTTCCAGTAGACTTGAATATAGACGCTCATATTTTATATCACATATGTACATAGAATGATTTGTTATAAGATTTAACCAAACTTTTAAAAAATTCTAAAGTTTAATAAGGTATGATTTTCACAAAACGAATTACTAAATGAATTTAACAAAAATGGATACAATTTCAAATCTATTCAAAATTCAAAAGGGTTAAATATCGATTAATTTTATTTAATTAATCGAATAGTCATATATTTTCCCTTTTGATTAATCGATTATATTCATTTAATATCAAAACTTTCGGACAAAAAATGCAATGTGTTTCTTATTTAATTATAACTATATATTATTAAGTATATGGTCTGACAAAAAGTCTTCTAGAAAAATATTTTTGAGCTGATTCCAGCGATCACAACTCTTGTAATTAAACAGTAAATTATTTGATTCTATTTCATTCTATTAATCAAATCAACAATTAATCGGTAATTAATTTTGTTTTGCCATTTTAATAAGATTTTATTTTTAATTCTGAGTTTTGCTATGTTATGTATGTAGGGCCAATGTAATTAGGTAGTTTCACTAAGTGTTTGTCGGCGATAATTTCTATGGTGGTTACTTTTTTAAAAAAGATTTGTTTGAAACATTTTTGTTTAATTGTAATTTTACTCTGTTTTTTTTCCAAATAAACTTGTCTACCTCTAATTCCAGGGGTAAAGTATGTTGAATGTTTGGAAAATCGGCATTTCTAGGAGTTTGTAGTGATGAAACGTCTTGTCGGATTTCTGTTGTCTGCCACTAGTATAAAAATGTGGCCATGTGAATACGTGCCATCGAACTAATTTTTCAATCGTATTAGTCGTTCAAACTAACATAAATTTAATAAAGTGTAATATAATCCGTTAAAAGTAATATAGAAATTCATTATCTTTAAAGTAAACATTTTTATTATTATAATCACATTATCAAATTTTCAAGTATCGCAATTTTTAAGAAAAAAATGCGGAAGAAGTTTTAGCAAATATTACATTTTGAGGTAACCTTCCTCGAATATAAATGAGCATCAGAACGTGTAATACAGAAGCAACTAACGCACAAAGTGCCGCACAAAATAAATAAATTTGTGCACTATTACCACAAAATGTTAAACCACAAAACAGTTCAATGGATGCAACTAAAATAAATAATGCGGCACAAAATTCATATACGACCCCCTGGAAATAAGCATTTATTAGATTTAATAGGCTTTCTACTAAATTCATATTTACGAATGGTCTGATGGCTACGTTATCGGTGATGCAATTCATAATTAACATAAACAAATCAGGGAAAATGTAGGCGTATACTAACAGTAGAAAGATTTGATAATGAATTGAAATTTCTCGGGCCTGGACGCATATGCTATAATGTTGTGAAAGTGCTAAAGCTAAACTGATTATCTCAGCGATCTGAAATAAAATTATGTTAAATTCAATTTATAAAATTTTCTAAAAAATTACAAGACATATTAAGGTGAAGCATCCTACGCGGTCCTTGAATATGAGATTAGTCAATCCCATGGTGCGCTAAAAATATACTGGATTATTTATTTAATCCAAATTTTGCACGTTTTTAATAATAACATATAGCTGTTTACATTCATTATGTCAATCAAAGTTCACGTAGTTGGCTTTGTTTTATATGAAAGGAAAATCTTTTTTTTTTTTTATTACGTATCTTTTTACAAATATTTTTAAGTGAAAATGTAAGCAAGCAGCATTAGACAATCGGGATTATTTTGGATTTTGTGAGGGATAAGCAGATACAGGGATGACATGTTAACCAATGGGTATTTTGGTTGAAAACTTGATATAAGCAGTGAAATTAACTATAAAAAATTAGATAATAGTTTGAATCAAAAGTATCGATACTGTACCTTTGAGTAGTTTCGAATAAAAAGTATCACTATGAAAAATAAATCAAGTTGGTTTTTTTCTTTAGAATAAAGTAAGTAAAATAAAGTTAAATTAAGCCAAATATATTTTTGGATTGCAGGACGTTCTCCAGCCCAGCTTATATCGAATATCGCTTATGGAAAATTTGGAACAAGGTTTTTTATTTACGATTCCTATGATACCTGCTCTTAATTAACATGGGTGAAAGTATTGAGTTAAGAAGTATCAATATGGAAGCACTCATAAAAGTATGGTAAAAGCAACGAACGCAACACAAAATATTTGATACCAAAAAGTACTATAATGTTTTGTTCGCATTTCTACGACAATCATCATCACATTTCATTGGTAGGAAAATTTAAGTTCTATTAAATGTAATTATAACCTATTATAAAAACTTTCACTTTTCAGACATTTATTAAAATTAGAAAAGTCGGGATGACTAAATAGGTTTAATCGTTTAAGAATTATAGTGTTTACATAACTTAAACATAGTTAAAGGTCTCAATTTTTTCTTGCACATAAAATTTCTACGTATTAAATAATATTTATAATTATTTTTTTTCGGAACAAAATTATTTAATCTTACTGTGTAATTGTAAAATTTTCAATTAAGAGGAATATACACTAAAAAAACTATGGATTGAAAAAGTAATACTAATACATATCATATGTGTATGAATACTTACTCAAGAAATTTTGCTGATTGTTTCACGAAATTTCACATTTACCTTTAAAAAAATCCTGCTTGCATCGTGAATAAATACTGAAAGAATTAAAACAAATTTTTAAAATATTTTACAATGCTATTAATTCAAAAACTCCATGTTGCAGAGAACTAAATAATTAGAAAGGTAGTCCAGGAAGCTTACAGTGAGCTTTAATCGTTCACTTTTCCGCAATTAATATTAGAATTAATTAGTCATTAATCTGTAATTAATAATGTACAGTCGTGCAGCGTCATTGTTTTTCATTTTTAATGAGTATAATCAACTCGGCGACTAGTCTGGTGTCAGAAATTGAAGAAACCGCGACAGTGAAGATGCGACATAATTCTTTTTTTTTACGTTGTTGCATCAATTGTCACCTAAGCGATTTCAATTAGCATTTTAAACTTGACAACTAATTAGCCAGATTGATTTCGAGACTTTTAATCGTGTCACCAATTAACTACGTACAATTTCCCATAAATCTTCAATTCTCATTGTTAATAAGTATGTTTGTTTGTATTTAAGTAATACGCAGTCGGTAAACATGCCTCGTCTCCCAGTTGATAAAATCTTCATTACGACGTTAACAAAAAGATAAGTGTAAGAAATAAAACGAGTTAATAAAGGAAAATGCCGGTGACTTCATGACGGTGTCGTTACGTGCCGTATCGCGAAAAGTGCTGTAACTTGTTTTCTTATTCTCGTTTAATTTAAGGCATGCGGCCAAGTTCAATGGTGCACGTCAAGCTCTCTTGACTAGCCAAGAAAGTTCGAACCTGTTCGGGATGTCATGAGAATCGTCTAGCGATCTATCTCATGTTTTGCTGGTAAAAGTTATATGCAACATGTTATGCAATGGGTGTCATAGATATCGATGCATACTGGAAATGGACGGGAACGGCAAATAAACACCCAATTATTTTCTAAGTCTATTGATTGATTGGCTAGTTGGAGGCATTTTACTTTAGTTATGTCTAATTGATGTCTAGAAAGAAGTGGAGGCATCTAGAATTACTTAAGAACTATGTTCGTCAATATTCTTCAATAGACTAAGTGGCACAATATATTTAAATAGTGAAAATTGCTTCGTTTCAAGAATAGAATGTAATTCAAATGAAAAAAAAATTTGTTTAGAGCAAGAGAAAAACGCGGAAGTGATAGCCACGATTAGGTAATTTCTCTTTAGCAAATGTTTTAAATTGTTTTGTTGATTCCTTTCATGGTAGTTATCAACTTAAAAGCATAATCAACTGCAATATGGCAAAAAGTTTACTTACTCTACTCATATCTTTCTCTTTTGTAAATGCATTGCGTTAAAAATAGAACATATGGTAAACATCAGCGAATATGTTATGTGTTATTTGTACTCTCTTCTTTATTATCATCATGACCTTGTTTGTCATCTTATAAGTAAAAAATTTAACTGACACAGACACTATGGTATTATAAATATTTCACGTTTTGTTTGTCTTAAGATGATCAAATATGGTGTACATTATTTAATTTACCTCAGCCGCTAAGCAGATACTGTAATTAAAACAATTTGACAAATGAAAAAGTTTTTTAATTCGTATTTAGCACATTAAATAACATTAAAAACAATTGTTAAAACTAAAACAATTATAACAATCCAAATTTTGCAGACTTTTTAAAACAAACCAGCTGCGCTGGCAAATCTGGAAATACTATAATAATAATTGGATTTCTAAAATATTTACATAAAATACAAGTCTGTTGCTAATATTATTTCATCGCATATGGAATGTAAATTCTACATACATTGGACTGGAAAATAAAAATTTTTTAATTTGTCATTTAGCTGCGAATTATATATTTGGTTTAATGTCATTTATTTATTTCCATTAAAAATAAAACTCCTTAAAAGGTCTCTAAGCATCTCACAGTAATTTGTGTTTAATCTCAGAATACAAAATTTCACTAGCCTTTTACACAATTAATTGAGTAGTAGTTATCAAACTAACATACCCATTTTAAAATAAACAGCTAATTAAGTAGATATAGAAAAAGCATTTTATATTTTTAGTATACTCAGAATCTAATTCGTGAAACTTGTTTCGTTAACGTCATGTGAAATAAGTGAGATTTAAATTGTACCCACGTGTAAAAATAAGACCGATAAATTTTCTTTTTCCACAACTAATTAATTAAAGAAAAAAAAACCCTTACTGTGTTTGCCTATTCAACATTTGATTCGTGAAAGTTGGTACGTTAACTTTATTGCCGGAAAGCTGATTAATGTCTAAATAGAAAATGTTTTATGGATAAAATGTTGTGTAAAACTATTATTTTATAAAGTGAAGTTTAACGCTTGAATTTTTAATGTTACATTCTAATAACATAGAAGGAATTACATAGAAAATCTATTGTATTTTCGTCTTTTTTCGTAATCGGTATAAAATTCTTGTAATCTTGTATAAAACGAAAATTGACCCCAGTGGCATTTTTTTATATATATTTTAAACCGATTTTTACTGAATATCGAAAATATTTAGCTTCAAAATTAGGAAGTGTTTATAATAAACAAAATGTTGTGCCAATTTCAAATTTGGTGAGTAGTTATAGTATAGTATAAACATAAATACAGTAAAACCTCCTTATATCGAACTCGAAACGACCAAAAAACGGCTGTTTCGTTATAATCAGACTATACCTTACCTACATATACTTAACTTGTGAAAATTTCAAAAAGTAACAAACAAAGTCATTACAAACATGGAAGTTAAGCAAGAATAATAAAGTTTCAGATATTTATTTATTAATTATGTAGTCAATTTGCATAATAACTCATAAAGTCATGTACTTATAAAGGTCACTGATTCGCAAGTGAAAAAATATTGTAAGTGCGTCATTTCTATCGTCCTAGGTAACAAAAATTTGCACATTCATCATTTTTCAAACAGCATCAATTAAAATGCGAGTTATTGTATTCTCCAATTTATTACTTTCACTGCGGATCAAATCAAAATTTTGCCGGCAGTGACATTGACAATGAAAACGAATTTGCCGGTGCGTACTTTTTGTCGCATTTTATTAAACATTAGTCGCCGCCGCCTTTAACAAGCGATTTTTTAAGCGCATTAAATGTTTTCCGGCACCATTAAATCCGATTAAATTTGAAGAGGGGAAAAAATTTTGGTGGAAACAGCGGATTTACACTTCCGAAATAGAAATTATGGTGTGTCGGAATATTTATCTCTTTTCGGTCTCTGTGCGATTCGAATTTTGTTTTTATATGAGATAATTCGATATAATGAAGAGAAGTGCTGATCGAAATTATGTAATTAATTAGTAATTAAGATAAAAAAATTTGAGATAAGTAACTGTGGCGACAGGTCAATGAAATTATTCTCAAGGTTGGGCAATTTAGATTTGATCCTCATAATATTAAATTTAACTTTGTACCCCATTATATTAGTACGCCCAAAAATTAGTTATGCGATCATACCTCAATTTATGCGGAAGTAAGGTATGTTGAGTTGTTATAAAGTACGAGAAAATTGTATTTGAACGCAAAAATTTTAAAAATATCCTGGCATTTCTTACATATTCATTTAATTTCTTTAAACTTTATAATAGTAGAAAAAAATCAAATCATTAAAATTTAAGTATAGAGCTGCTAAATGGCTTTTCACGCCTCATTATTCCATTCTTATCTTTAGAATACATAACAACCTTCCGTTGAAAGTGAAATTGTATAAATATAACTTAATTACTCAAGTAATTAACATATTATATCGCTACCACTTTCATATCTTTCTTCTCATAAATCCTAACAAAAGTAAAATAAATCTAATCAAAGCAGCACCTCTGTTAATTTTTTTTTTTTTTTTTTTGATAAAAACTTCGATCAGATCGGAGGCAAGTCACGAACGCATTGATCTTGATATAATTTTAAATAAAATGAATTATTTATAACCCTCTCATGCAAATATTGGAATCCAGGAAAGGATTAATGACCTACTCGGATTTGTTTGACATAAACAAATGACCTCGGTACGTGTGGCGGATGATAAGTTACAAAATTAATTTGGACGAATGAACTTTGATGGAGTACGCAATTTTTACGCTTTAACAAAGACCGCAAAATGCAAATTTTAAGGGGGTGTATACACTACAGCAATATTTTTTTATACTTGTAATGTGGCAATTGTTTGTGTATTTCTCAAGTTTTTGCGGTATTAAGAATATCTAACAGACATTATGTATATATGTACATAGTTCCATTTGTTTAGACAAACCACAAAATTCCTAGAACTGCAGTAGAAAAGGTTAGTTAGTTTCGGAAAAAAAAACGGAGTGACGCTTATTGTACGATACTTCCTAGTGAAGATTTAACAAAATAAGTCCTGACTGATAGATGATTCATGCATAACAAATAAATAAAAATATAGTAAAAGGAACATTACTACAAAATAGACATTTAGGGGTTCATCGAAAGGGAATGGATATTTTCTTCAATTTACTTAGTTTTTTTCAATTTACATACATATTTCGATTACGATCTCTTCACGTAAAATAAATGTATTTTTTATTTTGCATACGAATACATTACATATGTAATTAAATAATCAAATGATCTGGTGTTCTAAATATAATATTAATTGAGTTTTTTAAAATCAACTTTTTCAGCTATTATTAAGAATTATCATAATAATTAACTCTTTCCAGGGTATATTTTGTAACCAATTATCATTAATATGATGCAAAATTAACTATAATTAATAATACTATTTAATATTATACACATATCTTTTCCAAACTTTTGGCCTTTCTTCGTCTTCAATATTTATTAAAATATTTTTACATATAAACGTTTTTAACGAATTCTAAAATACTAATTTTTTAAGTTGGTATGTTAAAAATCATATTCTAAACATTTTAAAATAACATCAAACTACTACACTTGAATGAAAATCGTATTAATAGCTAATAATAGCTGAGGTTTGCAAAGAATACTTATATATATATTTTATGTTATTTCTTGCAAGTATAAAAAAAGTTTATTTTGATTCAAAGGCTTGAGGTTTTAAAGAAGAATTAAAATTCAATTAATAAAAGATAATTGTATTCATTTCTTCTAACTCTTATTATGTTAAAAATGAAAAAAAGAGCCAACGACACGCGGTGTTCCCAGGCGGTCCCCCATCCAAGTACTATCCGCGCCCAATGCTGCTTAACTTCGGTGATCAGACGAGAACCGGTGCTCTCAGCATGGTATGGTCGTTGCCGACAAAACTCGTTATGTTGAAAATCAAAATGCAACTAAAAAATACTAAAAATCTATTTTTAGAAAAAGTAATATGTTTTGATTTTATTGTTATTAATTAATTAATTGATTGATAATAGCATAATCTTATTTCGCAGTTTATTTTTGGAAATGAAAAATCTTATATTAAACTAAATCCAATTAATTTGGTTAACAAAAAAAGTATTGGCACAGTTCAAAATTTATTTTGAAAATCTTATATTTTTTTCTAATCACCTCTTTAAGTTGGGCTTTGCTGGTTATGTGAGGCTCCTTTAATCTTTTATCAAGCACATATTAAAAATGTTCAATCGGGTTTATATCAGGGTATTGCGGGGGAGTTTCCGAGGTATGAGGAGTATGTTATAGAATCCATTGACGCACTTGGGTCATTGAGTATTATGCATAAAAACTGAGCAAATACTCAATCTCAATGTTCATATAGAAAACCCGAGTTTTATCTCACCCAAATTGAAAATGAGCTCCAGTTTTCTTTAGAAAAATTAAGATTGAGCATTTGCTCAGTTTTTATGCATAAGAGCCAATGTCTTGTTGGAAGTAAAAGTTATTTGAAAGATTAAGTTTTTCAGCACTAATTTCGATATTGTTTTTCAAAATGTTCAAATACACTAACTTGTCCATTACCCCGTTAATAAATATAATATAATATTTTTACCCTTTCTAAAAGTAATACCTGTAGACTACATTTTCCATAATTGAATAATTTATTTGCAACAAAAACGTTTACACTTAAAAAATATGTGCACGATGAGACCTAATTTTTATAAATCGGATCATTAACAGAGGTGCTGGAAACATGAAACAACAAATCCACATTCATAGACTGTTAAAATCATAATCATCCTTTTTAATAGTCGGGTAAAAAGAACATATATCACATTTTTTGGAGTTGTTAGATATTTATAGAAAAATTATTGTGAAGTAATCAAATCTTATAATAAGTCTGAATTTCACTCTATCGCATTATCACCGTTAATGTGTTCTAAGAATATTATTAGTGTATTCATTTAAATCTTCAAATCAAATTGTAGCATTTCAAAATACAGTTTGCTAGTAAGCAAAAATACGTTATTAATTTAGTTAACAATATTTCATGATTGAATTAAACCAAACAAATTATACTTAAAAACGTGAAATTGTGTTCAAATATGCTTTTTCTTCAAAGGTCGTTGAACTTACTGCGCCGGGCAGTGTGCCTAATCCAATCCATCAGATTGGTTCCCCTAAAAAAAAAATTTAAGCTTTATCATTATTGGCTATTAATTAATACAGTTTTTTAATCTGATTTATTTGATTGAAATTTTTTTGTTGTGATTTCGTTTAAAACATATTTTTTCTATGGTTAATATATTATAAAATAAGTATTATATAGCTGATATGCGTTTTTCATTACAACAAAGTTAGGCAATGATGATGTCAGCTGTTGTTGTTCGTTTTCTTTTTTAAACACAAAAAATAAGTTATTGAAATAGATAAAGATAAGTACTCATAAATAAAAAAGTTCAAGTATGTAAAATAAATATCTTCAGCCCTTTTCCATTCAAAACAAGCGCTCGAAACAAATAAAGTCATTTTACATCTTTTCTTATATAATACCTCTAATTTACTGCTTCACTGATAAGGTAAAATTACTGCACTGTTCTTGATGTAATAATAAATTTCATATTTTCTCTAGAAAGAAGTTTCAGCATTGCAACGCAAGCATACATGTAATCGATTAACAGCTGCAGCCAGTTGCATTACTTCAGCGCAAATGTTTACTTAAATTATATTGCCATTGCTGCCAATAAAATGTGATAAAAAAACAATAAATAAATAAAAACCTGACGAGACCAATGGGTCAAGTGTATTTCATTTTCAAAAACAAATCGATTAAAAATATTCGCGTTCTTCAACGCATACAAAATTTTTGATTCGAGAGAAATGTTCGTGGTGATCATGAAATAAAAGATCACCCTGTAAAGCATATATATGTATATCTGCGGGATAGGCGCGAAAAGTAAAAGTGTAATAATTTACACCTTATCGCGATTTGTAGGCTAATGAGATTCCTCTAACCGCGGCAATGTAATTCAGTGATAAATATTACTTAGTATTTGCTAAATGCATCGAACCAAGAACCGGTCTTCCTGGGTAAATTACGAGTATGGGAAATTTTGCTGAACAAAGCTTTTCTCTTATCAATTGAGTCATGGCGGATTTAAAGCTGGTTAAAACTTACCTATTTCATTTTAATGAACGCCAAAAATACAAAGAAGATCACTTACATTACTATAGTATAGTAATTACTTAGTAATTGTAAGATAATCATTATTATAAAGGGCAAAAACTAGTTGTAATTATATCAATGGTTTGAATTCATAATTTTTTTCAACAGAGTTTTACACAGGTTGCCGATCGTTGATCGTAATTACATGGCTTATTATTTTAATTATTCTAGGTCACCTTATCTTCCTTGAGGACGTTAACATTATACACGATATTTCTTGCATCATTGCTTATTAGATTTTCATGTAGAATGTGATAGAAGCCGGTTTTAATTTGCGGCGCCATGCATGAAAAAATAAAATGTGATTCGTTTTGGTTCACTGGATTTATTGCGCATAGTTATGGATTCATTTACTAGGCTAACACCCAAATGTGGATAGGAGCTATAAAAAAATAATAGTTATGATCGGGTGTGAATGACAATCTCAAAAATAATTCACATGGAACGAACAATTTCTAGAAAAAAAAAACCAATTCACAAATTTTCAAAACGCAAAATGGGATAGCTAACGTTTAGAGGGCACTAAGACTTACAATGATGGGATTGTAACATGTTTGCTTTTGGAAATCATCTTTTATACTCATAGTTATCTTACATATATATTAATTTCTTAAAGTTGAATCTTAAATAATGGAAAAGATGTGTGACTTCATTCTTTTAATAATCCCGCAAAATTCTATATTAAGAATTAAAATCCCAATTTCGTAAAATTTCGGGAAAGTACGATTCGTAAGATAATGTTAGATATGTCTTGATCGAAACTTCTTAAAAATTATACCAATTTTTTGTTAAAATCAAAAAATTTAATCATCTGAAGAACAGACTGCTTGCTTCATTCAGACTTGGGTTTTTCATATAAATATAAGTTTTATTTTATAATTCTTAAAAAAGCTACGATAGTTAGGAATTCCCCAAACCGCAATTCTTAACTTTTATACATGCACACGATCGGAAGTCGAGAGGTAATAAATTCTCTCCTTTTGTTGTTATTTTTAGCGAAAATGTATAGATAAAGCTTTCAAGAGCTAAAATTTGATTAAACCTGTTTACAATGTGCCCTCAGCTTCACCAATAATTAATTTTTGTTAGAACTATTTAGAAGACACAATTTAATCAAATGAAATCTTTTTTATGTAATTTCTCCATTCTAATAAAAAAAAAATTAAAATTTATCTGATTCGTTATTGGAAAACAATGCAAATATTAATCGCACTTGTTATTACGCAATGTGACATTGTAGCGTAGATTTAATTATACAAACATTATTTTCATAACATGTGCAATGTGCATAAGCTTCAAAGAATTTGAGTATTTATCTTTTAAATGCTTTTTATTAAATTCAGAGAATCTCGTTTTTATTATAATTTTTATTTTCATATATATGTATTGTTTATTTTCCAATCATATTTGATAGGTTGATTATTTGTCTGACTTGCAAGAAACTTTAACATGTCACAAAAAAGTCAATTATGTTTTTAATTTAAACCAAAACTTTAATATCAGACTCTTAATTTTTATTAGGAAACTTACAATAATTGGTGGATAAAATTTGTTTTTTTCTTATTTAAATTCAGCTCCATATACATATGTAATTTTCCGTATATAGGTATTTGAAGTATTTTTAAGTAGATATTAGTAAAGGATATAAATTGTAATTTTTTGAAAGTTTTAATTTTTCTAGTCCCCTTAATGGTGATTATTTTAAAGACTAAAATGTTCAGTATTCAGCAACTTTATATTTTACTACTATTCATAACTTTTCAAAAAAGAAGAGTCTATATGTACTAAAATAGATTGATCGCCTTTCCAAGTATTTGGTTGATATTGATTTTACTTATTTTGCTCCGGAGCTGCGGCACCTGTCCCACTCTCAGGTAGCTTTCCAGCTCATAAAAACTAGTCGCAAACGTAAGAAGTGATAATTTACTTAAGCTTGACTGATTTACGTTCGTGATAACTCTTTCAAAATATTGTTAAACCAACTTTTATGAAAGAAAATAAGGTATGAAGCCCTCAGCGCATGAAGTATTCTTTAAATGCTTGAGTGATTTTTCTTAAAAATTAGCTAATATCACAAGAAATTAGATTACAATATAATTTTTTTGTTTGTTTATAAAAGTGTGTAAATTAGGAAACTTTCGTCAGGTGTTTGAACTTTTTAAAAAGTGTATGATAATGTTAAGAAATCCTATTAATCTATTTATAGTATCTAATGTATGTAATCAGGTTTTTATTCGAAATTCAACTAGGAAATACTAATGAAGACTGGCGACATACTTAAGAGATACATTAATTCGATAATAACAATGAGGAAGTTTAATACCTCATAATTTCGGCAAGCTTTTGCTGAGGGTTTTCCAGACATGAATTGATTAAGATTTTTTTTACCTTTATACTTATCGAATTGATTATGATATTTTTGTTATGAAACCCAGATTGATACTTGCTTAATTTTAAAATTGATAAACTCGAGCTCCCACTTTGCACGTAAAAATGGATAAAAATCTGTGATTTCGGTACTTTAAATTGTAGTTATTATTATAAATTTATATATATATCATATCAAAAATACATATTATTAAAAATTGACTCGTGTGCAAATGGATTTAAATTGTAACGATTTCTCTTGAACTTTTTAAAGAGACATTCCACTCAACCTGGACAAGGTCGTGATGAAGTTTTCATAAAAAAAAAAAAGAAGATAATAATAATTTCCACCCATACTCGTCCATGTTACCTAGAACTGTTTAAACTAAACTCCATTTAAACTGGAGTGAGGGACAGTGTCCAAAAACGTTGTACAGCTTCATCGACGATGAGTTAATCATTCAGGAAATGTTCGGTTTTGGCGTACGCCTTAAACCACCGCGACTATTGGCCGAATTTTTTTAGCTTCATGGACAACTTTCTCAGCCATGCAATTTCAGTCTTCTTCCATCGCATGCAAGCAATTAAAGTTTTAATTAAGTTACCGACAGAAAAGTTGGTTTCTGAAGTAATAGACCACTATTTAATTAAGACGGCTTAACGATCTTGCGCTAGAAGTGGGTCTGATAGCACTTACCCACAGTGCGACAGTTTACTCCCCCGCCAGATCTGGTCCAGAGTGCTTTTGAGTGCAGAATCAGACCGATCTCAGCGAGTTTAGATCGAGGCAAATTTTTCCACTGCCTTGTCCTGAGGCGACGTTTTAAAGTCGCGCGATCTCCCGCGGTTGTGTCTCGTGAGTTTGATCGATCGCCGGCGGCAACGACGGCCGTCTTAACCACCTTTCCAGTCCGCTCGGTTCGGCCAGTTAAAAGACTATTAAAATTATTATCTAACGAAAATAAAAGCTTCGACCAAGCCGATCGATATACATCTCCTGCACCAGGTCGATCAGTCGCCACTTGCAAGATTGGCGCGAAAGTGATCGGTTCGCGAATTTCCCCAAGAACGTTTCTCGCGGTGCTTTGACTTCATCCGTTGTTTTATTTATATCAATTAAAAAACATTTTGGCGGTGATTCGCTTTTGTGAATCGCTCAATCTTTTATACGTGCTCAGTACATTCGGTGAGTTTACACTGTTTAACCAAGTGGAGCGTGAAGAATTTCTAAATAATTTGTTGTATAAAATTGTAAAAACAATCGTTTTTTGATCGCTAATCGGAAACGCACAAAGGAATCAAATTTGAACTTTTTGCGATAACCCTACAAAGCCGGTGGCGACGACGCTCGGCGTCTTTCCTTTTAACTTCGTAAATATTTGCAGTTTAAGAAATTGAGTTCGGAGTTCAAACATTCAGTTTTTATCAGAAAAATCATACAGAAGCAATTGATTGTGTTTAAAAGTGCATTGAAGAATCTCAGAAGCATCTTCATTTCAGTTTAGGGTGAGCATCTGAAGTGCTGAGTTACAATTTTATTATCTGCTTGTTTTTATATTCAAAGATTTTGTCCTATTTGCACTTAAAATTGTTTTGGTCGCTGAGGCATATGCCCGATTAGCTTTCCTCACACATGTGACCGTGGTTTATTTTTGTAACATATATAAATTTTTGTTTACAAACGGAATTCGGCAACTCAACGCGAACGCACTGCGGTTTGTTGTGGGAGAAAGCTTGACGAAATGTAAACTTTATACATTTATTGTTAATTACTTAGAAAATTAAACCTTTAATAGACTTTAATTTATTGCGTTGTAAAATATAAAAAAAGTTTACTTCTTTCGGTGTGGCGTGAACCACTTGTTTAAATATTTGAAGTGTTTAATTCTGAAATATTATTCAGGTCTTAATTTTTCTTTAAAATGAAGTAATTTAAAATATTTTTGCTTTTATTATTTAGGTACATATTCTTATAAACTGTTTAGTGAAAACATGAAAAAAGTGTACTACATAGTTTAAATTGAACAGTATGTGATAAATTTATTTAGGACTGAATTTCACTTTTAGTCAAATTCGTAATTACTTGGTGCAAATTTTCGTATACTGTCTCAAGTTTATTTATGTAGGAACATACATAAAATAACGTAATTAAAAAGAAATTTCACAAAGTTTAAATTGATATTTCGTTTTATTAATTTCTTAACTTTAGCGCTACGTGATGCATAAAAGATATTTCGAAGAGAATTAACAAATCGATTTGGGATTTGCTGCCTGTTTTTCATAATTTTGTTTTAAATAATATTGTGTTATAAGGAAATGAAAATATTGTGTCTTAATTAGCCACCAAAGACCTCAACATAAATATATTATATTAGTTATTTTGTTGTGAGCAAGAGGTATAATTATTTTTGCATTCAAATATTTTATTCGTGAATTTTACAATTAGTGAAAAATAAATACATATTTTAATTTTAATTTATATAACAAATAAAACAAAAAATTAATTGATTTAACAGAAAGTGATTAAATGTGTAAAAATCGCAACATATGTACTTTCCGACGGTTATTACAAATTCTATAGATTGCAAATAAAAAAATGTAACCAATTATTCCGTGTAAAGCTAATGAAATTATTTTTATTCTACTACTACTACTACTAATATTAAGCTACTTAGAATGCAAAAAATTGGTATAAGCTTTTTTAAGCTGGGATTTCCGTACGTTATTATTTTTAATGAAATGATAATGGATTTATAAAATGATACTTAACAAGTGATAAAATCCAATAAAATCAACCACTAACATGTAGAGATATATAAAAAAAAAGAGAATTTGCTTATTTGCATTTACTCAAATAAGTTTTGCTGTTTATTTTCCTGAGAGTTAATAATTCCTTAAGATGCTGTCAGTATAATTTCAATGTTAAAGCTAGTATGGTTTAAAAAAAAATTCTGTATTGTGTGATGATCCAGTTTAATCGAACCGTCTAAAAAAATATAAAATTAAAACCCTGAGAAGGTTAAAGGCTTACCACGTTTTCAAATTATAGATAAGTTTTTGAGATTCGAAATATTGAAAAACTTTTTTTTAGTGATTTTTCACTTTAAACATTTATAAATTCATTAATTATATAATATAATCTTATAATAATATCAATATAAGTTTTGGTCCTATATCTATGCTTTATGTTTTGACTAAAATTGAGAATACATTGACTTATAATACCAGCTTGCTTTTGATAACCTTTAATAAGATCAATCCAAAATAATCAAGAGACATGCAATTAGCATTTCCGATTTTTGTTTGAAGCCAATTGAGCAAAATAAATACATCGGAGTTCTGGCTCATTTGATTTAAATAAGCAAACAAATTTTCGTCCTAATCTAAAGTAGCTCCTTATTATCTTAAACATGCTCAATGAACACAGCTGCGGTGCGTGAAAAACAATTCCTTTTAATCCTCTTTGCTTGATAATTACTACACTCATGCCGATTTTATCAATTCAAAATAAGCGTAATCGGAAGGAAATCGTCTCATAATGTCAATTTTATCATTTAATAGTAAAGCAAATAAACTGGTCTATTTTGGCCTATTGAAGAAGAAAATGTCTATGAATTAGAATAGATAATTCTTTTACAAACGCAATGCAATAGTAAATAACTAAAACCGTCATTGTTCTTCATGTATAAATAAAAGAAAATACTACTTTTACAATAAATTAAAAAATATAAATAAGATCAATATCAAATTAAATTAATTTTTTTGCGAAATATCTATTGAAATTCTTTATTTTTTAGTTATTGGATCACGTTTTGATTCAATGTTAATTTCGAGGTTCTTTTTAGATATAAAATGCGCTTGTTTTTAATCTGAATAATTATATATTTTTTTTTAGATTTTTAAAACAAGACTTTTATATCAATGGCTAAAGAGTTTCAAGGGAAATGCCGTGAACTGGGTGTGCATTTTTGTTTTTAGAAAACATGATTAAAACATTCAAGACTTATCTGACTGTCTGAAAAATCATCTTTAATGCTAATTGACTTCAAAAGCACTTAGAGCGGAAAACTAATTTAAATTATTCATATTATCTTGAAGTGCATTTTCGATATGAGACACATATGAAAAAAATTTATTCAAAACGGCATAAATATACGGAGTTCAAAGTAAATATTAAAGCAAACTCAAAAATTGTATAGTACATCGTATTTCAAAATCGTATCATCTTAACAAATCCTTTCAAAATATTTTAAGTAGGTAATATAAATACAAACTCGCGGACAGACAAAAACTAAGAGTTCTAAAATGATTCTTTTATAGAAGTTACTATATTCTTATCTTCTTTTCATTGGATAATTTTATTCAGGTTTACGCAACTAAGTTATTTTTCATTTAAAATTACAGAAAAATATTTAATTACTCTTGAATTATTTCAGTACTCTTTTAAGAAATTAAAGGAATTAATATATGTATAAACTTAGAACTTCATTTTCAATTCCGTTAAAAATTCGGATGTACAGGAAATTTGAATAATTTCATGCTTTTCACCTCCAGTTATATTAACTATAAATGTAATTTCAACTACATTACTAATTGAAAAGTAATGAAATTAGGAATGCGGATTTTTATAAATCTTTCTAGCTTTACAAATATAGTAACTTAATTATATGTGTATAACATACCCACATATGGTTCCGATGATAAAATTGGTAAATTTGTGTAAATTAAATACTTTTCAATACTAAATAAATCGAGTATCGAAAACAAATATGCACGGAAATTAGGTACTTAATATTTACATCCAGAACTGGTATATATTTTATTTGCATTATTTTAGTGAATGAGGACTTGAAATACCGTCTACGTAAAGTAAAATTTTACAATTACAAATACAATTCAGAAAGAAAAAGAGGCCAAATAACTACCTGAAGATGTATAGCCTTTATGATATCTAATCAGTAGCCACAAAAAGTAATCTAGCAGAGGTTTTTTTCTTTTTATAAATAGGAATTAGTCCACTTTATAAAAGGGTCAAGGAAATCTTAATTTAATACTTAAGCCTAAATATTTTTGCAGAGTGAATAAACAATTCTAAAAATTTGGTGCTGATAACTAGAGAGTTAAAAGGGTTTTACATACATAAATGCGTTGAAATAGAAAGAAATTTCAATATTATTTCAACATTATCTTAAAATATATACAGTAAGTTTATATATGGTATAAATAATATAATTTTAATAAAACAAAAGTTGAAAGGAGAGAAAAACATGCATGATATTGTCGTTCGTTACAAACTTCTTAATAAAAAACAAGGAATTACCTTGCTTTACATATGCAAAAATCGTTTGTTTTGCCGCTCAGTGAAAGGTTATCAATCATAATCGATTGAAAACATGAACTTGAGTAAGCAGCACCGCTCCAAAGACATGAATGAGTCGCTTAGTCACAGCACGCGCATTACAAAAACAGCACAATTTCAAGTTTGTTTACTTTTACGCGACGAGCGATGCCCGAGAGCACCTCCGACTTGCTTTTAATTGGCCGCTAACGCACCGCAGACCCGCGTCGGATTATCGTCGCTGAATTAATGGACCCAATTATCGAAGAGTTCTTGAGCCGAAGAAAACCCAGCGAAATTAGAACGGAAATGCCTGACGAATGCGACGAATGTCCTTAAATCGATGAATTTTTTAAATTCGAATTTTAAGAATTCGAAGCTGTTTGAGACAGCGTCGCACCGCTTTGATACTTTTGATAGCAGACCGCAGGTGTTTTTGCTGAGTTTATCGAGCAAAAAACTCGAAATTTATGGTAAAATCTATTAAATATGCAAATATGGGTATCAAACATCAATTTTACTTTCATTCATGACAACTTTGCTCTCATTTAAGTATTCTGGCGGACTCTGTCCTCAAACGAGTTTAGTTTTCGAGGCACAGGAAAAAAGTTTATTGGGACTATCTTAAGCCGAAAAGTGCAGGTGAAATGATCTAAATTTAAGTCAATCCGTCGTTTGAGCCTGGAGACAACGACTGATGGGAGCTACGCCCTCGTGCCCGTTGGACCGCGATTAAAAGGTTTAATTTTTAATATGTGGAGTTAACGACGGGAATTGGCACGTGCAAAGTGGACCTAATTGTCGATTTAATTTAATCAGACGATTTAAAGCCGGAACTATAACTTTTTCGTTTTTTTTTGAAAAATATTTTCTATAGAGTTCCAGTTTTTATGGGAACAACCAATATAAAGAAGTTATAATTAATTTTTTGCTACTTCTACGAAATTCTAAAAAGGGGAATGAGAATTCGACCTGTAAAGCTGGATTTTGTTTTACTTACTTAGATGATTTAGAAATTTTTGTAATAATCAGGAGGTGGATTCCGCTTCCGTTTGGATGGATAATAAACGACTTAGGGCCAATTTTTCAATAGTCGGATAAATTTATTCGTCGAATCAAATTGTCCCAATAATCAATTTAATATATTATCAGATAAAAATTGCGACGATAGATCCGAAGACTTCTTACTTTGGTAAAATATTTTTCTAAGATATTTTAAGTGATGATTGATTGATTTTGAAATGCACGATAAAAACTTTTAGACTTCACGAAAAAAAGCTAATACTAAGCATTTTTAACCATATAAACTGAAAAATTAAATATGCATGTGTAAATTTATTGCCATTGAACTCACATTCCTTCTAAAGTAATTCTAATTCTAAATATGCAAAATGATGCTGAGAAACGTGTGCTAAATATTGCAAATTATTAATATACATATGAGACGCTATTTACATATATAAGGAAAAACCAAATTAAGATCGAATAAATTAATCGATAACGGACAACTTTGTCGAAATAACGGGGTTTGTAGTAGTTAAGGAAAGTTTTTGTGTTGTAAAAATCTGTGAAACCAAAATACAAATGCCATGATGGGGAATTCCTAAAAATTCGCATACGATTTCTTAAGATATAAAAAGATGCATTTAAAGAACGTTAAATATTCTAAATTTAGAAATCGTAATTTTTTTTTATTTTATTTGGCTAATAAAACGTTAATCAATTTTAATATTTGTTCTTAAATATTAAATAATATTTTTTAATTTTCTTTTTTATAGTGAACTTGTTGAATTCGTAATCGTACAATATAAATCTAAAAACATCATGGATAATATACCGAAGCAATTATACAGTAACAGTCACAGATATGTAATTGATGAAGATTCAAGTAAGTATTTTAAATATTTTCGATTGTAATTTTATATTAAAATATTTCTTTTTATTGTAATTTCCAGTTCCTAAAGTAACATCAGACGGTGAACCTCATGAAGTTATGACTATGGTTGCTGCGTTCTCTGGAGTAGTAGCAGCAGTAATCGTGTTAGTTATTTTAATAATGTTAATTGGATGCCGAAATCCCAACAGGTAATATAAAGTTTGAATGTTTGTTTTAAAAGAATTTTTAGTTTTATTTCTCGTATTTACAGAAGAAACCAGGAGCAATCACAAACTGCAGCCGAATCGAACGTAGCTAAACCTGCAGTAATAATACCGACGTTCAACAAAACGAAGGCGGATGGAGCTCCAGAACTAATGTCCATTTCAACAATAGGAGGCTATGATAATCCAATTTGTGAAACACGTCTTGAAATTGGAGAAAATCAAGATGTAAACAGAGAAACAATCCTTTCCCCAATAAATCTTCCAAAAATTTCAACAATCAAATGCTGAATGCGTTGAGATGTGTGTTAAAAAGTGTTTTTCAGAAAAAAAGGAAAAAGCGTTACGAATGTACCTAGAAAAGAAAGCACTCAGGTTATAATCGCGAAGACTGATTTCTACGGATAGTGCAATTGAAGTAGCGCAATTGCTGGGACGTGATACGGACGAAGTGGACACATCCGGAATTTACTTTGAAGCGTTTGATGTTATTTAGTTTTAAGAAATACTTTTTAAATTTTATGTAAGCTCAGTTTAGACTAAGTGAATAAACCAAATATAGGACAAGCTTTAAATAGAATATTTTTTTAATTACGTTCGCCTTGTAGACAAATCCATAAAAGGCTAAGGTCAAGATTATTTTCAATGGTAAAAAATGCATTGCAGCTTTGTTTACAAATCTAAATACAGAAACTGGAATATTACTCACGAAAAACAAAGTAATAAGAGTTCTTATTGAAAATATCGTTCACGTTGCAGAAACTCAGGCTGGTGCGGCAGTTGTTTTACACGGAAATGCGGAAAATCCTCGGGTTACAGAATCCGAAGTTCGACGTCCAACTTATTTTTAAACATTCTTCGAGTATTTGCAGATGGGTTTTGATTTACAGAAAAAATTTTGCAGTAACTCGAGGATTATTTATGCAGAAATATTAATCTTTGATGATACTGCAAGACTGAATATGGTAAATCTAAACTGTCATAACAATTTTGTGTTTGTTTTTCATATAAATCCGAATTTTATTCAGTTGTACTAAAATAATCAGTAGACAGTAGTAGGTGTAATAATTTTTAATTTTTTAAAAATTTCATAATTTTGCAAAAATTAGATTTCCCGAAGAGGCACAACATGCTACAGTAGTAGTCTTTCAATTTCTTCAATTGAGTGAATTTTAAAGGTTTTAAAATGTGTAATACAATTAAGAAAATTGTGTTCGATTTAGAATATGTAAAAAGGAAAACGAAATCATCTATACATGCTTTTTTAAAAAGCTCTATATTCCGTAAGTTTAAAAATTGATTTAAAATTATTTTCTAAATTCTAATGAATAAACATTTTAGTATTTGGTCTTAGCAATACATAAAATGTCACGAACATTTATTTAATTTATTTACTGATGATCTCTTTGGTTTTTCATTTTTTACCCCTCACTAAAACTTCATTTAAATTTTTGTAAATATATTCTTATAAAAATGTTGTTAATAAGTAATAAGGTAGGCAGGAAAACGATGCAATCCTTTGAAGTGAAAGAAAACTCCAAAATTTAGATTTTTCATAAAAAAGATCAAGTAAAGATTTCCTTTAAATTATTAAGCAGGATAAACTATTGATCGCGCAACTCTCCTTGTTATTCAATCGTAAAACCAAATAAAGTCGAGAAAAATATGTACTTATCCATATGTATATGTACATATAGACATATTTAGTGCAAAAATGAGTCGATATTTATAAAAAGTCATTGATTATATCAAAATGTTTGAACATACTTTATTTACAAAACTTTTCCAACTTTGAGTTAAAAATATAGTAAAACTACGTCCATGGATTTTCATTAAAATTTGTAAGTTTAAAACTTGGCACCTTGCTTTTCTGCACGTCTTCATTTCAAAACTCCAAAGGGATTAATTTCTGCCAAGGACCATCGCGAGCAACGCCATCCGGACGTACATTCCGTACTCAGCCTGTCTGAAGTAAGCCGCTCGCGGGTCAGAGTCAAACTCAGTGCTAATCTCAAAGACCCGGGGCAGGGGGTGCATGACGATCATGCGGCGGTGAGCATGGGTCATGAGTTGTGGCGTCACCACAAAGTGACCACAAGCCTGTAAGAAATATAAAAAAATTAAAATTGAATTAACTTCCCCGATAGACTGTGATGAAAAAAGTAAAAACAACAATATATAAAAATGTGTTTAAACTTGACCGGGTGAAAATACAAGACCGAAAATATACTGAAAAATTTTCTGATTTTTTCTGCGTTTAAGAGCAGTCGGAAAACGAACGGAAAGTAGGCTGAGGTAGTGAACAAGAGACGGAAAGTGATTGGCGGAAAAGATCCTGAAAATGGATCGAAAATATACAGAAAATGATGTAAATTTGACTGAAGAATGAGGCGGAAATTAAACAGAAAAATTAAGACTGAAATGACACTGAAAATATTTTGATTAAGTCCAATACACATTATATATTTTTCTAAGTCAAAAAAAATGATAATTTTTAAGTCTTATTTCCGTCTCCTTTCAGTCTCTTCTTCATTCTCATCATATATGAGTTACAATTCAGTCTGGTTCCAGTTTCACTTCCGAGCGAAATATTATTTCCGCCTCATTTCAGTCTGAATTCCGTCTTCGCCTTCCCCATAATAATAGGTTTTCAGTCTACTCTCAGTCAGTTTTCAGTGCAAATAATAATTTCCGCCTTATTTCAAACTGAATTCAGTCTAAATTAATTTTTCAGTCTCTTTTCATCGAATGTATTGAATCAATATCTACATAATTTTTCTTATTCTTGTTGAGTCAAGTATGTGCATATTTTCATCAAAATCAGTCTCATATGCCGGATCACAAAAAATGCAATATTGATGCATATACGATGATTGTCATTTGAAGAAACTTGCATTCAGTATGAAATATGTTACATCTGTTATCGGGGTTACTACCCAAAAATCTTACCTTTTTGTACTCCTCTTCAGAGGGGAATCTTTCTTTTTGAATTCTTGTCATGTAGAGGACGTCGGTGTTGGGCAGGGCTTCTTCGATGCTTCGGAATGTTTTCTGGCTAATTCCCTTCGAGTTGACGAACCGCGTGATGTGGTCCGGCATGCTCAGGTTGTCGGGGCTGACGTACTGCAGCTGGACGTTGTACAGGGTCAAGAGTCTCGCCAGCGAGTGCACCGTTCGACCGTGTTTCAGATCTCCTACCATCGTGATAGTGAGTCCATTCACAGTTCCGATCTCTTCTCGAATTGTGAATATGTCCAAAAGAGCCTGCGTGGGATGTTCACCAACTCCGTCGCCAGCATTGATCAGTGGTTTTCGACAGTGCGGAGCTGCACGCTATTTTATTTGAAAAAGGAATTAGAAAATTATTTAGACAAAGTATTACAGAATTCAAAACATCAACAACACATTTTTAGGGTTCCGTACTTAAAAAAATATAAACAAATCCCTTGCGTGGTGTGAGTGGTCTCATTTATCCGCCCGGATAGCTAAAATAGGTAGTTTTTTAGGGGGCCAAAACTTTAGTAACTCCCGAGCAACGAAAGAGCGTTTAAACCATGTTTTTTTTCTTCTAGAATATGAGTTATTACATTTCTATTTGACGGAAAAATTTAACAATATGTATATAAATTAGATTTTTTAAATAGTTTGAAAATAAGATTTGAAAAAATTCAATTCTTAAGAGAACCTATTAATTAAAAAACAAAAAAGGAGTTTCCTAATTGCATTACTTTTGAAAATGGGCTTATGATAGTAAATAATTCTCGCTTTTGAGATGATTTTCAAGTTCAGTTCTTCAGTTCAATTTCGAGATGTGGTAGGTAGATATAGATAGCAATTCACATTATTTTTTATTAATTTGGTCCTAAAAATATATTTTGAGGCCACGGACGGAGTACTGAGCCCGAGATTGAAAAAAAATGGTTTGTATTTTGTTCGTAGATTTCTAAAGATCTAGGGGTTCCAGAAGTAAAAAGGATAAATTCTGAATTGAAAATGTAAGACAAACATATGCTTCAAATTTTCGCGAAAATTGCAGGACTCATAATTTGTTGGGACCCAACAATTTAATTTTCGTGTTTCTTAGCAGATGTCGTTTGATTATATGTATAAATGATGTTTTTATTTTTACATTTTACCATAAAAATATCAAAATAATAGTTCTTACCGCAACTGCGCCTGGCTCTGGATGTCTTAGCACAATAACGTCCGCATAACCAGACATCACGTGTATGCTGTCTTCGAGGGTTTCGCCCTTCTTCACAGAAGAACTCGTTTCGTGCATTTCTATGACCCGGCCGCCGAGTCTCTGCATCGCAGCCGCAAAACTACTACTGGTCCTAGTGCTCACTTCATAGAAGATCGACGCCATTACTTTGCCCCTCAAAATATCATCAAGAGGTCTATCCTTCGTCACACGAGTCTTGAAGATCTGAGCAAGATTGAAGATGTCGTTCAACTGCTCCTTCGAGAACATATCGGCCGTGAGGATGTGTTTGCCCAAAAGCCCGTGAGTTACAGGCGTATGAGTGGTTCCAGTTTGTTGGATAAGATCCTTCCAAGTTGTGTTGCCAGTCGAGTCACATCTTATTCTAGGCATAGGCGAAATAGGTCTTAAGGTCGCAGGATCCCCAGCGAAGTGAACTCCAAGTTTAGGCACTGGTTCTTGCAGAAGTTTTGAGAATGCTTCATTGGTCTGAACATCTGTAGCTAGCTCTGAGGAAGGCTTGTGAAGAGTATCAATTCCATCGGGAATATTGTCGAGGTTTTCTAGAGACTGATGAAGCATTGTTTTTCTAAATATAGCAGATCTAACATTCTGTCCGTAACCTGGTGGCACTAAAACTTCTCCATCGATAAAAGCAACTTCGCCGCGAAGCACAACGCGATGAACTCTTCCCTTAATCTTCATTCCCGCAAATGGGGTCCATTTCGCTTTTGAATGGGTAAGTTCTTTTGGAATTTCCCATTCTTCATCTAAATCCACTTCGACATAAGTGTTAGCCTGCTCAGGTAAGTTGAATATTTTTCTAGGGTTTTTATAAAACTTCTGTTTTATATCGTCAATTGTAAGGCGACCTTCGTTGACGGCATTAAGAAGAAGCGGTAGAATTGTTTCCAATCCCGGAAAACCAGGAGGAGGATTTTTAGAATTCTTTTCTTCCATAGTGTGAGGGGCATGATCAGTTGCAAACATGTCGATATATTCAATATTATCCCAAAGAGCCTGCTGATCCTCTGGACTGCAAAGAACTGGTCTAACTTCAGCACGCCCTTTTCCAATTTCGTCAATATCATCCGTCGATAGGAACAAATGATGAGGGCATACCTCGCAGGTAACTTTTATACCTCTTTCTTTCGCAGCTCGAATGATCATGATTTCTTCCCGCCTAGCAACATGAGCAATATGAATAGGCCTTTCAAGAAGATGAGCCATTAAAATAATCGCTCCCAAGGTCTGTTTTTCGGCGTGACAGACGACAGGGGCTCGTTTTGGCCAACTAGACAAATGCTTTTCCCAAATAGTCATATCAGTCATTGTAAGAGTTGAAAATGTGTTATTCAAATACATTTTTAGACCTGCAGCTTGTGGGGCTAATTCAGGTATTGAGCTCCAATTATTATCGGATGCTCCAACATAAATTGCATAGTCACATCTAGCGCCAACTTTAGCTAAATCTTGGATCAGATTGAAGGCAGTTCTGTCCGTGATCGGAGGATTTGTGTTTGGCATTGCACAGACTAAAGTAACACCTCCCGCCAAAGCCGCCGCTGTGCCAGAAGAGAAATCCTCCTTGTGGGTGGCTCCTGGTTCCCTTAAATGGACATGAACATCTATGAAACCAGGAAGTTTCACCATTCGACGGGACGTGATGCAGTCCGTGTGAGTCTTCATTGGTGGATGTGACCGACCAATGAGTCGCAGGGCTTCAACAAGAAGTTTTGTGCATTTAACGTCGGTTACTAAAGGAATCGAGTAGTCCACGGCAAGTCGTCTTGTGCGGTAACCATGAGTCATGAATGAAGAAACTCTAAAAAAAATAAAATTTTAGAGAATTCGATTTATTAATTTTATTTTATTACCTCCTTGCTCCGCCTCCACGCATTGGCAAATTAATAACCATGTCGAATTGCTTATTTGCTAAAAATTCAGCTAAATGGCAAAGTTCACCGGCTCCATCTTCTGGAGTTAATTTATCAAATGTCCACTGCACTGATTCAACCTGTAATTTATTTTAAAATAAATTAATTAATTTCAAGTAAAAATTAATCATTCAAACTAAATAGTTTTAAATTTTTTAAATTTGAATTTAAAAGTTCATTAACCAGTTTTAATTGTTTGGAGGTTTTCAAAATTCAAGTAACGGACCGTGAAATTTAAAACATTATGCGATTTCCACCAAACTTGGTACTTGGGGGCTTTCGGGTCGCTGATTTCAACCCGACTGTCAGTTATTAAGGTATTTCTAATTATTTGTCCATATCTGTAGATTACGTAAAATAGAGAGTAAAATAGAATATGAATTTACTAAACTAGTTAAGATTTTCGCCCAGAATTTTTTCAACGTTTAATAGAGTATAGATTTGTTAGTATGGATGGATGACAATTTGGGAGATTTGAGAAATCATTACAAATATTACAATAATGGGCTAACAAGAACGAAACTTTGTAGTACAACAGCCGGAATTTTTCTTAAGGAACACATTTCAGTACCCATAAATACTTGGAAAAGTCTCTCGGATAAGAATCTATTAATAATTTTATTTTGATAAGTTGGCAAATTGAATTTGTGAAGTTTGTAGTTTTATCTACACCACGCTGAGTCAAATGCCTTTTCAATTAAATGAGATAAGTTGGAAAAGTGAATGAAGTTTATAGATAAAAACATTATGCCATACTAAATGTCTAAAGTGAAGAATTCCGTAGAATTTTCATTTTCCAGATTATCTTTCACAATTTTCTTCAATCGAAAAGTCTGATGAACAATGGAGTGGCCTGGTCGAAATTCGAAATATCATTGTTTTATCTACGAATTTCATAAGTTTATGGTTCAGAATTTCTCCTTCCTTACTTTTCCTAATTGTATTTAGTAAACTCGTTGTAAATTTATGTTTTAATTATTGTTTATCTAATTCGTAATTTTATGCTTAATTAGGCGCTGGTCTAAGAAATTATCTGTCATATGTACTTTCAAAAGCATTTATAGATTTCCGAATCTCAATTGCTGTGTACTATGAAAAATTTGCTTCATGCAAATACACTTTTTTTAAAATTTTATAGATGCGGTCCAGAGCCCGTTTATTGTTGTTTTCGAAAAATGTCGATGCTAGGAAATTTTTAAATAAAGGCAATTAGCTAAATAACTAAAACTCTCTGGTTCAAAAATAAAATTATCTTATTTTCGCACAAAAAATTATGCCAGGGGAATTACAAAATGTATGTAAGTGGGAACTTTTAAATGTAAAATTTTCTAATAATAAACTCGCAGTATAAGTGTTCAATTCCGGTAGTAATAATTATAATTATTAGTGTTACATAAAATTTAGAAATTTTTATGCATAACAAAGTAGTGTTGTAATACAAAACGGAAGACCCCCTTGAGGGTTATTTCAACAAGAGTTCATCACCCTTGGGTGATTAAAAATAGTATCAATATAACTTTTTTTATAAAAACGACTTCTTCAAGTAGACTTCTTAAAAGATTAACGATAGAAAACCACCTAAAGAGGATTATTCATTGAGCATCGACTCGATTAATTAGAAGTTTACGATAATATTAAAACTATTAAAAATGTTGTAATCATAGACGATTCCGTTTTATTGCTCACTATTAGCACTTCAAATTCCCACTTACAATTAAATAAATCGGAAGAGATAGCGACAAACTTTCTCCAGGTATCTAAAGCAAGGAATTTATATCAATGAGGTCGGGAAGAAACGAAAGCAAAATTAAGCTTAGTTTTGTAGATATAAACTACTGAAATTAACGTGCTCGATATGAAGCAGAGTGCAAATAGATACATCGGCTGATAAGCAATCGAAAAGTTTCCAAATTGATAATTTACTTCATTTAGAGACTGCACTATTTGTCGTTGAAGTTCGGTAGGGTGAACACGAAAATGTGTTTTGCGGTTCCCTAGATGATTTTCTGGTGTGGTGTAAAAAGTGAAGTGACAGAATTTTCAAAAAATTCAAATAATTAAAATTATTAAAGTGCTGTGATTGAAAAGGCGAAGGAAAATTGTGATAGTGTGATAGTGAATTTTACTAGGATGGGGTTACCATTTTCAAAACCGAAAAAGCCATTCTTAAATTCACCAGGAAGATCCAAAAGAAAACTAATGAAGGAAATAAAAATTGAACAGCAAAATACTATCCCTGCAGTGACCTCGACAAAAATTCCAAAAAATAAATACAATGACGCAGTCATGGAAGCTACTCGGAAACAATTACAAATTAACTTTTCTACTTTCATTTTAAACCAAATGTTGTTAGGCATACAATTTTTTGGAAATTTTGAGAGGTAATTCAATTCAGATTTTCATTTTATAAAATGAATTAAGTGTAAATGCAGAAACTTGTAGATTTTTAATTTAGTTCCCTAATCCTGAATTGTGCATTAAAGCCTTTTGGATACAGTTTAGGTCTATATCATCATCATATTTAATTTTAGCGTATGCTCATAAAACTGAATAAAGTTATACTTTATGGTACGAATGACAATTTTCCCCTAAACATGTATATGTAATGTACGAATTTTTTGAATTATTTTAATATTCCATCATAATATCATGGTTTTGACATGTTTGATTTTGGATTTGTTTTTAGAACCCTAAAAATTACATAAAACAATTGGGAAAATTAAAACAGGTTTTGATCAGATAAATTTTGCACGTCTGCGAAACCTACTTTACATCAAACAAAAAGTCGTTAATGTTTAATAAGACTTAAATTAGGGCACATTTATTTTAGATTAGATTCGGAATTCATATTTTATTCATATATTTGATGTACTATTATCAAAGAAAGCTCTTAGAAAAAGCTAGAATATATAGTTTAAAAAATTAAATACTGTGTAATTTATTTTACATATAACTCTTATTCGTACTGTCTTACATTTGTTGTCTTTAAATAAATACTAAGAAGTAATTTAAAATTTTTTCTTTTCTAGAGAAAAGCAACAAGCCCGTCAAAGATGTTCTTCTTTTGAAAAGGAAATAGCCGAGAAATTAGAAAATTTTTCCATAATTCTACCAAATGTGCTGGACGATGCAGTTGAAAAACGAGTGCGTTATAAACCAAAGTAAGTACACAAATACTATCCAAAAGTACCACTCCTATGACAATAATTTTCGCACTCATTGTCAGTTAAATAAAACATTAGAATAATTGAAAGATAAAATTGATAGCAAGCAATCAAGAAACATTTACAATGTGAAGTGCAATTGATAGTCGGCCAATAAATTTAATTTGGTTTTTCACAAAATTCATACTTTTTAATGTTACAATAATAAAAGGAATATTTATGGCGGCAATCTTCAAAGGTTGGTGAAAATTCAGGCACTTTTCATTTGAACAACTTTTGTAATTTTCTCTCAATTACACTCACTAATTTGAGTATAATTTAATAAATGATTTCGGAAGTGGCAAACTAAACGCAATTAGGCAATTGATCCACCTCGAGGAGGTCATACGAGATATAAACATCTAAAGCAGCGTCGTTCTCTCTTAAATAAGCATCCATTAAATTTACGAAGAAAAATAAATTAGTTTGCACTCGTTAAAATATCTAATTTTTAGATTTAGTGCGTGGCGACGCTGATCTAGTAGTTATCACAGTGTGAGTTATGAAATTAATTGGGTAGAGTTTTTGCAAGTAAAGGTGTTATCTTATAGTGTATTTATTTTTTTGCCCATAAGTGTATGTAGAATGGATACATGAAAGTTTTCGGATTTGAAAATTTGTTCTTAGTTTATAAAATTGAGAACATTGTCATATGTATTATATGATTTATAGATTAAAAGATATAAATATGTTATGGCTAAATATAAAATTTCTTTTAGAGGCGGTTATTTTAATTTATTTTATTTCATCATATTTGCTACTTTTACACTTGGTCTCAAATTTATAGATATATTTATGTACATATAATCTAGTTATTAATAATTTTGCGCTATAAGAAAATAACAAGAATATTAATTAAAATATGTTTTTACAGACATGGCCCGAACAAATTAAATTCTTCAAAACTTTGTACGCAGCAAGTTTACGTTGTTTTCGAAAAACTCGAGATATCGAAGATGGAAGATCCCAACTACGCCGAAATCTCACCACCAACTAGTAAACTTTTCATAGAAACTGAGCACTGCAACAACGAAGATTTATGTAAGGCTAGAGAGGGATTTGTAAGACTAAAATTGCGACAACAGCTCACTTCCAGAACTATTTCAAATCCCCATTTCCATGACGATACCTGCGAATACAGCGCCGATTGTTCCCTTTCTGATTGCAGATGTTCCAATACTTGTTCGGAATCAGTTGGCGAGCAGTTTGGCTATTGGATTTCAGATAGTAGAAGATCTAGTGGAACTATGACGAATTCGACTTGCAATACCTACGACTACTTGTACACAACAAAGCTGAATACGCATCTACCACTTAACGATCTTAATTTTAACGGAGATTCTTCAAACCTTGAAGAAATGGCCATTCCTAGTGGGTGCATTTCAAAACTAGCTTTAGCAGAAGATGGGCTGCTCCACCTTAAAGAAAACGAGGAAGAAAATGAAAATTCTGAACAATTTTCCGACCGTTGCGATGAAAATCAGACTGAAGACGACGACGCAAGTGATTACTCAGACGAAACTCTTTGTGACTGTCCTCAGTATGACCATACCGAGGTTACTGTTACCGTGAGCTACCTTAATTCAGCGCAATTTCTATCGTATTTCGCCGAAATATTGAAAAATAAGATAGCTCCTGAACTTGGAATTACAGAAGATGATTTAAAAGATGGAACCTTCAGAGAAGCCTCTATTTTCGTGTCCTCCTACGAAGTTATCCCTGCATTGCACTATCCTCATTGGCCTGGATGTGCCGCTGATTTTGTTCGAAGACAAAGAAAAATACATTCAAATTATGGGGAAAAGGTCCAATGGCCAACTCCTGAAATGATAAGCACTGTGACCTCGTTTGGATGTCATGCAATTCCTGTTGGATATTCTACCAAGAAGAAAAGGAACTTAACCCGAGACCTGGAATGGAAAATTGTATTTCCAAAGGCCGAAAGATATTTGGAGTCTCAATTGCTGAGTACACAAGCAAAAATTTATATGCTTTGCAAAGCTCTCATCAAAGCCCACTTGGAGCCTCATCAAACTAACAACATCAGGATGTTCACTCTGGACCATCTCAGGGCACATCTTTTTTGGTGTTGTGAGGAAAATTTTATGGCCTGGCCTGATCGGTTCCTCGGAGATGCGCTATTGCGATTTTTAAAGTCATTTTTAGACCGATTATCAAGAAAAGTATTACCCGATTATTTTATGCCCAATCGAAATCTATTTGCAAACATTCCACAAAGCAGTATGACTAAATTTCATCAGTTAATTACTAAAATTGTATGGAACGCCGTAATGTATACAATTAGAGTCTACAGAGATCTGGAACTAGCTCCAGATTTTTACCCAAAATTTTCCTATCAGAAGCTCTACATGAGCATAGTTCATGATCCATTGTTGCTCAGACTGAGCGAAATGCAGGCATTTGAAGCAACACCTAAAAATAACACAATTGCTTCAATTAAAAATGGAAAGAAAATAGGACAGAAAAATCTTGGAAATAAAAGAAAGGAACAGCAGAATCGGAGAAAGAAAAGGAGAGAACAGAAAGCCGCAGAAGAAGTTAAGAAACGACTTTCTCTAGATTCTATTGACTTACAGGTAAGCTAAAATTCGTTTAAATAAATTTAAATTAAAAGAATTAAAATTATTATCAGAACTATGTCACAAAACCTAAATTGGTTTGAATATAAAACAGCGTCACTGCTCGGATTTCAATAAAATTGTGCAGGTGCCTTCCGTTTGCCCTAAAACGGAAGGATCTGAAAGAATTTTGGTGAGGTCGCTTATAGTTTCCGAAATATTCCACTTTTAATAAATGTAATTGCAGCATTTATTTTACAATACTATTCCGATTAAGTGTCAGATGTTGAGAAATATGTAACATCCGTGTGAAGAATAATATAATAATTGATTGTTTATAGAAGTTTATTTAAACTATTAAATTCTACCGATAACTTTTTATCTTGATATTAATTTAATTTGTCTTAACTGTTATTATTGCTTATTATAAGAATTGATCGATATATTTTATCTTTAAAAAAAAAAAACTCACACCGTGAAAAATTACACCTTTCCTACAACCACAAATTTATAACTGATAAATTTTAATCATAAATAGATTAACTTTTAAAGAGTGGATCTTAATTTGTTTTTATAAGGTAGACTGATTTTTTGAGTACATTTTGTAATAAAAATTCGTTAAAATGTATAATTAGCAAGGTTCAGAATGAAAACAGACTCCAAATGCACATTCTAATTTTCGAATAATAAATAACAAATTGTAGATTGTTTTCGAAAATAGTAATGAACAAATTATGTAACATAACCTGAGTGGGAAGGGTCAATAAAAGTTAATATAAATAGTCCCAACTTAGTTTGCACCTCTAATGATAAATCAACATTTAATTCCGGAAATGTATTTTTTATGCAAAGGAGAAGTTTAAGTGTTTGATAAATAGTTACAAGTTTCAACGATTGTTCAAGCAGGTTTAATTAAGACGCCGATATCAGAAGTGTATCGCAACGCAATCGCGAATAGTTTTGAAAGTGATAAATATCGCCTTTCAGTTAAAGGCGTAGTCATTTTACGGCTCTTTGTGATGACGACAAAGAATAATATCAACTTTCTGCTGTTTCTATTTGATTTTCAACATAACATGAAATGCATCATAATTACAAAATCTTGCGATATTGCGTTTGAATGACCTTTGAAATCTTTGTCAGATTTCAAGAAATTGATTTTGTATTATATGAGGTATTAACTATAAATGAAATCTTACACAATTAATTCTTATACAGTCGTTTTAATTTATTTTTACTAGAAATTTAAACAATTGTTACAAGTTTTTTTATATTTATATTTCAGTTTACCATTAAAGATGCTCCCACAGGACCACAGAATGAATACCATTCAAGCCCGGATGATATTCGTCGGATTTTAGTAGTGAAAACATTTGTTTCGTTCTTCATTTCAATGGCAAAAGCAGCGATCAATTTGAACGCCTTTGATCAATCAAAACTTTACCTCCATCAATGCCACACACTATGCACAATTCTGAAAGAGTTCGGCGAAGATACTTTCGAGGCTGAGTGTCGATATAAAATCGAACGCGTTGAGAAACTCTTGGAGAATTCTCAAGGGGTAACGAACGGACCCGCATTGCCCATCCGAACTAACTTGGAGTCTGTGAGGTCTTTGCGACAATACAGGCAGCGTCTCACCACCCACAATGGAACACTCGAGAAAGGAGGAAAATCAGTTCAATTTGACAAAGTTACTAATTTTGTAGAACCTCGTTCATCACTTTTTGCCGCATCTGATTTGAATAGCAAGGATAATAATTTTAAGATTCCTAGGCCTGGAATATTGAAACAATCGAGCATTGTTGAACCTACTGAAGAGAATGATTCCAAAATCATAAACAATAACAATATCATAGAGAATTGGAGAAAAACTGGTACGATCAAATTGGTTGATGACATTGAAAGAGACTCCGATAGTGATTTCAGCACAGAATTATAAATAATCTTATTTTTTGTACATTTCTTAAGTTTTCTTGTATTTATTACCAATTAAGCTTAGATAGAGAATTAAATTATTTGAAACATTGTTTCGTGTTTGTTTCAGCTTCACTCATCGGTCGTTAAACTAATAAAAATGAAATTTGGCATGTAGGTGTGTAAATTAGGGTGTTCTTATATTGGGAATTTTTTAATTAATGTTTCCCACACCCTACAAACCTTGGGTTTTAATTTTAATATTATAACATGAGGCTCAGAATTTTTAAAGTTTTTAATGCAAAATACATGGATTTTTTTAAATCAATTACTTCATTATTTAACTATTATGATTTAGTTATTTAAATTCGGTTTCCTTTTTACCGATTATTAATATTTTGGCACCGTCCTATTTACCACAATATATTTTTCAAAAACAGATTTTGTTCCTTGTATTGTTAGCAATGAGGTAAAAAGAGTAACATGACAATCTCCTCTGGGGCCAATATTGAATCGACCATTACGAATCATATGAATACTAAATAGGTAGCCCGGAAAAAAGCTAGACAAGCTAGTTTCCTAAAAGAAATTTGAGTGAAATACTGGCTCTTATGCATAAAAACTGAACAAATGCTCAATCTTAATTTTTATATAGAAAACTGGAGCTCAATCTCAATTTGGGTGAGATAAAACTCGGGTTTTCTATATGAAAATTGAGATTGAGTACTTGCTCGGTTTTTATGCATAAGGGCCACTGAATGTTACTTTCTATTTCATTTTGATTATTTTATACATTCTTTGAAATTGTGGTGATCTAAAATTTTTGCGTACAACTGTATACAGCTACAAAAAATTACTTTTATTTATTGCGCTATTGCTTAAGAATATGATTTATGAGAATAAAAATCGACTTACATCAACACCATTTGAAGCGTAGAAGTCTCCAGTACCCATTGAGGCATACAATTTATATCCCATTTTTGCAAGATCACGGATAGATGACATTAACTCTTGTTTATGCTAAAAAAGAAGTCATTGAATATCTTTAATAATTTAATTTTGAATTAAACTTACATTAAAGCTTCCAATCGAAAGTAAAATTGCTTTACGCGGAATCTGAAATCCAGTGGACAACATCGCTTTTAAATATGCTTCATACCTATTGTCACCAAAGCAGGCAACTTCCCCAGTGGATGCCATTTCAACTCCCAGCTGAACATCAGCTCCAGCAAGACGAGAGAAGCTGAATTGTGGGACTTTCACGCCAACCTTTCCACAACCATGAAGAACATCAGCAGGTTCGACAGGTAGGCCTATGATAACACGAGTCGCCATCGCAACAAAATCATGGTCTAGAGTTTTTGAGACAAAAGGGAAAGATCTTGAGACTCGCACGTTGCATTCAATAACTTTCAACTCATTATTTTTGGCAATAAGTTGCATATTAAATGGTCCAGTAACATCGAGAAGAGCGGCTAAATCTCTAGCGATTTCTTTAATTTTCTCTAGTGTCTCAGTGTTGATGTCTTGAGGAGGTGTTACAAGAGTTGCATCTCCTGAATGGACTCCAGCGTTTTCTACATGTTCACAAACAGCCATGCATAAAATTTCTCCATCAGCAGCCACAGCATCCACATCAATTTCTTTGGCTTCGGTCAAAAACTTAGAAATTACCACAGGATGTTCTTTGCTTACTTCAGATGCTGCGTTGAGGTAAGTTTCTAGATCTTGGTTTGAGTATGCAACGTTCATAGCAGCTCCAGATAAAACGTATGAAGGCCGGACGAGGCAAGGGAATCCGACTTCACCACAGAACTCCACGGCTGATTGCAGGGTGGTGAGTTCTTTCCAGCGAGGTTGGAGAATCCCTTTCCTATCCAACATCCTAGAGAATTTAAATCGATTTTCAGCACTATCGATAGAATCTGGGGAAGTACCCAAAACCCGTGCTTGTCGACGATGCAAATCCATCGCTATATTATTAGGCAATTGACCACCCATTGATAGAATTACACCCTCAGGATTTTCTAGTTGATAGATGTCCATAACAACTTCAAACGATATTTCTTCAAAATACAATCGATCACACATATCGTAATCGGTTGAGACTGTTTCAGGATTGTAATTTATCATGATAGTGTTCCTTCCAAGATTCCTTAGTTCTCGTAAGCATCCAACTGCACACCAGTCGAACTCTACAGAGCTGCCAATTCGATAAACTCCAGAACCTAGGACCATTGTATAATTTCCTGGGAAATCTATGTCATGTTTCGAGGCATTGTAAGTTATATAAAGATAGTTTGTAGTTGCTGGCCACTCTCCAGCGACTGTGTCTATTTGCTTCACAAAAGGTGTAACACCGATTTCTTCACGATGATTACGAACAGCCAATCCAGTACTTTTAATCGCAGTAGCTATTTGTTTATCGGAAAATCCAAGTTGTTTAGCCTTTAACAGCATATCGTAATTTAAATGATTTCCATGGGCTTCAAGAAAGTTCATATAGTCGATGATATTCTTCATTTTATTTAAGAACCAAGGATCGATCTTTGTAAGGTTGTAAAGTTTTTCAATAGTATAGTTGGCCTTTAGAGCAGCCGCGAGAACAAATGTCCTTTTATCTGTCGGTTGAATTAATTCATCTTCTTTAACATCTTTTACATAAGGGTCAAAACCATCGACCGTTTCGTCAACCATTCTCAATGCTTTTTGGAATGCTTCTTCAAATTTCCTACCGATCGCCATCACTTCTCCAACACTTTTCATTGAGCTGCCAATATTTTTGCTGACTCTAGTAAATTTTGCAAGATCCCATCTCGGAATTTTAACTACGCAATAGTCGAGACTTGGTTCAAAGCAAGCTGTAGTTACTCCAGTTACGGAATTTTTAATATCGGGTAGTGGAACACCTAAAGATAGTTTAGCGGCTACATACGCTAAGGGATATCCTGTAGCTTTACTAGCTAGCGCCGAACTTCTCGATAGTCTCGCGTTAACTTCAATGATATAATACTCTTCTGAAAATGGATTTAAAGCGTATTGAATATTGCACTCCCCGATAACTCCAAAATGTCTAATAACTTTAATCGCCGTTGATCGCAGCATGTTATACTCTCGATTTGTTAGTGTTTGGGAAGGTGCTACGACAATACTCTCACCGGTGTGAATACCCAAAGGATCTAAATTTTCCATGTTGCACACGGTGATACAATTGTCGAATGCATCCCTTACAACTTCATATTCAACCTCTTTCCAACCCTTCAAAGATTTATCAATAATCAACTGGTTAGAATGTGCCAAAGCCTGTTGCGCCAAATTTGTGAGTTCTTCTTTATTATTCGCAAATCCAGATCCAAGTCCACCTAACGAAAAGGCAGCTCGAGCCATCACAGGATAGCCTAATCTATCGGCTGCTTCTAGCGCCTCCTGGACCGAATAAACCGCCTCTGAAGGAGCCACCTTTTCTCCAATTTCAGCAATTCGATCTGAGAATATTTTCCTATCTTCAGTTTCAATAATTGATTGAATTGGTGTTCCCAAAATCTTAACATTGTACTTGCTAAATATCCCAGCCCTTTGAAGTTCCACACCACAATTAAGAGCAGTTTGTCCTCCAAATGTGAGTAAAACTCCATTGGGACGCTCCGCCCTGATAACTTGCTCAACATAATCCCTTTGTAGAGGAAGGAAATAAACTTTATCGGCCAATCCCTTCGATGTTTGGACAGTAGCAATGTTTGGATTTATTAAAATTGTTTGAATCTTTTCCTCTTTAAGGGCTTTAATTGCTTGTGAACCTGAGTAGTCAAATTCGCCAGCTTGACCGATTGATAAGCCACCTGATCCCAAAATGAGCACCTTTCGAGGCTTCTTTTCGGGAATTGAATTCGGTTTTGGAGTATAGTGCAGTTTATCTATGAGAGCTTGTTTAACACTGAATTTTTGATCATTTTTAGACATATGGTGTTTAACAGCATCTAAAAAGATATCGAACAGGAGTTCTAAATCCTGAAAATAAAAATATTTATTTATATAAATTTATTTATTTCTCTTATAATAAAAATTACAGATTTAAGGTTGGTCTCTAATAAACGAAAACAAAACTGTTGATCCTTAAGAATTTATTAAGACCCGAATTAGGTACAGGGTTTTTTGGACTCCTACGAATGTTTCCACGTGGGTTTTATTAGTAATTCTAAGCGTTTCTTGAAAATATGTAACTTAAAAAAAATATTCTACATTACTTTGATTTACCATTTCAAAAGATAAATTTTTGTCATCATTGATAAATCAAAATCAAAAAAAAAAAAAAAAACATTTTTCTTTAATTTCTTAGACGTATAATAAATAATATTTGATTAAATAGTTTACAAGTGCCTATAAGCTTAGTTTTTCAAAGGGCGGTTGATATAATGTTAACAATTTAAAACGCTATAATAGATGCAATTTTAAAGATTTTTACCTCGTTCAAAGCCAAACATCAAAATACTAAATTCTATTTTTACGTGATTAATACGTTCCCAACACATTCGCGTAAAAAGAGATATGGTATCCATATAAAATAGATTCATTCGACATTTGAAGAATCAGCTAAAATAATGTGATTAAAGTATGTGAAGTTATCGTTCTTAATCTTCTGTTAAATTTTATTCATACATATACCCAAAATTAAAATTTACTTTTAACAGGATCGGAGTGTAGCCATGTTTCTTGGACGCGTTAAAACGAATTAAATTGCGTAAAAAAGGGATTCGCATAAAAAAGGAGTTAGGTCTGTATATATGTACATATATGTATATTCCTTTTCCATTTTTATCTTAGATTTATTCTTGTAATATTGTATAATTTTTAATTTGGACCTCCTAAATTTGTGCTAGTTAAGAATTACCTATATTGTTTTTAATTAAACGACATAAAAAAGGCTTTTGAAGTACTTAATAGCTAATGTCTGTCTTACCTCAGGTCCAGCAGTGTGCTCGGGGTGAAACTGGACAGAAAAATAAGGTTTTTCTTTGTGGATGATTCCTTCGTTGGTGTTATCATTAACATTAGTAAAAAGGGGCTCCCAGTCCGCTGATAGCGTTTTCGCATCTACAGCGAATCCGTGATTTTGGGAAGTCATAAAACAGCGACCAGTCCCATGGTGGACACATGGCAAATTATGGCCTCTGTTGCCATATTTCATCTTGTATGTTTTGCATCCAACTGCAGTGGAGAGCAGTTGGTGCCCCAAACAAATACCAAAAATGGGTTTTGTAGATATTTTCATACATTTTCGAAGCTGTTCCCCAGTGACAGAGGCAAGTGCGATTGGATCACCAGGTCCATTGCTAATGAAAAGACCATCGAACTCGTCTGGATTCAGATTGTGGTTCCAAGGAACCAAATCGACTCTGGCGCCTCTCGAAATGAAGCATCTTATTTGATTCAACTTGAGGCCACAGTCGATGGCGCAAATCCGTGGACTGCCGCTGGGATTGAAAGTTCTTGAGGCCTTCACCGAACACTCCGCTACCAAGTTCCGATCGTTGGGATCGACGAATTTGAACCCTGGGCTCGGTTTAGGGCTTGGCAGAGTGTGCATAATTTTCCCAAGGATAGTTCCGTTTTCCCGGATCATCTTCGTTAGGGCTCTTGTGTCGATGCCGCTGATCCCGGGCACTCCCTGCTCCTCCATCCACTGGGACAGGGTCTTAGTCTGCAGCCAATTGGAGGGCGTTTCGCAGACTTCGCCAACAACGAGACCCGCGATCGTGATCCCGTCGAACCATTCAAAGTGCTTCGGAATTCCATACTCATCTTTTTCGTCCGAGGGAATTCCGTAGTTGCCGACCAGTGGATAAGTTAGGACCAAAATTTGGGCGCGGTAGGAGCGGTCCGTCATGGACTCCGGGTACCCAACCATTCCGGTCTGGAAAACTACTTCTCCGTCGGTTGCCTTCTTGGCTCCGAACGACTTTCCTGGCAGAACTGTTCCATCGTCGAGAACAAGGAAGCAGTCTTCACCCATTTTTAAAGGATTTTTTTTCAGTCTCTAACAAATGGAATGTTTTCGAAAAAATCTGAAAAAATCATATGCAACAAATGAATTTTTATAAATGTTTTATTAATACATAGTTTAGGTGTTTTTAGCAATAAGTGAAAAATTGTTCTTGAATTTGAAAATATTATTTTTTGGTTGATATTGTTTCTATATACATTTTACGGTCGTTATATTCTTTTAGATTACGAATTAAACGGTTGTTGTCAAATTTATATTATATAATATAGTTGTAATTCATGTTGATTTTTATTTATGTAGTATTAGTTGAATTTAATTTGGTTGTGAGTATCTTGGTTATTGTATTGTTAAATATTAAAAATGGCAAATATTAAATAAACTGGAAGTAAAATAGATCCGTGCTTCTTAGGTAAAAATTATGTGGTAAAGATCTGCGATAGTTGCACAAATAATAAAAGGAGATAAAGAATTACCAATTTCAATGAACCATAAACTTTAGACCAAATTAATTATTATATCATTCAATAGTGACTTTAGTCACATGACGAGTATAGCATGAAAACCCAGTGACGAGCTATGATCGTAGGAAGGTTTTAAGGAGGTATTCTTATAATGCTGCATGTAAAATAGAAGTATTTCTAGGATTTTAATCAATAATTTTTATAGTACATATATTTTTTAGTTAAAAATACAAAAAATGATAACGTGATCCGCTAAAAAGCGTTGAATAGGTGATTATTTCACCGTTTTTATCGTAACTTTAATACAATTGCGTGACTCTGAATTCAAGATAATAAAATTTTTGCTTTTCAATAGAAAACTATTTTATTTAAAAAAATATGAAATTTCAAATTACCAATATAGTAGTTCTGCTACAGGCGATAGAAATAGGTTTATATAATAGCCCAACATAACTCTTTAAGCCACCCCATGCGCAAGCTCGAAAAATAGGAGGGCAGTGTAATTCTGTTATATTAAAATCGTTATAATTTTGTGAAATTTGAAAATATTCCTTTGAGGATATATTTCCAATACTCTATAGTCTATACTTTATGAATAAAAAACATCGATATTTCGAAATGTCTAGACTGAACATTCCCTTAAGTAGTGAAGATTAGTCTGCGAAAATTGCAACAAAAGCGCAGTGGAAAGCTGTATTTAGCGATCGAAATCGCAGACCCAGCTAGTATAAGATTAAAGTAATGAAGTGACATTAGTTAGTCTATTTTGAATAATTGACACCAAGTATTCAATACTTCAATTACACATAGCAAGTTCTTTACGCAGCCATGTTGTAGAAATGCAACAAACCAGATCTCCTCGTCTCCTCTCATTTAGAAAACAAATCGTTAATTGTAACGTCATGAACCGCGTATGAAATTCATTTCATTCATGTACAGTGATGAAATTTTATAGATTCGATTGTAAACTTGTTCCATTTCAATAATAAAGAAAATATAAATATGTACATATTTCAAAAGACTGCCAAGTAATTAAATTTATTCGTCTAGTCTAGACAAAAAATAATCTCCGAACTATCCTTATATCGATCAATTAAGTCAATATATTTTGCGTAGGCGACGTACGTGACAAAATCAATTGAATTAATTATTAAATGAAGAAAAAAGGCGGCAAGAAATTGCGGTTACTATTCTTCAAGTTGTGAGTGGAAACCACGTGCAAGTAAGATGACTTCATCACTTCAGATTTAAGCCTATCAGTAAAAAAAAAACCGCTGATAATGCTTCGCTGAACTCGTGCCCTTTCAACCAGCAACTGGATTAAAAGCGCGTCCATTTATTTGGGGCCCGACTGTAATCAGCTGTGCGTTTTCATTCATTAGGCCGTATCAAAATAAACAAAAACAGTTTCAAATTTACGTTACGGCGGGTGGGTGATAACAGCGAAACCCGAAACCGTTAAGTAGGCGCATGCGCCGCGCGGAGTTCCGCGAACCGGAGAAACGGGTTTGTTTTGATCAGCTGATTTTTGCAGCGGAACAAGCGCGTTCCACATGTGCCGGCTTTTTCCTGATAAGCACACACGCACACATCGACAGCAGCTGTAAAACCTGTTCGCGGTCGAACAAGTGTTGGTCATGTGGCAGCCATTTTTGATTTGGTTGCGAATTTCTGGGCACTTGTTGAGTTTTCTTATGAATTTAAGAGCAGTTTCTGTGAAATTTATTTAAAATCTCGACTACCATTAAATTAAAGGTGTGAATTAAGCCTTACCAAAAAAATATTTGAGTAAAATCCAGTAACAGCAGAAAAATTAGATTGCACAGCCGCGAGAAATAGTTTGTGAGAAACTCACTGTTTTTGCATAAATTCACTAGAAAACCTGAAAACTTGGCACATTAATTGGGGAATGTTAACACTGGCGTAATTTGAAGTGACCAAATCGCGTCACTGTAGCGAAAAGTTTTGATTTTTGAGGACCACGTGGGTGTGGAGTTTTTGCGACGTTTAACCGTAAACGAAAATACGCAAGCAGTCGGGTCGTCGGAGAACGACTGGCTGGAAAATTGCGACGGGCCCCTTTTATACCGGAGCCTCCAGCTGATGCCCCTTCTCTTAAAACTGAAAGAAACATTGCAATTTTCTCTTTCCAGGAACGATGGAAATGTAACGGTCCGAAGAGAATTAAACAGTTTCAGGAAGAGTAACTGCGATTTGTTTTGATGAATTTGGCGGGAACTGGATTTTTGAAAATGAATGTTTATTATTTTTATATTCGATAAAACTTTATATGATACTGCAGTTTTCGCAAAGAGTACCTTTTCTAATCCAAATGGTTAGAGGCGATAAGATACGTTTTAAAACACACGTTTGTAGCTAAAAAATCATTGATCATCCTAAAGTACTTGTAAAATTATCTTAGAGCCTTTTATACCTCATCTTCTATCGCGATCAATATTTATATCATCATGAATCCAATTTTTTCCTTTGGTCTGGAAATTTAAGAAATATTAATAATTTTAAAATAACTAAATTACATTTGAAAAGAAGCATACCTCTCTTCTTCATCGTCACATAAAGCTAATAATAACAAAGCATATTTTTTGTACAAACATAGAACACATTTTCAGTATGTACCGTGTTTTGACTTAATTTTTGTATGAAACTATCAAAATGATTTGTAAAAATCGCGTATGCGATCGCATCGACGCCCTATGAAACGGTCGCGATCGACATCGTGATACAGAAGTTTAAAATAAAAACTTATTTTTACTTTAATAGCAAATAACATGGTTAAAAAAATAATAATTATAAAATAATTATAATTAAATATTATTAAGGGGCAGCCCACTTATGACCTGTTGCAAAAGAGATTAATTTTAAATTGATTAGAAATAAAAACAGAAAATAATATCGTAATTTTAAAGAACATATTGAAAATTGAGCCTCATTTTGTCGAAATAAGCGAGTCTTGGTGCTTCATAGTCTCCAAATTTTTGGATAATCCTCCACTCAATGAACTAGATACGTTCACATTTAGAAGGTATTTTCCAAGAACTTGTCTCGATTGCAAATTCGAATCCCGATCTAGAGTTCGTAAAAGTGTTGCCATATGGAAGATTGAAAATTTGATTTAAAAACGAACGGCAGCAAGCTGTACTAACTAAATTCATACCTCATTTAGGTTAAAATTAATATCAACTTACGATTTTTGAAATAGGCAAAAAAATGGAAAATGTAGCATTAAATTTTTAAGCGAAAGCTATAATTATTCCGCTTGTGAAGAAACGCATAAATAGGTTTTCAATTTTTCCATTCAGATTCTCAAAATAGCCTTAAAATGACCACTATAGATTTATAGTTGAACACATGAAAACAAATTTCACTTACCTCAGGCTTTTAGTATCATCTACCGAATTACATATCATCTCAATGTTTTTCAGACACTAAGTAAATCATCAACTTGAAATTACGGTCGAACTTAGGGCTTAATACTAGATAGGGAGTAACAACCATAATATAATCTGTAATTTTTACCTACTGTGTTTATTTGTGATATGTATTAAAAAAACTTTTACTTGTATTTGTCACTTTAACTATTTTACATTTAACTATTTTTAGTATTTGTTGCTTTAATCCCTTCGGTTACAATATCGATAAATATGTCTAAAAACTTTGCTCTTCTTTCAATTTTTTTTTTGAGAAATATAGATACCATAAAAAATATAGTCATATTCAATTTAAAGAGGTCTAAAAGTGATACCGTAAAACAATAATGCTTAGGTTTTGGCGCACTTTTTCAAAATTCAAATGTATTGGAATTGGGCATTCCTTAGATTTTATAATATTCTAACTAAGGTTTTGGGTCAAAGATACTTTTTTCAAAATTTCCAACATTGGCGCAAAAATAGGATTCCTAGGGGGAAAGTGTATCTTGACTTGATATCAATTTCCTTCATTCTATTGATTTAAAAGAAAGTAAAATTTTAAATTAGAATTGTTAGAGAACGCACTCATTTTAATGTGAACTCAAAAGAATAAAGAATTCATATTTTTCGTTCCTTCATTTCTCTTACAACGAAGATGACTTCAAAAAACCTATTAAAGATTAAAATGTTTGACTTTTTACGTTATTAAAATATGTTGTTGCAGGAAACGCAAATGTGTGCCTAAAGTCAAGTCTTTATCCTATCGGAAAGACTGGATAAATTATCGATTACAGAATTTGTAAGAGACCACAAAACAAGTAAAAATTTGTAAAATCGGATGTTATCAGTTATTCTTATAAATTAAATGGCAACATATACCCTATATTCAAAAGGGCCTTTTTCCTTTTCTTCAAACGATTTATTTAACATATAAATATAAAAAATTTATAAATAAAAAATAAACATATTCACACGAGAAAATTGTTTGGATATTAAAAAGAGAAACTAAAAATTTTGTTAAGATTTCCAAATATTGTAAATTTCGCTGGAATTAGTAATTCCTTAAGAGAGATAGGAATGACTTTTATTGTTTGCGTAACAAAAACCTCCTCAAACTCTTCATCTATTAGTAACGAACTAAAAGTTATTTCTGCTTAAATACGCGCTTATTCATTCACAAAATAAGGGGCTTAACATGTTGCATTTTGTCTTCTATAAACTCAAGCTATTGTTTAAAAAAACGGTAAGATTTCATGTATAAATGCACTTCAACAGCATAGGGCCTTATAACTACATTTAGAATTTTGGTTAAACATTTGTTGGTGCGTCCATTCCACAAATTATGCTCTTCATGACCGAGGCCGCCGCTAATGAGGAGTAGTTTTGCCACTTTCTAGAGGACATGCCGTCCTTATAATCGGATATGCCTAAAAAATAAGTAAGAAATTGTTGTTTTCATTACAAGTAAAGTGGTATTTTTAAATTTAGTACCTTTGATTAGAATAAAACTATCTCTGCAGTTTCCAATGATGCTATCCAGCACGGAGCTCATTTCGAGGTCTGTTGCGAGAAGACCGTGCTTTTTAGCAAATTCGGATCGCAAATTGTCCGATCGCACCAAATCCCTTCCGGAGCCGATGGGGCCCAGGTGTAGACGTGTCGCGGGGAGCCCGTCAACACTGTCAACAGGCTGTGGATGAGCGACTTCGATGACTTCGCGGTTTCCGATGTTCATGTAGAGTTTGTCAGTGTTGGCTGCAGGTCGGTTGAAATCGCTGTCGATTTTATTCTGCAAATTCATTAGACCGTCCTTCAGATACGTCTCCCAAGGCTTTTTGCTATACGAGCTTCCTTGCAAATTCTCAGCTATTTGTTGCAAGGTGTCGTTCTTCGGGTAGTAAGTTTTCACCTCATCTCCAGTGCGGTATATGTAAACATAAGGCTTATTTGCCTTATTATTGTTATTTCTAGAAAATAATAATATTAAAATATTTTTTACTTTTGCATAACAAAATAAACACAACGAACAATCCTTTTTCAAGCATACCAAAAGAGTATTATGAGGAAAGGAAAAATATAATTTAATTTAGCTATTATTTAAATGGGCGGCAATATATTAATATTTTCTATAATTATGAAAATATGAAACGAGGATCGAAATATCTTGAAATGAGTAATTTCGTGCTTGAATGCATGAAAATTCAATTGGGCAATAAAATGAAGAATTGAGCAGGAGCGCGTTAGCAGTTACTAAATCAGAATCAGTCCACTAAAAATGTTGGATTAGGTAATTCTATAACTTCGGTAAAGAAAAAGTCTTCAGCAAGTTTACATAGTATGTGTGATTCTAGAATATTTTCTGTGCAGACCGGCATGCATCGTGTTTTGAATTAATACAGAAATTGGAGAGAATTGCCGAGCTCTTTATGCTACTGCCCCATTCATTAATTATAGCATTCAAATAATAATTTCACAGTATATTTATTTAATCTACTGCTAATACTACTGTGAAATTAAATAACTATTCAATTTTTTAACCTTGAAATTATTCTTTTCCTCATAACTCCCAGGGTATGAAAAGTTTGAACAAATTAGTAAAAGTAAGTTCACAATTTTTGGACGATTTTTCGCGGAATAATTCTCACCTGTTAATGAAGGAGCTCGGCTTTTCCGGGTGCGAAATGACGACGTCTCCCAGCCGGACGTGCTTTTTAAAGTCGGTGTAGTGGGGCACTCCGCCCGCCACCCCGACTATAAAAACATAGTCCACTTTCTGGAATGTGCCAAGGAGCCTGGTCGTCGTGTTTCCGGCCGCCGTCATCGCTTCCCGGGTGCTTCCCACGGAGGGCAGTTTTGTGCTGACTATGCGGTGGGCTCCGATGTTTCCCAGGGTGTAAACGTTTGACTCACCTGCGAAAAGTCCATTTCAATTAGTTTGGAAATTTTGACGCGGTGCTAATACAAAAATCTCTTGCCAAACAAACAGAAACACAGAAAGCACTCAATGTGGGAGGGGAAAACACTTTGTTAGTATCTTAAACAGTAAAAAAATATAATAACTATTGTAAGCACTTATAAAATATATGCAGTAGGAAATACATCGAAATACAGTGCTGTTTTTAATTCTTAAACTTCTAGAACGCTTTTGAATCCATCTTTACAATTTAACAAAAATAATTTATACATAGCAACTTTAAATTAAAAAGTATTACGACCTACATATAAGTAAAATTATTGACAACTATTTTTTTACAACATTGTCTCAGTACAGACTTCTTAAAATATGAAGGTAATCAGACCCACCATTGTTGATTAATATCCTCAATTACGATAAAAAAGTTGTTAATCACGGAGTTTTGTATCACAATTTCATCGACAGGTGCGGATACACAAGATACATTTTTTAAGGAAATCAAGCTTAAAAATAATGTTGAAGTATACTTTTTATTTTACACCTTGATTTAATTTAAATGATGTACATGTACTTTAGTTTACACTTACAGTAGTTTAGTATAGTGTAAAAATTTCACTCATAGTTCAAACCGAATCAACTTGGTGATGGCAATCTACCTTTTGACCCGACTAAATTCAAAACCGAAATGTGCGACTTTTTCTGAACTTATCAGCTCGTTTCCATACTTTTCCTAACAAAACATGTTCAGTGTTCACGTTTACTGATTATACTCTGCCTAAATTACCCTAATAATTATAAATTTCCCGGGTATCCTTCATCCTAATCACCTGCTTTCTATCCTAGAACCGGCGTTTATTACTCCTAGATAATTCTTAATTAAACAGCATATGCTGTTCCTAACTCTCTCTTGTCGCAATCGTAAACTGCCTACTTCATTATATTCTTAGTTTTGGCTATTTCTAAATATGATTTATAGCCAGAGCTGCAAACATTCAAGAAGGTTCTGAACCTTAAGTGATTTAAACAGATGGAGCCCAATAACAATCACGCCAATTAGTTTTTATTATTTACTAAAAGAAACAGATAAGTAATTAATTTATTAATTAATTAGTTAATTAATTAATTAAAGAGTAATTTTAGAGATTCTTTTTACTTTGGTAATTTGTTCAGTTTTTATACATATAGTAGAACATAGCATTTGATTTCTAAAAAACAAATGGATTTTTAAAAATATGTTATATATACCTACATATACATACCTACAATATCATGAGGACAAGAGAAGTATAAATAAATTCGAATACTTATTAAAAGTTTATTAGTTTAATATTCTTATCTTTTTCGGTTGATCTGTTTAGGAAAGGACTTTTTAAATTTCGTAAAAAACGTGTCTATTTGTTTGTTTTATTAATGCAATTACATATTAAATTGATCAATTAAAAAGTATGTAAATTATAAAGCGATGCTTGTTTTTTGGAGATAATGGACTAATTAATTTTAGATAAAATCGAAAAATATGGCAAATTTTGGAATTTTGCGGAAATAACTCGGAAAAAAAAATCATACGGCCATTACGATCATTTTACAAGATTATATCAAGATCAATTGCTGATTTTGGATATCTTGATTTCCACATGCCTTTGGGAAAAATTAAATACACTAACTATAAATAAATTGTACAGAGAGATATTTGTACATAAATAGTTATTAGACTTAAAAATACTGGTGCAGGGGAAAGGGTCCATTCTTTCGAGAAGATGTGCATAATCGATGTAACTGATTTAAATATTAAAAATTATTCCCTTTATATGTATGTAGCTTATATTACAAGTAGACTAAACGAAACAAAACACAAAACAAGAAAATCATTGACAAAACAGGAATTCAAAAAACAGAATGGACATATCACAGAACAGAACGATGTGCACTGTAACGAACGAGGTGATTTGGATTAAACACAATTGTGAAGGTGAATTTCTTAAATAAATTTTAAAACACAACTGGACCAGAAAATATGTGCAGCGATGAATTAGCCAGTTTTTTGTTTGTATTTTCTTCCTTACCAAATCGACGTCTCTTCCTCAGTCGTTCTAAAGTTCTCAGGTTTGTAATTGGAGAATTGTCAAGAATTGCATTATGCTCGGAATCTATTCGTGTGAAAATGTCAGTAAATTATGGAGAAAGTCATATTAATAGTAGAGAGAAAAGATTCTGTTTGAGATACTATTGCTGATAAGAGTTATTTGCTGATTAACTAAAAATTAATTCTAGATTTTCGAAAATCGTGTTTATTTTCATGCAGTTTATACTGTATTTGAGATAACGACGTTTTTCGTTAAGAAACTTTTTACTCACCGACTGTGGTGTATCGAACAAATGTCTCCTTATTTTCCAGCATCGCATCCACAGCTAATTTCTCACAATACTGAGCAGTGATTATTGCAATTGTTGGTTGTTTGTTTGATGCAATTGTAGGCATTTGTTTGACAACCTGAAATATTGTATAATGTTTAATTTCTGTTAAAATATGAGTTTTTTAACTTCTAAACCATGTTTATTATTTGTCTATATGTCGCTTGAATAAATTATTTTTTCTAAATTTTCGAATGTACTAGATGCCAAAAAACACTTGATATCGGACATGCTTTAATTTTTAATTCTGTAGCATTTCTTATTGAGAACTTTAAATTAATCGACTGCATTGGAAAGTGGCTACCGTAGCTTCCCAAATATATTTAATGCGTTTATTTAAATAATTTTGCTAAACAAATAACTCACAAAAACAACTTCAACATTTTTACAATTTGTCCATTCTTTTTCAAAATATTATTACCTTAAGAATACAACATATTTCGATTAGGAAATACCGGGCGATATCCATGAGATACAGCCAAACTGTGTAAAACAATTTGTCGATGTCGAGATCCATGGTAAATGAATATTCGTTCGTTAAATTGTTCGAGATGGAAATGCGTTTGAGGTTCGAATGTAACTAAAAGAAAAATTGCAGGTTCTCGGTAGAACAAATTCTCCACAACTTTTCTCTACCATTTTAAATTTATTTTTATTAAAATCCATTTATGCAATGTATAAAAGGTCTGGGGTTACAAAAGCTATGCCAATAATACAAAATCGATAAAAGTTCTCAGTTATTCAATTTAGTTCAGGCAAATAAGATTTTAAGAAAGGGAAGGTGTAACTAAGGTATGTGGCTTTGATTTTTTTTTTAACTGAACTTTAAGAAGGGTCAGATATAAAGGTAAACAATTTCTTATCCGTATCGGGCATTTCAATAGATTCAGTTTCACTACTGTTTTCAAAATCGCCTTTTATTATAAAAAAATTTTCGGAGGCTAAAGTTGTACCTAAAAACGAAATTTTTTAGTATCCTATTATGTCGGCTATCATTAAAAAGATCTTTATTTATAGACTTCAAAACCTCATCTTCTCAGAATATTCTTTTTAAAGATTTTATGTTAGCAGAAAGTATTGAGGCCGAGAGCCATAATCGTCGAAGATTCGTACATTTTTCTGGTGGTTCGACTTCACAACAACATTTCATACACAAGTTGAATTTAATACCAAGACTCAACATTTTCGGAGATAACACTGATTATGGCGTTAATAAATAACATAAGAAGTAGTGGTTCTTTTATCGACCCATAAGGCATCCCGAAAGAGAGTCCGAGAATTAGAGGACGATTTCTAGCCTGTACTTATTGTGTTCTTGAATTTGTTGACCCTTTTTTAAAAATTTAACTATTTGTAACTTTGGTGAATAACAATAAATAGTTCTAGTTCCGGTCATAGCGGTACATCTAAAGAGTCAGTAGTAAAACTTTCAAGTGAGTAGTAGATTTTTCAAAATCACCTACGCAAAGCCAAAAAATGCATTTTCGAGAAAAACATGCTTAAAATTTTAACGTGGGCTTTGAGCTCTCGACTGTTGCAACGGTCCCGCTCTATTTTAAACCTGTTTCAAATCTTCAAAATCACCCAAATAAATTTCACTATATTTTTATAAGTACATATTTACGAAGTAAAAATGAAAAAAAATATTTCTTCTGAGTTTTTGAAAAAAAAACTCTGCAAACTTCTCTTAAATCCCCAGTAGTCGCGTATGGGTCGAAACGACCCAGAGGTATTTCTTTTGTTATTATTAGCTTCAAGTTGCCACGCTAGGTACCTTCAAGTTAATTTTATAGTGCACCCGTACTATAATTCAATCAAAGAAAAGTAGTATATTTTATGACTGAAACCATTTATATACCGAATGTCTGGGCCTTTTTGACTCACGTACGACTGTTGGTGTCACAAAATTAAGCGCGACTACTGGCGGGTTAACAATCGAGTATGGTTGTCGAGATCAAAAAGCCTTAAAAGAGTAAGCTCAAGAGATATTCCTAATTTCAGAAATATGTTAGTAAAAGTTTAAGACGCTGGCCATAAAATTTAAATGCGTTCCTGGCCTTTTTTATTGCTCAGCAAAAATTTTAAATTTTCCCTTTTGCTCAATGATATCTGTACCTACTCAATTTCATCCATATTATTACTTTTTAATTACAACTTTTCGAAAACATCTTAATTTTAAGGCAATCAAGGAATGTTCTTGGTATTTAACTGACTTTGTTTATTTAATTTTCTTGGATTTAATTTTTGGAGTCGAGTTACAAAATCTTCAATAAAATAATGAAAAAACTCCAACATTTCCGCCGCCTTTTGGGCAAGTCGAGTTATAGTTAGTTTTATTCCAAGTGAAAGGTTGCCTTTGATGTGCCCAGAGTAAACATTTTTTGTGTAATTCAACCTGTGGAGGCTGTGAATTTGTTGTCACTGCTTACGGAGGCCAACGTTTGCCATTAACTCCGACGTATAACGACGGAGGGTATACCAGGAGCAAACAGAAGATTGCAAACAGTCTTTTCCTTTTGATAAAAGGAGTGAAATGACTTCCTTTGCCGCACCAAATTCCACCGGGATAAGAAACTATTTAAACAGGTGCGGAGCCCTCTCAGAATTTTTAGTTCTTACCTTGATTTCCTTGTCCTCGTGATGGATCCTGGTGTACGAGTTGTACTCCATGGATTTAATGAGTCCGCGGTTTTTCAGCGAAATAATCACCTGCTGAACGTCTTGCTCGTTCCAACCGTACTGCCTGGATAGTAGAAAAAAATAATAATTATGAAATAGTATATAAAATTTAAAAATTTCGCCTCCCCAGACATACTTAGCCAAATCTTCTGGTGTAATTGGATTCGGATATGCCTGCTCGATGAGTTCAAGTATCTTTTCCTGTGTTAGCGGTGGAACTTCAAATTGTGACTCCTCCATTGAAACTGTCGAGGAAGAAAATAAAATAAAATAAAATTTAATTGAAATGCTCTGAGTTGGTCGGATTTGTCTTGTTATCGTTTTCATTATTGTTATTAGCAGGCAAATTGAACGTTCAAACAAAAGACACCCACAAAAGATGGATGTGAGGAGTTGTGGTGCATGTGCGAAAGATAAAAGGCATAAAAGCCACTTCCTCCAAAATGCAATCTCGGAATTAGTAACTAATGGCTTTAATTGAGGTGCAGACGACTGGATATTAAAATAAGTCGGCGGGGAGGATGCGCGCTGTTGGCACTTGGTCTGCGGAGTCGCTCCGTGGAAGTCTAACAAATTGGCGTAGTTATTTTTTAACAGCCTCCTAATGGAAGTTAGATGTGTTTCGCGATGATGTATGTTCGTGATTTTATTCTTGTCTTCAAGGATTTTCTTTTCCTAGTTTTTTCTATTCTTTGTTTGTAGGTCAAAATTAAATAAAATCTGCAATTGCGAAAAGTTTCCCTAGATATTCATTATATGTATATGTAAAAATCAACTTGCTTTTAGGAAAAGTGGTTATTTTTTCCAGCATGTGTATAATTATGCTACCTTGAGCCCTTGTCGGGAATTAACATTAAAAATTTTACTCGAATACGACTATAATTTATATTTATGATTTCGATACTCATTGAAATGTTGCATTCGACGACATTTTAGTGCCGTGTTCCTTCATTCGAGTCTAAGGTTTTCATGAAATTTTTCAATAAAATTTAAGTAATTTATGCTTTCAAACGAATTTACTACGAAAATTGTTTGGTTTAGCAATTTATGATATCCATTTCCAATATTTTTTCTGTAGGTACTGACGGAATCACTTTACATGATATTTATTCGCGTGAAACGAATTCATGTGAAACCAATACCAAGCATAAATTGAGGGAAAATAATTTTTATTGATTGGAAGAATTCCAAAATTCGATGGAGGTATGTCTTATTCTTAATCAAAAAGGAAAAGAAATTTAGCAATTGGTCAATCTGGATTAATTCAATCCAGGGCTGCGAATTATTTATTTTAAAATTCTATACAGCTTTTCCAAAAAAAAGACCGATTAAAAATATTAAAATTTGCCCAAAGAACAAATTACATGCGATATTTTTAATATCGAAATACTCGCTTCTCGCTAAGCTCAATCTCTCTAATGGAGTGAGTTAAATGCATTATTTCTATCTTTTGTAGAAGCATTAAACAGTTGAGATTACAAGAGCTTTTATTTCTTGAAGATGACAAAGAAAATTAATAAATCGTCGTGTTATTTTTCTCAATCAGCGATTATGTATATGAATTAAAATTAGAAAAATAAATGAAATGCCTGTGTTCTACATTCCGATTGAAATAAATTTGTTGAATTCTTGTGTATTAGAAAGAAGAAAATTATCAACTTTTGGAAAATTTTCCGCCAATCACTAAAAATCTTGTTGCTTTGTTGATTATTATAATTCTTTTATTATTAAATTTATTAAAGAAATCTCCATTTTAAAACTCTGGAAGTTTTAAGAATTACGAATTACCTTCCAATGTTCGGATAAAACCAAAATCGAACTCAGCCTCGAAACGAAATGTGTAAGGTGAGCCGATGCCGAGGTGAAAATATTTAAGACTTATAAATTTATGAAATATGTATATGTATTTCATAATTTTTTGCTTGTAGTATGTAAGTGTGAGTTAATAAGATATGGAAGGACAAAAATAGTCACGAATATTTGTGCAAAATTAGTCTGTCTGTGAAGATTTGTTAAGACCAGTGCCATAGGTACTTTTTTATGTGATTGAATATTTCTCTGGTAGTTGACCCGTAGGCTAGAAAGATTGAAAGCTTCGTAAAGTAATCAAATGCATTATATAATTATTTTTAACACTAATTTATATGACACTATCACAGTGTGAGTTTAAGCTCGAATTTAGTAAATTTGAGGAAGGTGGCTCAAGATATGACTCAATTTCAACCGATTTCATAGTTGATTTTTTTTTACCAGTGGCTTAGCTAAAACTTAGTTTACACTGACTAAACATCTTTACTTTGTAGTATATCGTGGCGAATTTTGCTTTCTGCAAGTTATTAAGAATTGTGTAAAATAATCATTTATCAAATTATTTCTCACAGAAGCATTAACTTTGCTTGCGTCTTTCTCTGCATATTCAGTCGAAGTCCAGAAGTTCAGCTTACATTGGAAGTATTTTTAAATGCATAATAAATCACAAATCAATGACATGAGAGGTCGAGGTACTTTGAAGCTTAAGCTTCCAAAAGGACTTAAGTCATATTGTTTTTTTTATATTCTAATTGATTGATTGATTTTTGGGAAATACGAGTATTTATAGTCCAGTAAAACTCGACTAATCGTGGGATATTTTTAGGGTGGAATTATCTCCAAATTAGCGTGAAAAATAGTTTTTATGAAAAATGGGGATTAAAGTTTTATTTTTAGAACTCAACGTCTAATTTTACTGGACTATTATAAATGAAACAATTTAAAATATGATAAGATAAAATAATAACATTTATATAAAATATAGATTTACGGTAAAGAAAATAAAGAGGAAATTAAAAGTGATACAACAAACTTAAAGGTCAAATAAAGCAATTTAATTAAATCTTCGTTAACTTTTATGTTTGTTTTAGAGTCTTTATAACTAAAGTAGTTATAACAAATTTTGATTGAAATTTGTTGGAATAAAGTCGAAATATGTACATACATAAATTAACAAAATATAAGTTATATAAATAAGATCATGAAGTTATTAAAAAATCATCAAAATCGTTTTATTTAAAATTTATTGTTAAACGACAGTTAAAATTTTGAATTGCTAAAGATGTTAGATTTACACAATGGAAGCGTTAGGGTCCAAAAGCATCGAAGAAGAAAACAGATTGTTAGTTTTTGTGAGAAAATGGTTAAAACCCAACAAGAAGACTCAAATCGCCCGGTTATTTCTTCTTGACCTTGAGCTTCTTGTTCGCGGTTAGTTTGCCTTCGTTATACATTTGCAGCCAAAGCGTCTTCATCAAATCTTCACCGTCACCTGTTTGCTGCTGGGCGAGCAGAGCGTCTTCGAACTTCCGATCGCAATCGCCGTAGCAATAGATAATGTAACCGTCTCTCGCTGTATGTGATACAGGTAAATCAGTTTAAATTAACTGCCATTATTAAAGTTAGTGATTGGTCTACTCGCGCAGATAAGGTGCAAATTGCGTGGTTAATTGGTGCTGGGGAGCTAAAATTACTGCTCGATGCGAGTGAAAGGAGAAGCACTCTAGTGAATAGCAATCATCAATATTCGAGTGGTGAAAATGAAAATTATGAAAATAGGGAAGTGAAACTTTTGCCATTAGCGCTTTCTTTAAATAATTTGTTTGCAAACTGTGGTGTCTCCTGCGGTGGCTTTGATTAAAAAACATAATTAATGTCCACTAATTGAAAAATTCCTATAAATTAAATTGCGTGGTAATATGTACGATATTTATTTTGTATGCTCATACAGAAGAAAAATCTTGTGTTCTACTTAAATAACATATTCTCTGTAGGAGTTTTGAAATTAAAGAAAATAAAACAAAATTTGCCATTGCTTCGATTCATCATTTTACACGAACAATGCACAATTAATAAATGGAATAAAATATTTGGTTTGAAGTAAATTATTTCAGGGCTAATTTCTTGAAATTATTAAATAATTCTACTCTACTTGGGGTTGCAATATACGTTATTGAATTTTCCAGGCAATATCTTAAGAAGACGAACTTACTATTTCGTACTCAAAGTGAATAAGGAGCGATGCTATTGTATAGGTAATTCAGTAAAACAGTCACGCGATATGGTGAAATGCTCGAAAATAACATAAAATATGCACAACTGATTACTATAACTTTAACATAAAAATTGTATTAATTTTTATTGCAAATATAAGAAATAAAAGACAAATTTTCGCAACAATTTTTATGTATCATAATTTCTGAAATTTTATGAATCAGAACTATAAAATAAATGTTCACTTCACAGTAAGTCATTCACCTAAATTCTGGTTTAATTTTCGAAACTCTTTACCCATCTTAAAACCAGTATAGGCGCCCTAAGTTTTGACCATGCTTTTGCACCGCGCTTTGCGGGCTTCAACGTTTTCCATTCGTCTGCAATAAAAAGTAAAATCCGTAAAGAGACAAATTTCCAATTAAAATATTCTTCATTCGTGTAATTACAATAGTTAATAACAAAATATGTGATTATTATTATTATAAGAGTTCTGTAAGGAGGATCTGATATTTTCAATTTTCAAAAATTTTTTTTTGTCGCGTCACAATATTGCACCGTAAAAGTCACTAATTAAATGGAAAAATTCTGATTCCAGCTTTAAAATATTGAACTTAAAAAATTATATTCATCATGATTTTACAGAACTCCTTTAATTGTTTACATTTTGTACACATTTTTTATATTTTTTAAACTACGTTATATATAGTAATGTTGGAACCGTGTATATCTTTAAGTACATTTGCTGGAAAGAAAGTAACGCTGGTTTTGTGTATTTACGAAACATTTTTATGAAATACATAATATGTATGAATGAAGAATATTTACAAGAATTCTCTTTATAATTTATTAATTTAGACCAAACCAAACCAAAATCAGTGAATGTTGTTCACTTTGTCTGCGCATCACTATCACCACAAACTATAATTTTTGAATTGAAAAATATATTTCAGGATTATAAGACTAGCCAAATCTGCACATTTATATCACGAACACGATTTAAAATCTGCCTTTTGATAACCATAATTCGAAAATTAAACTGAACCTAATGTTGAACAGATATTGTTAAAAATATTCATAACTAGTTATTAAATTCGTTATTGCCGAGTTCGAATTGGTTTGAAATATTTTCGTGAATTAAAATGTATCTACAATATCTAAATGATGATAACTTCAAAATTAAAAATCTAGTGATAGTACAGCTAAAATTTTGAAGACTATTAAAATTTCTATTATCTACGTGAGGATTTGAAATAAAAATTGTAGTTAAGGCCACCACTGTTTGCAAACATTTTGCTGAAAGTGAGTTAAAAACCAAGTGTATTTATGTAGTTATCCGAAAAATCTATGAAATAATATTTTTGGCTGCCACTATACTAATAATAAGTGAAAAAAAATAAAAATAAAATAAAAATAAATTAAAAATTATACTCACGGGGTCTTGATGGAGGAGCTGATGTCTCTTCAAGAATCTTAAGTTCGATTTCCAATGACTGAATTTCGTCGTATCCTTTCTGGAGGAGTTTCATCATTTTCTTGATAAATCCAACATAATCTGGAGGAGGAATCAATTTTTATTAGAAAAGAATCGATTTAACGGTTGAGGGAGGATTAAGTCACCTCGGGGGAATTCCTTGGGGCTAACCAATTCCCGGAAAAAGTCCTGTGCGACCTGCGCCTGTTTGTCAGCATCCTTGAGCCAATCCCTGAACCAAAATCGGAGTGTCCTCGACTCCTGGGAGTGTTTTCCCGAATTCGAGCTGACGAGGAACACCCGAAATTCGAGGCTCAGCTGGGCGGCGACTTTGGCGCTTTTCTGGTCCCGCAGGGTGTCCTTGTTGATGATGATCCCGGTGTGGTCCCCGCCGGCCACGTGGACCCGGTCACTGATCTCGTCCACCAGCTTCCTCTCGATCAGGATGACCGTGGAGTTCGAGGTCTTGCCTTTCGGTGTCATCACGACCTGTTCTCTGTCTCGCGGAGGCGGCGTGTGACAGTTCCCGCGACCATTCCCGTTCTGAGCCCCAGCGCCGGGAGGGCCCCCGTTTACCTGGTTCGCGTTCGATTTCGGCTTCGGGGGCGGCGGCGGCGGCAGGCTCGTCGGGGGGCTCGAAGACATTTTCCAGGTAAGTCTATTTGGTAGTGGTGCGGATGTTCCGCGACTGTTTCCAGGTTTCCAAGGTGCCCCCTCGCGCCACACGAGTCCTACGTGCCTTCACGGTGGTTGTGTGACCTGGAATTTGATTTATATTCGGTTACGTCGGACTTTATGATAGTCGCAATTAAATTTGTACAAAAGGAATTTCAGGGCTAGATCTATTGTTAGCCATGAATTGCTAGTTGTGCATCGTTCTAGCAGACAGACAATTTGTTTCCCGTCGCCCCACAGAACAGTGTCATTGCTTAATTTCAAAACCAAAAGGAAATGCAAGTCATAAATCTTTTGAATTTCTTTCGTTGGGTGGAAACGAAATCGATTCAGTATAAACACATTTGGGAATCAAAACAGCACGCAGACATGGCATAGACAACATTTTTCGAATATGGTATACTTTGGCGATTCGATAAAAGGGATATTGTCAAGAGCAAGCCTTTCAAGGTAAAAACCGAATTAATGATTGAATTAATTAGACATAAAATTCATACATTTTCGGTAAAAAAAGAAAATTCTCATGTCATACAACCCATTATTGAATGTCATTTTATCATGAAAAAAATATTTTATAAATAACCGTTTTTGGCGTTTTTGTATTACATGTTAGTATGATTACGAATATTATCTGTAAGTTTAGGTATATTAGGTACCGGCAAGCCTTTGGCTGCCCACATCTTTTAAACTATGTCGTCAACGGATTTTAAACAAATAAAATGTCAATTGATTAGTTTTAATTGACTGTTCTAGTCTAGAAATTTGGAAATGTCGATTTTTCACTTTAATTTTTATAAAAATATAAAAGAAAAACAATCTAACACATATGTATATGTACATACAAATACAATAACTATGTTTTATACAATTGACGACTGCTTTTTTCCTAACCTCATCAATATTCATTTATTGTCATACATAGTGCGGTTAATTTACAAAAATAATTCTTCACTTTATACATCTAAACTTTCACTGTGAATCAATCTACAATATCTAATCGTTAAAATCAGAAGAAAATCCGTTCAATAGTTACGGAGGTAAGACTGGAGATAAAATTTAACTTTGACTTGACTATAACTACGACAAATTTGGTTTTGGTGTTCGCCTATCTTTAGGCTCAACCAAAAATTTTTTTTTAATAGATAGAAATTGATATATATCGTATAACTTACCATAGAATTATATCTTGATAGAACCAACAAAATGAGGAAAGTTTAGTTTGATTAATGATTGAGAACTAAAACTAATATATTGTAATCAGGATTAAATGACTAACGACTAACTTAGTTTCAATTTTAATCATTTAGTTATGACTAAAGGTTCTTATTAATACGCCATTCTACATAAGAAATTCAGAGAGAAACAAAATACTTTTTTTGAAAGTATCATATTTATTTACTATGAGTCAAAAATATCAAATTCATTTACAAAATAAGTGCCTACAAATTATGCGTTCTTTTGAAGTATTTAAAAACTTTTGTGTGAATCTTCCTTAAGCAATAGTTTTATCATTTATTCATGGTTGAATGTTAAAGCTTGTGATTAAATTATCGTGTGTGAAGCTCGACTTCTCCACAAAATTGCTGTCCTGCAGGATTTTCATCGTGTATGCTGCTCCGATTTGAAAAATATTATTGAATACCCTGTGTATGATAATTCTGGATAGCACTTAAATTTATAGAGAAGACGACCATGAATCAACCAAAAATCAGAAATACGAAATAAATATCACTAAAAGACATCAAATTTCATTATCTGGAGAATACCTCCAGTCCAGAGCCCAAATTCTAGATATGCTTTAGATATTCTTCAAGATGCCAAATAGATCGTGTCCACTCTTTTCCTGAATTTTCGCTGATTTAGTTAACTAAGACTATTTATTTTCAATCATGATCAATCAAATTAGTCATGATTAAAACTTTAGTTAACTCATTAATTGATTGAAAAAATTAGTTATTGACAAATATTCTATATTTTTTCAGTTGCTTCGCTTCGTATAGCAACAACACTGTCGTAGTCTCTTTTTACTTAGTAACGAAAATGAATTGAATTTGTTCAGCTTAAAAACAAATATCAACAACAAACCAGAAATTGTTAAACATATAAAGAGACAGGTTTTGGAGCAAAATAAAGTAGATCGTCTTTGCAGTATCTTGAAAAATGTCACAGTTTTGTGCATTGCTCTTAATTACGTGTCTAATTGTACTAACGATCGGAAATCCTATAAAAGACGGTGAAGATGTAGGGTTAGTAGATGTGGTGGGGAAACGGATCACAGTTTCGGGACAAAAACATTACCCTTTTATGGTGTATATAACAATCACTCTAAGAAAAATCATTAAAACGGACACCTATATCTGCGGGGGAGTAATAATAGGGAAGAAAACAGTCCTTACAGCCGCGCACTGTATTTATAAAAGAAAAAAAGCAACAATACATGTCCACGCTGGAATTGTTCATAAACAATTAGAGGCGAAAAAAGGTCAAAAAAGAAAAGTAGTCAACATGTTAGCCCACGAAGATTTCCAAGGACCCTGTGAAAATAAAAATACCGGCAAATGCTGCTTAGCTGCGAACGACATTGCCATACTTTGGCTAGAGGAGAAATTCGAATTTGGACCAACCGTTCAGAAAGCTAAACTGGGTTCGAACCAGGAGAAACCTTCTTACAAAGAAGGATGGATTTTGGGCTGGGGGTTAAACTCTTTGGGGCAGTTGCCAGCAATGCTCCAAAGAGGGCGGGTTAAAGTTGTACCCCAAAACGAGTGTGATAAATTTAACCCAAATTTTAAAATAAGTAATAAAATGGTATGCGTGAATGCTGTTAATTGGGGTACAAGAGCGCAATCAGGAGATTCTGGAGGACCTTTGGTGATAAACAAAGTGGTTTATGGACTTTCTAGTACAACATTTTTTAAGGACACTTGCGATAGTAGAACTATTGATCTTTATACGTTTATTCCTGCCTATTCTGATTGGATTCAGGAAACTTTACAGAATGGACCGCCTAGGAAAGAATCGTCATGCACTATCTGTTAGATAATAATAAAGAATAAAAGGATTTTTGAAATTTGTTACCAAAGTAAATTTATTTACATAGACAGTTACTTGAATTAATTCATGATTAATCAAAGCATCGCAACTGGTTGATGTGCAAGAGTGGGAGCAAATACATAGTCTGTCTTGCGAATGACCGTTGTTAAATTTTCTTATTAATTTCGTATTCACTTAAACACATATTCCGACAATCACATCTCTTGCGAAAAGTGAAAAAAACCGACCAAGTGCGAGTCGGACTCGCGCACGAATGGTTCCGTACCATTATCTATAAAAACGGCGAAAAAAATCACGTTTTTTGTATGGAAGCCCCCTTAAATATTTATTTTATTCTGTTTTTTAGTATTTGTTGTTATAGCGGCAACAGAAATACATCATCTGTGAAAATTTCAACTGTCTAATTATCACGGTCCATGAGATACAGCCTGGTGACAGACGGACAGACAGACAGACAGACGGACGGACAGCGGAGTCTTATTAACAGGGTCTCGTTTTACCCTTTGGGTACGGAACCCTAAAAATGAGAATTATAGGTAGTAAATTGGCATCTTGATATTCTTTATAAAGTAAAAATGACCATGAACTGCCAAGTTAAAGAAAAGTTCAACAAGATAAAATATTTTTGTTTATTTATTGTAGTATATACATATGTATCTATACAGGGTGTTTAGATTGTACGAGGTAAACACTATACCAATCGATTCCATGGAGGGTTTTGAGCAAACTTCTATTCTTGAGCCCCCAGGAAGTGCGCTCATTTCAGTCCTTGTAGGAGTTATGGGGGTTTAAATTCAAAATTTATCGAAACCTTCATTTTTCCTACTCATATATGTATGTTATGTATATAATGCTCTCTGGTTTACTGTTGAATCACATCGTTTTTAAAATTAATATTAAATATATTGCGAACTCCTATTTAACGAAAAACTCCCTAAAACGTAGAAACTACTTTTTCTGGTTGGTTTACCTTATTACCCACACTTTGACATATTGTATGTAGCCTTACACCCACTCTCAATAGCGAAAAAATATATTGAGAAGGAAATAAACATTTATTATTTCAAATTACCAAAATTATGAGAAAAATTCTTTTTGCAACTAAGATGATTTCACCGTATCCCAAGATATGGATGACATACATCATAAGAAATTACAACTAAAATACTGGAACAGGTTCAGATCCATATAGTTTTACAAAATTATCAGTGACTGTATATTCAGATGGATATAATCTTCTATTACCTATCTATTGTATGCACTCCACGTTTTTCGTTTTAAATCTTACAAGAATGTATTTTCAAAGCTATGAAAAATACACAAACACAAATTTTCGGGATAATCTGTATGGAGTCACCTAACATTTTGATGATATTATGACAGAGACATGTGGGTAAATTTCAGGTCTATTTCAGTTTATCTTCACCTGATCATACATATGTGGAATAGCAAATTGTTATATGTACTTACCTGCAAATGATATAAGTAACATATATCAATTTGTTTAATCGTTATTTTCTTTAAAAGGGGGCAAACAAAAAGACAGACAAGAAAGCGAGTTAATATTGTATTGTTAACCAGTTTTAAGCTATGTTTAAAGTTTCAAGTTTCTAACTTATCGGGAAGTTCGTTTTAATTAAAAGCGAGTTAATAAAAACGTGGTTAAAAGGACTTTCCATTTAATCTTATCTCAGACAAACATCGGTTGAAATGTTTGAAACAATATTTTTAGGGAATCTATAAAAGCAGAAATATTAATTTTGTGGTACAGTATAAAATTTTATTTTAAAAATATGAAAGAGATACTACTTGTATATATGCAATAAGGAAAGTTTTTAGTGCGAATTCCTCCGTTTTGTAATTTGTTTTTGCTGTTTTCTCTCTTTTGGTGGACCTAGACGCAAGTTGTGCTCAATCCAATCATTATATTGAGCTACATCAGTGAAAACGTCCAGCGTTTTATCTGAAGATTCTGTGTAAAGAACTTGACTACAAATCCCATGTACAACTCCACTGATAACAAAAGGCCCTCCAGAATCTCCCTTTTGCGATTTTGTGTCAAGCCCAACTTGAGATTTAAGACACATGTAGGTTTTTGGTATGTGCCAATATTGACTAAATTTATAACATTCTTCCTGTGGTAGCAGTTTCATGAGACCTCTTTGCAAGACACTGGTTTCTTTATTTCCCCAACCCAATATCCATCCCATTTTATTTTCAGGCCTTTTTAAGTTTGTATTTAGTGTAGCTTTCTTTATTTTTGGTCCAAAATTGAATCCCTCTTGCAGCCAGATAATTGCAAGATCGTTGACTGTATTGCAGTATTTTTCACCTACTGAACACAAACCCTTTCGATATTCTTCGTGGATATGAAAATCCTTCATCACTATCCGTTCGCCGTTCTCCTTTTCCACATTAACATCAATAATTCCGGCATGAACTTGAACTAGTAATTTTTTCAAACCTAGAAAGCAGTGTGCTGCTGTGAGTACAGTCGAGTCCCCAATTATCACTCCTGTACAGTGAGAAGTCTTGATAACATGTTTATTAATCTGCGTTAGTGTGATTCTCACAACGTAAGGAAAGGCTCCTTGTGCGACATTGTTCCCATCTTTTACTGGTTCTCCATTTAGAAATGTAATAAATGCAAAAGCCAAAACTAGTAAATATACTTGCGACATCTTTTCAGAACGCTTTTCGGAAACTGCTGATGTTTGTGAGTAAAACGTTCATTATATAACAAATTGTTGTTTTAAATCCGCGTACGAAACTAAGATAACACTTGGACAAATAAAAACGCACCATACAAACTCATAATGCTATACGGAACGTGTTGATCTCGCAAAATTCAATTATGTAGACAAATACAATATGAACTAAACACTTCGGGAAAAAATGAAAAAAGGGACGGGTTCAGAAGTAAATTTTATCGTCTGCTGTAAAAGACAATCTTTTAAAAATTCGAATATGAACTATGATAGTGTGGCCACTAATTTATCAACTTTCAAATATTTTAAATAAACAATTCCAAGATAGAAAGAAATGTATATAAAATTTGAAAGCTATCGATTAATTACAATCACGTGGCACCGATTGACTTAAATTTAACACATAAATCCATCAAAAAGTACATTGCAATTTTATCGCGTTTGAAAAACTGTCGTATTTTTGAGAAAAATAAGTAATCCGATTTTGATACAACAACAATGCTGTTTTTGACTCTAGTTTTTAAACCTTTTATTTTAATAAATAATAATAACATTGGTACCCAAAAATCGCAAAGTTGTAATGAAAGTGGCAGAAAAATTTTGATCCAAACCATTATGTTATGTATAGGATTCAAGAAAATCTATCAAAATTTAATTTATGATCACTCTTCTGAGACAATTTTAAGGTTTATTAAATATTTAGGAATTTTATTTCTTTTCTTTGATGTCTCGTTCTGGTGATAGTATAGTTTAAATAAAAATATTCTAATTTAACGTATTCTTTTACATTCAACCATGTAGCAGATCATCTCTATTGGAGATAGAGTTAAAAAGTACATCATCATCATAGTAGTACTTAATTACTATTTTGGCTTAAATGAAAGCCTGAGTCTTACTCCATGAATATCAAATATATGTATAAATTAGTTGCAATGAGTTTAAATAAATAAGTATACAGAAAAAAATTATATGCATTTATATTTTTGTTGTTAGTAAAAACTTTTGTATCAAATTTTTCTCCTAGAGCTAGAGCAATGTTGCTTTACTGCGTTGCAACATCGTTTACCAATTTACACTCATTTCATAACTGCTCGTGGGCGATAAAATCCTTCATCTGTTGCCACTGGCAGTTTTATTCTGCAGCTTGACGTCACGCAATATTCAATTACGAGTGTTTAAACCTTGAAAATAGTGAGCAGATGCGAACCCTGCAGCATTTCCCATATTATCACTCCGGAACAATAAAAACCTCATTGGAACCTTTAATAATCGGTTTCAGTTTGATGTACGTGCGGTCTACATTATTTTGGATATTTTCACATATCTTTTATTGGATTACCTTGTATAAATACGAAGCAGGTAAGAATTAAAACTTGTATAAATTTAGGTATAGCTTAGCTTAGAATTCTCATTTTCCATGTGCGATACCAAACATCTGAGTAAATAAGATGAAACACGTTTACTCTTAACACTTGTAGAAAACACCTGTTAATTCTACGATCAATGTAAATGCGATTATACGTCATGAATTTACGTAATTATACAACAAAATTTCTCCGACTCGAATTAGCCTGAGTGACGAAATCGTTAAAGCTACGTTAGGATCGTTTAAGTAAATTTTTCTAGTCTGATTTTGTTTAAACTTAGGATTTGATATTGGAATGGGCATAATTCAGCAATTTATTGCAGTTTAAAGACATTTAAGAATATTATTATACACAATTTTTTTTTTACTTTTTAATCTCCCGAGTAAACATTTAAAAGGCCCAAATGTAACTCAAAACAGGCACGATGCGCCAAATGATGTACCAGAGTAAAAATTAAAGTTATTAAAATGTAGCCTGCCACAAGCACGTATGCGTCCTAACGCACCCAAAACAGTGTAGTAATTTTCGTTAGGTTCGTGCACTGAACACATGAGCAGTATATGCCTGCAAAACGAGCGTATTTGTGAGTTTTCGTGCCTGCTTTGGGCGCGTATGTGCCGGAGTATGCTCCGTATTTGTTATTTATATTAATTTTGATAGATTGTGATGTACTACTTTGTAAGTTTATTACAAATTCGTATAAAATATTGTTATGTTGTTTAAGGTCTGTTGCCCTGATCTCGATCATATAATTGTCAGATCAAATTAGATCAAAAAATATAAAATATCGCAACGAACGCAAATCGATCCGTTAATCGTTAATAACACGAATCTTTTGATTTTTTCTGATTTAGATCGATCTAGATCAGTCAACGAACACACCAGCCCTAGTTTGTACTTTCAGACACAACAAACCTTGAGTTTTTCCATTCGTTATGCTAACTTAATGTTTCAAAAAACCACAAAACGATTTTTTTATATAACGCTATAAATATATATGTAGCAATTGTTATACAATTAAAGAAAAATATAACTAGCGGTTTGTTAAATTAGAAAAGAAAATTTTCAATCAAATATAAAACTATTTCATTAATCTTTCTTCTTTAGTTTGTTGTTTTATTTGTAAGGTATGAGTAGCCTGGTTCTACACTTTTCGATCTCGCTTCATCCTAAAACTAGGCACTATTTAGCGTGACTGCTTGATCTGTTGAGACAATTTATGCAAGTATTACTAAAATTTGTCGAAAAATGTAGAATAGGAATAAATTTAAGTTTAACTGAAATAATGACAGAGGTTTATTTTTTAATCCGCTTATCAATATTTGTTCGTAAACAAAACTAAATAAATATAAATAAAAATATATTAAACCATATTTTCTTAAATTATGATATATGTATGTATGTACTCTGCAGCAACCAAAATGTATTGAATTTGTTCAGCTTTTTGAAAAATATCAATAACGAAGTAGAAACTATTGAATTTTGCATGCAAACAAATAAAAATCTTTTTTTTGCATAGTACTGCTTTTAGAATTAGAATCCTTTTTCAAAGAAGGATGGATTAGACTGGGAATTAAACTCTTTGGAGAAGTTGCCATCAATGCAAATTGTACCCAAAAACGATTGTGATAACTAAATTTAAACCAAATTTCAAATTAAGTGATAAAATAATATGCTTCAAGTACATGAGTGTAATCGGCAGATTCTCGAGGATGACCTTTGATGGTGCATAAACTGGTTTATGGATTTTCTAGTACAACCCTTTTTTTAAACTTTTGCGATAGTAAAACTATAGATTTGTGTGTGTCTATTCCTTAAGAAAGAGTTAGGCAAAATTGTAAACCACTATTGCTATGTACATATTTAGAACAGATTCCTAAATATACATAAAAAATTTTTAGGATTTTAGGATAGTCGGATTTCATATTTTTAAAGTTGCAAATTCAAAATAGTGGTTTACAATTTTGCAACTTTAAAAATATGAAATCCGACTATCCTAAAATCCTAAAAATTTTTTATGTATATTTAGGAATCTGTTCTAAATATGTACATAGCATCAAACTAAGTATTCGATTCATGACATACCCGTGTTTGAAACTACATTTTTGAAATTGGCATACACGATAATTCAAATTTTATTGGTCCGGTCGATTTAGGTCAAAATTCACTTGATAGATTATATTGTTGTTCGTCATTGAACTAAAAAACAGTTTAAAAAAAGTCGTTGCTTTTATGTTTTAACCAAAAGTATAAATTAGCAAAGTGATGCAGTTTTCAGACATTATAAAATGTTTCCGCGCCTCTACTAATCAGAATGCATGTCAGATAATATAAATAAAAGCATTGTCGGTTTTAGAAGGTCAAGTTCTTGTCTCTGTCGGTATCTTTAATTGCCCAAGGGAAAGATAAGACGTCCGAGATTAGAAATAATTTTTATGGAATCATAATTCGAACAGCTTCTGTGGGAATTGTTGGTATATATGTTCTGTTTTAATTTATGACTCAAATACAAGAAATAATAATAATATGCACTAAACAAAAAATAAAATTGTACCTACTTTCCTAGATTTTTCAAAAATAGAAACATGTTTAAATATTGATTAACAATTTATTATTCTAGCATGTTACCTTAAAAGCAAGAATTTTTAAATAGAACTAAGTAGGAGGCTAAAAATTACCTAACAATTACTCTACTTAATTTATCTATCGAACACGAAGGCCTTTAAAAATTTTCTACCTTTGAACTTTGGAATAGAATTTAGTTAGTCACAATAAAACTGTTGGCATTTATGAATGTTGGCTTACAAGTAACTGGGTTTTATGCACGCCAATAAATATTCCAGTGATATTGATCAGAAGTTGTTAAAATGCAAATATTCCAAGAAAAGATAGGGGCATCGATTAATTTAAATAGGTCGTCGTCGGTGAGGCGTAGTAACATTCCTCGGAACGTCGTAAAGTTGTTGAAAGTAGAGCAACCCACAGGAAACAAAACTACGGCCGTTCGTGCCAGCCGGGCATGGCTCACTTTTGTTTTCAGTTTTTCGAGGGAATAACTTTTAAAGGGTTGGACTAAACACAGCGAACTAATTTTTCGTGCTCTGTCGTAGCGTGAAGAATGTTTTAGTCATGCTTTTTAAGATTGAACTAATTAGCACTGCAGTGAGCTACTTTGTTTCATCAATTTACTATTTGCGTTTTGTAAAACTAACTATTTGTAATTTTTTTAGACATTATTTACAAATTTATGTTTTCTTAAACCACACCATATTAAAAATAGTTTTGTTACAATTACTGTCAATCACTAACAACTTTTTGTTCAAAGAAGAAGCGTAATTGCTTAAAAATAAATTTATCTCTTGTTACTTAGTTTCTTCAAAACAAATCAATAGTTGCTCATTAGGTGCCGGTCTATGAGTTTCAACAGCTCCAGTTTGAACTCATCAAACTGATGGTGAATTGCGAGCTCCAATAAACAAAAAATTAAAAAGATAAAAAGACGCCTCATGTTTATGAATGCTATTTACAGTGAGGCTCGCCTACGTGTTGAAGATGTTTTAGAAAAATGCCAAAGGGGCAGATGCGAAGTTATTTGGAACGAGGACTCATTGTCACTTTGTCCCGACAGCATTTACGTTTCAAGATTATTACTTCTTTTTATTATTTCCAATTTAAATGCTCATTTAATAGCTTAATTCTTTTGAACAAAAGCTGTTTGTGTACTCAATTTTAGAAATTTTAGAACCTTAAAATAAAATATATATAGATTCTTTCACGATAAACATGTTAATATTGTAGTCTTACCAATAATTTATTTAGAAAGATCGTAATACAATTAATGCATTCATTAAAAAAGCTGACTATTTAGACTTTATATTTTAATGTTAAAAATGAAAATATAATTATGTTTATTTGAAATTTAAAATACAATATACAGCCGCCGAGTTTTTAAAATTTACAATCGATGGAAAATACTTGCTCTAATCACTTTTTTTTCAAAATTTTGATATAGGCATACAGTGTAGAATCGTAAAATTATTTATAAATATCAAGGTTTTAATACAGTAATCTACTCTTTGCATTAATTTTAATAATATTTCGTCCGACCACCATAACTTTTTTAAATTTTAGATTTTAAGACATTCTGGACTTTTTGAGTTAGGCTTAGGTCAAATGAATTGAATGATGAGTAGCCATTATTTAAAAAGTGGCATAAGTCATTCAAAAGTGGAACATGATTGTCCACCGTAACGTAATGAGTATTAAGGCGAAGAATCGTATTCCACTTTTGAGTGACTTATATATGCCACTTTCAAAATATGTAAGTGGCTCCATTTGTTGTACTCATATTTTTGAACATTATCAAAATTAATGTCCTAAAATACGCTAAGGCGCCAGTTTTTAATGAAAATCATTAGAAGCTGTAACAATTCTGCGATTTTTACAGATATACATATGTTATATTGAAATTTTTCAAGTTGTTGATTTGAGATTTCAAGATGATGGATCCAAAATGAGGGCGGGCTTCTAAAGAGTAACTTTAATTTAAATCTCATTAGAGCATTTGCAGTTTTTTTAAATTAATTAATCTTAGATTTAATGCCGAATTTCATAAATTCTAAGTGACCAATGTTTTAATCTTTAAATTCTTAATTATTTAAAAGACAAAATCGTACGTTGAAAGCAAAGGATCGTTGTTATAAAGGAAAATTCGCTGGTTGATTATAAAACATAAGAGAAAGACTGACCCTAAAATGGGTTAAATTTAGCTTAATTGATGGACCTTGAATTTTAAACCAAAATGTGTGGTGTACATATGTCAATTTTGAGAAATGAGTAATCAAAGTTAACTTAATAAGGTGAAAACCTAAAACAGCTCGTATTTTGAATAAGCTCGCCACGTGGCTCAAATGAAAGCCTAAATCCTTATCTCGATGTATAAAATACAACTATTGCACAGTTCTTGCTAAACATATTTGGGGAACTAACTATAATAATGTTTTGTGGGCATTCACTAGAATGATAATGAAAATTGGCACTACCAATTGAATGAAGTAGTCGGTTAACAGAAAAAGGTAAAATTCATATGGATTCCGAAAATTCGCAGACTTTAGTATTTTAAAATAATAGCTCAAACTTTAATTTGACCCACATTTCAATTTCATGTAAGAGTCCATTATTTTGTAACGAATTTTTAATAATGTAGAAAATACGATATTTTACATTCTTCAAACTAATTTTTTTCTAAATAGTGACGTGTCGTGATAGAAAATACGAATTCATAATCTATACATATATCATTCGTTCTGTGGCAAAATTTTGTTGGCCACTGTGTCCAGCATACTTATATTGCTGTGAAGACAGTTACACTTAGAAATAAAAATTCGTTATTGGGTTTTATTTATGTTAAAAAAGCATATACCTACCTACCTCTTCTAAAAAATCAACCTTTCAAGTTTCAACTAAATTAATTTGAAGAACTTGTTAAGTTAAGTTAAGTCGCCTTATCATTTCCGTCTTTGGTCTAGTTTCCATATGAAGTAGGTATTCCCAATTTACTAATATATGTATGTACATGCTTATATTTGTGGCATATTTTATAAATAATAAATAAAAACATATTTTTTTACCCTAATAATTTCTTGAGTCGTATATAGTGAATTTCACCTTAATCTACATTTTTAACTTTCATCAACTCAAAAACCTTTTTCTTTCACTTAATTTCTCCCATTCGCAATTAGCGAAGAAAAATTAAGCAATATTTTGTCTGAGTTCATATCGTTCGCGGATCCGATTACATCTGCAGGGGAGAGTCTGCCGCGGAATTTCCATGCTCGTTATTAAAATGATATTTATGTTTACGGCACTCCGCCCTTTTATAGAATTTTTTATGCTAATTGAGCTGCCCAACCATCACTTGCTCCAAAGTGACCACGCCAATCATTTTCAACCCTGATTGTTAAATGGTCTGTGCTTTTCATTCGTAAAATGGTTCGTCTCGAAAACTAACGAGCGCAACCAAATTTAGTGAATTTAGTGACAAAATCCCTTCCACGCGAGCATATTAAGTGTCCGCCTCAAGGTTTTCGTTTTGATAACGTGCTGTGCAAACTAACAAACGGGCCGAGCCGGAAACCCGAATCTATGAGAGTCGCTTATGTTCTCTGATATAAAATCAGCACATGTCGCACTACATTCGATTTGGAAAGCATAAAATGAGCATTATGACGATGATGATGGTGTTGCTACACCAAGCCCATCAAAAACCATAAAAATGATTTGCGTGTTTCAGCGCCCCAGGGAACCTAATCCGCCCGAAGTAATTAAAACTAAGAACAATTCCCGCGACACGCTCGATTGCAAGTAGAGTCGCATTTATTTATTTTTTTCCCTGAAAGATTCGAAGGCTTTCTATTTTTAATGGATATCAGCGATTTTTTCTGGCCTCTGTCAAGTGCGGTTGGTGGTGACCACATCAGAAGAAATCTCTCCGGTTGGTTCCGGGCGCGGATGGCGATACTTAGACCGATACTTTTTCTTTCCAGGCCTCCGATCGCCCGCTTCCCGGTTGCAGATGCGTTGCACAATCGCGAACGTAATTAGAAGCGCCTATTTTCTCCAGCGGTTTGATTTGCTTGTAATTGAGGTGATGAAATACAACTCACAGATAACAGCCAGGTGAAATTAATTGATAGGGTTTTCGTATAATGCAGTGGTTTTAAGCAAATACTGGAAAGTTTTTCAGAAATTGTTAGAACAAGTTTTTTTTTGGGGCCGATTAGATTACAGTTTTAGACCCGATATCACTAAACTCTGTTAATTATTAAATGTCCTGTTAAAACTCGTTAACGGCCCGTTAAGACTAACGAGCGTTTCACCACGTATAAACGGACGATTAAAGGCGTTAATCAGGTAATTAATTTAATTGCCGATCAGAGCATTCATTACAGCCTGTTATTGTTGTTAAAACTGATAATAGAAGCTGCATATTATTTTAATTTTCGGAAATGAAATCGTTTTGAATATCTACTTTAAAGGACTTAGGGCCAATTATTCAATCGGCTGATAACTTTATTCTTCGGATAAAAAAATAACTTGACCGTGAGGAAAAAATATTAAATATTAAAAATTAACTGACGAATAATAGTGCTATCAGGTCCTATCTGCCGGTTTAAGGAGCGAATAAGTTTATCTGTCTGATAGCTATTTTAAATCAAAGCCACTTTGATTATTGGGACAAATATATCCGACGAATAAAATCTGACGATTAGCCGGCCACACACGACGACGGTTTTTGGAGTACAAACATATGTGACAAACTTTGTTTGTACGCCATTTTGCCCACAAACAGTGTTGGTTTTCGTTCCTAAAGCGACATAAAAAATTCAAGAACGAAATCGTTACTCGACAATCTAATGTCGGAGCAATTCATCTTGTTAGATGATAAACAGAGTAAAACCATGGAAAAATCAAAGGCGAGAAATATTTGGGACGGTTTTAAGTTTATACGCTAAATTGCCCACACACGATCAAACTTATGTTTGTACGCGTGCTTGTACATACGCCAAAAACCGTCGAGGTAGTGGCCGTCTATTGAATAAGCAATATTATAGTTTTTAAAAACTTAAAAAAAAAATGCTTCCTGAGGTGATGCTTGCGATATGACAGAAACAATTATTTGCTGAAAAAACTCGAATTCATTACATAGATTCTTTTTTCAACAAATTCAATTGTTATAGGTAAACAATTAATTTAGCTAACCATGCATTGTCATCCAAACTAAACATGTAGGTATGCAAAATTTCAGCTTAATCAGAAACCGGGAAAGGGGGTCAAAATTAACTTCCAAGATTTTTTTACAAATATACATATAAAGTTTATCTCAAACCAACTAGGTACATATTATAATTTTAAGTTTTGTAAATATAAATTTTAAAATCGTAGGAATGTGTTCCACTTTAAAGCTGTACTATATTATTAAAAAAGCCGATATGATATTTTTTTTTTGTTGAGAACTTATAAGAGGGAGAATTGTAGGCGGGTTTTAGTTTTTTAAAAATGAGTTTTGTTAAATGTTATTATAGGATGTTAAAGTCGTAGTCGCGTCGAGTTTTAATTTTATAGCCTTATTTCTCATTAGTTTGACATAATGTAAGGGTAATGAAAGTTATTTTGGTAAGGCTTCTGTGGATATGGTATAATCTTAATATTTTAAATATTCAATTCGGAGAATGTGACAAAAAACCCATGAGTGAACATCTCTCAGTTATATTTCGTATATTTTGAAAACAATTTTTGCGGCAATTTTTTAGGTACTTAGAACTTCCAAATTATTTATAATATTATATTAAACAAAAATCAGTTAACACATTTCGCCTTATTTTGGTGACTTTTTGCAGAATGGCCTAGTTAGAACTTGGTGCCCAAGTAGCGCGGGATGGCGCTTAGCCAACGGGGCCAGTCTCATCTTACACGGGATGTTTTGCTGCGGCCGGTGAAAAATTCACTCGCGACGAAGGCCTTTCATCAGGTCTAACGAGCGGCCCGGACCCAGTTCTTGTCCCAATGTCGCAGTGATGTCATGCCGGCTACCGCGCCGCGGTTTGCGTAATTCGCACAGAAAACATGAGTCGCGTTTTGGGCCACTGCGGTGGTGGTTTTTGCCGCTTGAGAAATTCGCTCGTTTTCAAGGTGCAATTGAGCCAATTTCTAGATCCAAACATTTGACGACAACCGGGAGAAAGAGGAAAATCGTTGCGCAACGATGATCAGGTCGAATATTAGCAATTTACCGGGAAGTAGGTGATTAGGTGAAGACAAGATCAAGATAATTATTAAAAACGGAAATGTTTCTGAGTCGTCTGACTGGACGCTAGACAGTTAGTTAATAACAATGAGATCACATGTTCAAGTATTTAAGACCTGCAGAAACTTGTCTTGAAACCTGTTGCTTCAAAACCAGGTTCATGCTAAATAAAAATTTCCCAGTTCATTGGTCGCACAAATATTTATAAAAAATAAGAGATAAGAACCCAAAATTTTTAAGGAGGGGCTATCATTAATCTAACATAAAGACTTGATCAGAATGCATTTTTCAATATTTGCTGTAGGTCAATGTTTCCGTAAATTAATACTGAGAATAAAACAAAACATTTTTACAATAAGGAGAATAAAAAAAAGTATTTGAAAGCGGACAATCGATTTATTAAAAAAATCTTGAAAAACTTAATTTTTCTTTCTCTTCTATAATGATTAGACTATTATAGATCAGGTTTCAGCGGAAATAGAACTTAGGAATAAAATTTCTTTCTTAATAAAGATCCACATTTTACCTAGAAATAAGGTAAATTTTCTAGCAATTTTAAATTTTTATAGTACACTATGGAGGAGTGCGAGCAGTTTCAGTATCCGCAAACGTGCATACATAAAATTCAAAGTGTCTAAAATAAAGTTTTAAAAGAAATGTATGATACCGTTAGAATACAAATTTTAATGTTAAGTATACGAAAGAAATTAAATAAAAATGTTTTTGAAAAAATATTCATAAAATGTAGAACAATTTTCAATATTTTGAAGTAAAAATTTAGAGACTATTCCAATTTCCAAAGGTAGTGTGCTTTCGTATAAAGGTAAATATTATTGTCAGTACCGTCAAAAGTATATTTATTCTGAAGTGATACATTTTTGAAAAATTGAAAAAATTAATATAGGATTTATAAGAAGTGAAATAAGGTAAAAAAATACACTTTGAAAATTACAATTTTATTATTAACCATGAAAAATAACCGGTCACATCGGGTCTGTTCGTTGAGAAAACTAAAAAAAAACTGGGTCGCACTGGGGCGCACTGGGTTTTCGTTTTAGCGTTCGTTGAGAATTTTTGACAGCACCTAGTGCGCCACAGTGCGCACTGGGTTTTTAGTTCGGTGTTCGTTGAGCATTTTAGAAAAAACTCAGTGCGTCACAGTACGCACCAACTAAACCCGAGTTTTATGCTGGGGCGAAATCGAGCTGTAACGGCTAGCGGCATTTGAATTTAAATTGAATTGAAGTATTTATTGATTTATGTGTTCTCAGACCCAGCCAGATTAATATGTGCATACATTTTGTTTCATTTACCGTCAATACAATGAGAGAAATATTATACCCGACCGGTTGATTACGTACTTTTGTTCTGTGGCGCACCAAGTTTTTTAAGTTTTTTTTAACGAATTTCTCAACGAACAGACCTATTATTATTTCTTTTGCCAAACTAATTGATAAAAAATATAAAAAGAATTTTCTATGAAATTTCACTTTTGTCGAGGGTCTAGAGACCCACGGTTTTTTTTTTGTGCATCCAGCCCTCTTCATTATGTACCAATGATAACCACTTTCCCCTTAAAATGTTGTTTTAAATACTAAAATGCAAACTAAAGCAACTCTATTGATTGATTTGCTTTAAAAGACCAAATGTTGTTTTAAATACTAAAATGCAAACTAAAGCAACTCTATTGATTGATTTGCTTTAAAAGACCAATGACCACTTATAACTTGCCCTGATTACGTAAGCACCTAAGAACATAAGCGACCTGGTTGCATCGGTTGCATTAGGTGCATAAATGAGCCACCCGCATGCAGGCAAGTGGCCCCACTCAGGCACGGACCGTCACTACGCCTAGATACTGCATCTGCGTCTGTCTGTCGCGCTGCTTTCGGGGCGCTGCGCTGCGTGTCGCAGGCGACAATCTGGGAAAGAGGCGAATCAATTAAGGCCCCATGCAAATGTGCAGCGAGCTCCAATTCATATTCAATTGGGAGCAGCGCTGCAATTGTTTCCTCAGAAAGTGTCAATTGAGCGGAAGAGCGGCGGACTAAGGTTCGGCCTACATTTGTAATGGATCGGTTGGCGCTGCGCTGATCAGCGGCCAGTTAATGGATTGTGCACACGACATAAAATTTATTACATCCGTGCCAGTGGGTTCGATGCGAGGAATTAGATAGAAAAACATTTTTATTTTTGTTCCGGTTTTAAGGGGCTCGTCTTGTGGCCTGCTCCTGCTGGCCCAGAGACCAAAAGTTGAGGGATGGGCAACGCTATTAAATTCAATAGGCATCAGTTCCACGGTGGGTGAACCTACTTTCGGTTCTGCACTGTAAGTTCAAGGGACGACGACATCCAGAAAGACACTTCCTGTCTGGCCTCCTTTCCACGCTGCAGAGGCGCCTTCATCTCGCGGTGGATGCAGCGCCGTCTTTGTCTATGCAAATTTATGGAGGCTGCCTTTCACTTGACCCGCCTCCGGTACGACGCGACGGACGAGTGGCTCTATGAAAAGTGGCCAATTTTATGAGTGATTGCCCTCGGACGTGATTCAGGGGCTCTTGCGCAAAGGGCCTTCCGTCAGCCTCAAACTAGCCGCTAGCAGTCTTTGGGGCTCAGCAGAACGCGATTTCCACGGCCTTTCTGCTCCGCTGCTAATTTGTCGCTAGTGACTAAGTGGAATAGACTGAGATAGTCTGGATTTTCTGGTGACGTCGTGGCCATCTTTTCAGATTAAAAGGAGCACTTCCGCGTGCACTCTGCGGCTCTGCGGCAGCACTCGAGGCGTTCGCTTTTCACTCAATTTGCATAAGCAACTCGTAGACACTTGGGACGATGCTGCGAAGAATTGGAGCAATTGTCTGTGGAAATGTTTTCCTCTTGGCTGATTCTCGTTTTTAAATGGATTGGAAAAGCGCATTCTGTGGCATTGCAAGCCAGACGCTCATTTAACGATCAAGCACATATTTTAAAACAGGGTTTAAATGCTTAGATTATTAATTCTATGAATAGTTTAAGGAAGACCAGTTACAAAAAAGAATTTCTTAATATGATTTCAAAATCAATTTCAGAAATCCAAAACACGCCTCTAACTCAATTAGTGTTTTTAGTGTTTACAGCCTAAAATTAAAAAATATTAAATATGTATGTACCAAGCTTTGACTATAATTGGCGACCATATTACATAGTAAATTTAAAGTCTTTCGTTTTAAAGGTACCTACTTAATAAAGTGTGAATAATTTGCCCGTAGAAAGTAGTTACATTTTAAAACAAATTGATTTTTTATTTTGTCTATAACGAAAAGACGCAACAGTGGCATTAATTTTCTCGAAAACTGTGTTGTAAATCAACCTAACATTTTAACACGCCTTTCCTAATAATTTAATAAATGAATAAAATTCTAATAATTTTTATAGCTTTCTTACGATTTTCATTACAGTGACGCACGAATTTATTGCCATTTTTAATATTTTGTTTATTTTTTTTGCGTTTTGGTAGAGGCCTCTGTGCTATAGAACTTTCTGCAAATACTTGAATTCGGCCCTGAGTATTTGAAATTGATTTATATTGTCATTTTCTTGACTTATTTTAAATAACTTGCTTTTTTATGTTTTCAGTGGAGATGAAAAAAGAAAAGGTTTTGTTTAACACGTTCGGCACCAGTGTTTACATAAACGACACATTCTTATATTTTCGATGTTTTTTGAGCATGCGCGTCTTTCCAAAAGAAAAATCCAAAGTGTGGAATAAAGAGCACTTTTGTGTTAAATTTCGATACTATTGTTTTGGAATTCAGTACTATTGAAATAAAAAAAGCACTTTTGAAATGGATTTTTATAGATTTGAAATGGAAAGAGATATTTTTGCGTGGGAAAAGGTGAAATGTTGCTTTAAAATGGTATATACAATACTTACTCGAAATGTTTTGTTCATATAAATTTTGATTTGAATTGTAAAGAAATTTCTTGTTTTTGCAAAAATTTTTTTTCCTTTTGAATAAAGGAATTTGGTTTGAATTATAGTTTATACCCTGTACCTTTTTTGATCTGGGATAATACCCCATTAGCCATTTTTGGACTCGGCAACCCAAAAAATTTCAATGAGTCTTCTTGAAACTGAGCATAAGATATGTATATATTTTTTTTTTAATTTTTATTTTGTTTTGAACAGAAATACATAGCTATTTACATACAATCAAAAATTAAGAAACCAGTCAATATATGTATACATATAATAACATCTATGGACCCACTATTGTGAAGTGAAAAGAGATTCGCTTAAAATATGATTTAATTTATCCCTGTTAATTATTGGCAAACTATCATGCCAGACAAATTAAGAAGTGCTCGAAGTATTCTAGAATTTAAAAGACTTAATTAGCGTTACAAAATTATAATTATTATAATTATGTTTCGTAATTCTAAAAATAAAATTATTATCAAGAATGAAGATTTAAATGTTCAGTACTGGCGAACAGAAATGTATTATAATGAATTATAATTATTAATTATTATAGTAGTATAGTATTAAAATTACAAACATAAACACCTGAAGGTATTACGTAGTTGTTTAAGACCCAAAAGTGTTAGACAGAACCTTTTTTATTTCCACTCAACAAACTGGTAACCCAATTTGCTTCGCATGGCACAGATTTTGCGGTGGCGACACGACAGCAGACAAGTCGTTAATGATTACGCATCGATTTTTAATTCCTGCTCGCAATCGCGGAAAGTGTTAGTAACACCATCGATCCGCGATATGCGTCCCGCGACCACAGCTTGTGATTAGCCGCAAATGTCATCGTAATTTTTATCTTAGTAACACGAGACGGTGGATAATTTTTCGAACATTAAACGGTCGCCAGTCAATGGGAAAGGTCAGAACTTTGGTAATTCAACGCCGTTACGCAAAGTCACGTAAGACGTCTCGAAGACGGGGGTGGTGAGCGTCGCGGCGTCTCAGGTGATCCAAAGGGTTGCTGATGAGACGACTTCACCCCTTCTGCTTCTGGTTTTAAGGGTGGTTGCACGGAACCTCATCAAGCCAAGGAAATTGGATTAGTCTAGGCAAATAACTCGATAGCTGTGCATGGTACAGAGGTTTTAGGGTTTTAAGTGGGGTTGCCGACCTTTCAGAAAATTGATTTTAATATTCGCGCCACCGGAAGGTTTGAGCCGATAGCTAGGTGCTGCTTAAAAATTATCTTCTCTGCATCATTGCAACTAGTTGCAATTTTTAATGCAAACGAGGTGCTGATTAAATCGGCTCAATAAAGCGACTCAACTGGTTTTAATTGTCCCACTTGAGGAGCGCCTGCCCGAGTGGAACAAGGTCGGCGGCAATTGGTTGACTGAGTTAGCCCCCGATTGGGGCCCCATGATTCCTCCGTGCGGAGCGCCTGCGCCTGTGCCTTGTTTCGTCTTGAGTAATTGGCCGCATTCATTTCGTGGGGCCAAAGTGGAGGAGCCCCTGCCCAACGAACCATTCAATTTGTTTGTCTCGGGAGGCAAAATCGATTATCCCACGTATGACCCAAGTTCAATGTCAGAAAAAATTTTTATTGATGACTTCGACTTGTGGCCCCTCAGAGTTGCATGTCTTTTGATATTCGTGGGGGAACTTGGGTTAGATGTTAAACTTAAATTGGCTTCATCATCTGCAGTTTAATTGGTTAGCGTGATAAAATTGAAAATTACTAATTTTTATCTACATAATTGTATTTTATATGAAAAGGTTATGAGGAGGCGGAACAGAATTTAAAATGTTTCAAATATAAATTATACACAATAATCCTAATTTTTTGATGGATTAATATTTACCAAAAATTACTTTTCGTAAAAATTGACCTTAAAAAATTAGAAGTTTGCATGATATCGATGGATAATTTTTGTATATTGATATTTGGAAGGTTGAACCTAATTTTAATGGATCTAAGAATATTTTTTAGTAGTTACCCACGATGGAACGGAAATGGTATATGCGTTTAGGGTAAGAGGTTGTTTGTTTTTTCATTTATTAATTTTTCACTTGATAAATTAATAACCTATAGAAACTATAGCTGTACATTCTCATAACAGCTTAGAAATTTGCAACTTGTTTATAAAATTATCGAAGAAAGATGAGTTTTTCTTCAAATTTTTGAAATTATTGCAACAAAATTACTTAACAATATCGAAACGCCCATCGAAATCGCCTGTTAGAGGAGAGATTTATAGATTAAATAATATAAATTGAGATTGATTAACCAAATCGACATGTTTTAATTCTGGTAATTGATCCAACTTAAATATTTTTGTAGTCACATTGCGGCCTTTTTACGCTCTTTACATTTTAAATTAATAGCTTGAGTATTTATTTATTGAGATATTGTGGTTTTCAGATGTGAATTGATATTGAAATATTAGATTCTCTTCTTCGAACAAAATTCTCTCCAATAGTTAATAATCTTGAAATAATTAATATAGTATATCTTACAAATATGTAATCATATCAATTTTCAAAGAAATTTATAAAGATGTCTTTAAGAAAAATATGATATATAATTTCAAAGTATTACCTAACCCAAAAAAAGAAGAAAAACATTCAAGTTTAAAACATGAAAAGAAAAGGCGAAAAGAAGTATGCGATTTTTAATTTTAAAATATTTATATTATTAAAAAAAGAACATAATAAAAAACTATTTTCAAATTTGTGTGCAGAAGCGAATGCCCTAAATTCCCTAAGACGAAGCACGATCAAAGATCGAAATTGTTACGAAAATACTTCTGATGATGAAAATCCTCGTGATCAATAATGAAAAATGCATACAACGCAACGTGTATGTTTTGCAATACTACAAATTTAAAAATAGCATCTGCGCGGTAAAACATCTTTAAACCGCTTCGAACTTTGACGACGATGTTTCTGTTAACAAGAACACTACCACTCAATCAAAGACGGTTAAAATTCCGCCAATTGTGTTAATGAAACGTGATTTAATTTTTAACTCACATGATATTATATTTACACGCATTCACATGTATATACAGCAAGCACGTGAATTAAGAATTCAACATGTACCCTGAAGTAATATAACTATTTTCTATTCATTTTTGGTAAATTTCCTCTTGAATTTCCAAATTACATTAATTTTTTACTTCTATTAATAACTTTCACTTATCCGATCGAAAAGTCCTAAACATAATACGGAAATGCTTGTATACGAGCTCCTCGAAAAATTTTACGTTCGTTACCTCAATACTCATTCTAAAATTTCGTAATTACATAAGGTCTGTTCTTTGACTGACCTAGATCGATCTGGATCCGAAAAAATCAAGAGATCCGTGCTCGATGAGCACTGCCACTGCTCTTTTTTGATCCAAATCCAAAATGATCTGATTCGCGTTTATTGAAACTGATCTATATTGATAATGATCTATCTTTGCTGATTCCAAAATTTTTGTAGATCAGTTAAAGCTTTTAACAATTTGTCAGTTTGTGGCAATTAACGGTTACAAAGTGATTAAAACTGTTCTAAAAAGATTTTTATTTATTAAAAAGTTATTTTTCAAGTAGCCAGGTAAGAATTAATTACTTTATGAAAAACAAATGAATTTACCTTTTATTTTAGATGAAAAAGGTAAAATTAGCTTTACTTAGTGGAAATAATCAGGTGATCATGAAATGTTTTCCAGGCACAGCCAAACGATTTATTTTAATATAATAATATATAATAATATATTTTAATATAATTAATATATAATTTTTATTTTTAAAATAATTAACTTCAATAATTTCAAAAAATTTTTCGCCTTCTCGACGTTAGATGAACTTAACTGATCGATTTGCTTTCGTTAAGACTTTTGATCGTTTTTAATTTAATCTGATCCCACAATTATTTGACAGCTGATATAAGTTGATTTACTTGGATATGATCTGATCGAGATCAGAACTTAACTGAGAGACCTATAATAATTTGAATAATTTCACCAGAACTATTCATACTTAATTTCACGAGATCACTAATTTCATGTGTTTAAAACACGGTTCCAAAAAATACATGCTATCTCTTATATCCGTGAACCCGTGATATAGCGAGCTCTAGTACTTACATAATATAGTATAGTACATAAAATCTATTTAAATTTTAGGAGTTTGAAATGGTCTATTGCATCAAACTCATTCTTTTCATGAATGAATCACTTATAAATGAAATTTGATACAGAAGAAGGAATGTTTGTTTGTTGTGGTATTTCAACTATTGTTTATACTTAAACGTCGAACTGATATTGATTTTATGATTAATACTTCCTTACAATGTACTGAATTTATGGAGATAAGTGGCCTCACGCTGAGCCTAAAAATAATTTTTAGATTCAATGTCGAGGAGCAGCACCTAATAAAATGCATAAACATTTTCACCAGCAACAACAACCAGCTTTTTGCTGAACAAACGCCAACAATTGGAAGTCGAACGCCCCCCGGCTTTTGTTATAAATCCATCAGCGGGACGGAGCTCTATAAACAAATAAATCAGAAGAAATGGACACGAAATTAACGCCGCCGTTCGGATGATTCTGCTTCGACAGGCGAACATTCATCTTCCCAGCCGATCGGAGGAGCTCTTCTCAAATAGCAGTTTGATTTTGATTAGATACACCAACCTTCGGCAGCGTAATTTCGCAATTTAATAAGAGCGACGCCAAAATAGACCCCGGCGCATTCTATCGACGCTAATTCCACGGCCGCCGTTTTCGAGGTCCAGTCAGCCGCCCGCGCACGGAGCCAAGTCGACGCGCTTCTGACCAAAGTTGCGTCACTCCGTAAAAAGTTCTTCGGCTAAGTGGAGGATGCTGGAGAATTTTCGATAAAACGCGCGCGGCTGAGTGTTGCGTCAGCGCGTGATAAGAAGCGCGACGAATCGCTAATGAGGCCGCCGGCAGGTCTGAGGATTTTTATCTCGCGCGGGAAGTGCGCTGCGCTCGTCCCAAGGAGCCTGTCGTCATCTTCCATTTCGGGCGATGACGGAGCAGTACGATGCATTTCCGAAAGCCTTTTTCTAAATCGGGATGACGTGTCCAAATCGAAAGTCGTGACAGAACAGACAAAACGTTCTGAAACAATTCCAATTAATTTTAGACAAGAAGGGAAAGGGCGCACTTTCAACCAAAAAACGGAAAGAGCAAGTGTGGACAGCGCTTTGGGTTCAAGGAGCCACTCCGGTCTGGATATAACTGAAATTAGTAAGACCTGTGCGAGTGTTTATTTTTGAATTCGGATCTTTTTCTTTATTTCCTCCTATTTTTTAGCGCGTCTATTTTTGGACTGAACTACTTTTTGGTTTCTACGAGTTCATGGGAATGAGTGCCCTTTGTGGCTCTGTCCAATTCTTCAAGATGAGGAAAATTTCAGAGATGCATGCGAAATATTTCAAAAACTAAAAATACATGATTCTGATGAAATTTTAGTAGAGATAAGAGAGTCTACATAAAAGCTACATAGTTTGTGTATGTTGGAATTTGAAATGTTGGCTTATAATATTCAAAATAACCAGATTAAAGGGATACAATTAATTTAATTAACTTAATTAATATAACTTGTAAAATCCTTCCTGGCTGTCTGTCTATTGTCCGTCATAATCTCGGCAACAGCTAAATCAATTTCGATGGAACTTTCACTGAAAGGTAGAAGAGTTTATTACATATGATGTGGCTGTTTTTGAAAATTTTCTTATTCTAGTAATGAGAAGTTGTAGATTCTTTTTTTTTGTGCAGATTACGAATTCGTAAATGAAAGTGCTCAATCAGCTCGAGAAAAATAGGTACAAAAGACAGTATGTTCCAATAGACGATTTCAATATTTTTTCAACCTAACATTCCGTTGATTGTCCTTTATTCTTTAGCTCTCTAGCAAATAAAACAAATTACATAGACTTTCGAAATAAATTAAAAAGTTTATATTGACATTTTTTTATATTATAAAGAAATATTTGCTTACACAAATTGAAAAGAAAAACATATGCTAAGCTAAGCAAAATAAGTGACATGGTTTGCTATCGTCGCCAATAAATTGTGCAAATCTTCAGTATCTTATCTGTAGAATTCCGCAGGCTTATCTTTACTGAATTTGTGTAGGCTTTCCCACTTGAATTCGGGGAAAATATAATTTCTCTTTTATACACTCAAGCGTGTGTTTGTCATGAATTCACTTAATATCATGTCATAATAATTTTTAATAATATCATTTCATAAAGTAAAAAAATTGTTAGCCTATGTTCCACTAGGCAGGCAACCACATTTTTGTAATAATATTTTTACTGCATTTCCTTGCATTATCGTTACTAACGATTACGCTTTAATATTTTTCAGGTGAATAATAAGGAAATAAATACAACCTGGTTAGTGGTTTTACACAGTCAGATTATTCAACAACTATTAATGTTGGAAAAATGAATTTTTTACTTCCAATATTGTAAAACAACTGTGACGATTTGTTTCATCAATTAGAAAGAGAAAAAAATCCTTTGATGTCCACAAATTTCAAGAAACTCTTTCTGGGGAAGATTCGTTGAATGATATTTTACTCTGGATGTTCAATAATTCATATTTGTTAACAGGTTTTTTTGTAAAAGGCAAAAATTTAGTTAATATTATATTTAACAATATTTAACAAATATAAACATATATTGTGATATTGCTGTTTTTTTTTTTATTACATTTGTAATCTCTGAAATTTAATGGACGCAGTATGCCAATGCAGCTACCAGCAAAAATCACAGTAAAAATTTAATGTTATGGCGAAAATAAGTACAAATGTGAAGTGTAGTGTAGTGCGGGTCGTTTGACTTCGAAGTTTGTTGAAATTGTGCAGGTGCAAAGGTATTTTGTAGTGAAAATATTCAACTTATAATTTTTACAAATGTCAATAATTAAAAGTCGAATATTTTTGAAAATAAATATCAATTTCATTGAAATCGAAACGAAACCTCTATTCATTACTTAAGCCCAAATTTCTTAACTCAATGCAATAAAAACCTTAAAATCTTGAAATTTTGCACAAAGGAAGGTATAGCATATACCAGCAATACAAATATTGGGATTATTTCAACTTATTTTACTTTTTTCTTTATTTTTGCTTGTTTTCTATTTTATATAGAAGGCGGTTGTGAATAAGTGGAAAATATTCGCGAAATAAATAAAAATCAATTTCGGAAAACTGCAACAAGTGTTACATGGAAGCCAAAATTTGAAGGCCTTTCTTCACTATTTTACCAAATTGATTAATTTATAATGAAATCATTATGCTTTTATTGTAAAAAAAAGCTCAAAATATCAAATACGTTAGAGCAACGAGAAAAAGTTCCATCGATACAAGTCGATCAAAACAAGAGCACCCAAAAAACTATAAACTCTTCCCTTTAAGCCTTTAATTTATAAAAATGTAAGCCCCTCTGAATTAATAACGTAATTAAGTGGCAGCGACAACAAGAAATTAACGAGTCAAATGTGCGTGCCTATCGAAAGTTAGCCGGACGTCTGCATCTAGTTAAAAGTCAGACTGACTCCTAGTTGCTGTAGTAACGAACTTCCCCCGGGGACGAGTGCCTCTGCGGGTTAATTTCGAAACCGCCGGAGTTCACGAATTCAATTCTTCCGGGGCCCTCAGCGATTTCAATAAGGCTGAATTTGAATTCATCTCGATCGCGAGAAGTCGGGGAGCAGGTCCCCACTTGGCCCCATTAGAAAATGCAAACGAGTCACCAGAAGGAATAAAGTCACGGCTATTTTCGTCATGAATGGCTAATGCGCGACACAATGCAAAAAACCTCCAGATAAAATGACTTTATCATCGCGTAACGCGATAATCGCGGCCAATTTCAATGACAGCGAGTGATTGTTTCGCCTGCTTACCTGTTGACTTCGTCCACCTTCGACCGGCGAATTGCACGCTACTCTCACTTTTCAGGTCAGCACCTCAGCTGCTCGACACGACAAAAACTAATTAATAATCGAGTAATTTTGCAGGCCACTGTCACCGTCTGTTTCGCACCGATCTCACATAAACAAAGGTCGCGCAGATCGTGCTTAAAAAATTTTATCCACCAAAAACACGACACTCAGATCGCGGGGGTGTTGTCGAACTTCACTAAAAAATGAAATTTTAGGTAATATCTAAAAAATCAGTCGAACACTCAACGAATTTTCTCGGAACGGATGAAACACATTCACTACGATGTGACGTCACGCTCTTAGGTGATATCACTTAATTTTCCGCGAGGGAATCACACGTCGTGATTTAAATGAGGCACGCCAAAAAACGCGGATATAAGCGCCGGTTAAAGTCCCGTTGTGCCGCGGTACCCACGGCTGTCGCGAATGAACTGAAGCCGAATGAATCCGGCGAGTCCGTCTAACTACTTCTTGCGCTGCACGTCGCACCGCGCCGCACCGGAGGGAGCCGGCGAAATGGACGTCGCGTTGCCTCAACCCTCGTCCCCGACCCCCGTCGCGACGGCCAGCTCCACACGTCGCAGCAAAAAAATGCCGAGCGGACAAGGCGAAAAGTGCTGCCAACTATTCGCAACGGCCGAGGTAATTCTCAGGTGGAAGAGCGCTCGTCAGGTATTTAGATAAAATTGGTCAAGGCGTCGAAAACGCGGGGTCCAAAGATGCTCTGAGGACATCCCGCCAGTGGCGTAGCAAGGATGCAACTGGACGCTACTTTTTTAGGGGTGAAACATTTTGAAACGAATTTTATCGTAGTTCGTTTTATTCAACCCGTTTTCATTTATTTAATTGAATAATATAATTAACACATATTCGTCCGCAAGACGAAAATTCGTCATTTATGTATTGTTTTTTTTTTTAAATCTGAATAAATTAAAACGTTCTTTTTACCAAACAGAGATAATTCTACGCAAAAAAAAAAAAAAAAATAAATAAATAATAATAAAAGCGTACTACTACGTCATATTGGAACATGTTTTGAACAGTACCATTCGTTGAAGAACTATTAATTATATTATTGATTAAATTAAACTTTATGTTTTCAGTAATTCATTTCCACTTGTTTGTGGCTTTAATTTTTATTTAACTTCAGAAAGAAAAACAATTAAAATAAAGATGGATATAAAAACAAATTTATTTTATTTCATTTCTCAACATTTCACTAAAAAATATATGATTTTTCAAAAGTTACGTCGGTTTTTTATAGAGTATATTATCGTTTCTACAAATAGTGTCAACAAATGCCTGCATTTGGTGAATGGCGGTGCAAAAAATTTCCGGATGAATATATGCTAAAGGTTTAGATAAGGTTAATATGCAGCCCGATGGGTCAAAAAATTTAATTATTTTTTATCGCATTTTCTGTTTGTATCAGAAATATATACAAAAAATTCCATAGAAGTCAGAGCTTTGATTCAATAGTTATAGGCTTTATAGAGTGCAATATCTTCACATTTTCAAAAACCAGCATTTTGTCGTCGCTGGGAGTTTTTCAATATTTCCTCCGTTGAAGGCGTCTATTCCGCCTGATAAGAAATTTATGGTATTCTATCGTATTACCAACATATGTAGATTTAATTTTCTGTAGTATATGTTTATAAGATAGTTTCATAGTACACACAAATTAGCGCGCGAGTCCTCACACTTAACTACTATTATTTTACAAATACAATCGAATAGAATATGGATATCAGAATTCCCAACTTTAAGGAAATTTTCATTTAAAATGAATATATGTATTATAATCTCTGAACTTATTTTATGTAAGATGATAATTAAGAGATATATAATAATCCTCCTTCACCACCAACAGGTGAATTTCAATTTCATGTCTGTTGATTTTCCAACCAAGTTGTTAACATCATTTTTAGGTATAAAAATAATATATTCACATATCAATCGATATAAAAGTACTTGTTATGAAAGGCCAATCTATCAATCTTTCGGATATTTATTTTTGTTTAGTAAGAGCCGACTGTTCTGCTTCGTCCTGGATTTTTTATGGATTTATAAATAGACAAATATCGAACAGTGCTATGGAATATTGTTCGATGGGGTAATGAACTAAAAATTGTATTGTTATATTATTTTAAGCGGTGTTTATATTGTTTTCCGTGTCTTTTTCAAAGATTTTTATTTTACAGTACTTCTTGTTGGCTCTCGTAGGTGATTTCTCGACAAATAATGATCCGATTGACTTGAAATTTTAACTAACGACTCTTCAGATGTGTCGCTATAACCGAGACTAGAATTATTAATTCGTTTATAATTTTGGTAAATAACAATAAAAATTAATAGTTCTAGTCTAGTCTAGTAATAAACATATGAAGAGTCAGCAGTTAAAATTTCAAGTCAATTAATGTAGTAGATTTTTAAAAATTACCTACACCAGGACAAAAAATGCAAAAAAGTTTTGAGAAAACTCTCCATATATTTATACTTAAATTTCTAAACAGTCTAAAATTTCTTTTAGGATTGGAAATTTAGAATTTACCAATTACCTACGCCACTGGCTAGAGCAATGAGATGCGACTGCTAGCGAGTTGTTCATTCTCTTCTTGAACAGTAGGATCGTCATTCGTCTGTCTGCCTGCACATGCAAACCCTAAATTCAAATTCCCTTGCGGAGCCGGAGGTACGAATGAACCCTCAGAGTATCAAGGAACGAGGGCCTGTTTTTGAATGACTTTGTTGCCTTTTGGCGGGGGATTCCCTCCCGGCATGCATTACCATGTCAACGAAGACCACCAATACCACCAACCTTCACCATCGCAATCATCGAGGCGAGGGATGAGCAATCAGGGCTTAGGGAATCCCCCTTATTCCTGGATTATCCCCATCGCGGCACGCCACGTCTGCTACATTGAATTCGTGAGCTCGTACGATACGACGGGCTATTTGCTGTACGAAATAATGGCCTAACATTTCACTCTTCAAATTCATGATAGTTTATCAAAAGACACAGGGTGGTCCCGTGCAATCATAGGAAAAGGCACATCCACTTGCATCCCCTTACACAATCTTAAAAAGACATCTGCAATAAAATTTGATTAAATTTTAGGCAAGGGGCTTGAGGTTGGCGCAAGTACGCAAGGTTGACGCCGTTGAACCGATGTAATGGCACATGATAGGGTGCCCTTTGAAGTCTGCCTTTAAAGGGGTGCGTAATTAAACACCTGCCGCAATCGTTTCGCAAAATATTGCAGAAACTTGAAGCTACTTTAAAGAAATCATAATAGCCACATTTTGTGGGGTGATTTTGTATGTGAAAAATGGGTCATTTCTTAGTATCTTTTAGGACTTCAATATTTGGTTTTATGGCCCGTAATTTTGGGTGTAGGAAAATGATATGAAGGGTGAAACCTCGTAAGAAATATGCTTGAATAATAAATGACAAATCTTTCTCTTTAAGAAAAGTGGAATATGTGCAATATTCACAAAATTGCGATTGGGATGGGATGAGACTTTAAAGGAAACATAATTTTTATTCGACTGTAGAGGCCATCGTTTTCATTAAGTTTGTGTAAGTAAGTAAGTTAAATATCCGTGCCTTAATAGCACACAAAGCGCTTAGTGGATTTTGATAAAAAGGGGGTTGTTAGATTCGTTTTAGTACCGAGGAGCACAGTGATTATACAAAGACAATTAAAAATGTTGGATTTAGAGCGTCAGATCGGCAAACCGGAAATACAATAAAACAGTCAGTTTCATTGTGTATACATTCGATAATTGGCCACTATTTTAATAAATGAGCTAATAATTAAACAAAATTGTTTATTTTTTGAGTGTAGATCCAAGAGAGGTACTAATTTTTAGAGTGTCAATTTAAGAATTTCCACAAGAAATTTATTGTAAGTCGAATAGAATTAATGTATATTTTTGTATTCATTAAGTCTTGAAGTTTTTGAAAATTTGTTATAAAATAATACATTTTATTTCTGCATATAGTTGCAATTTGAATCGTCATATATTTAATGGGTATGGTATAGAATTCGACTTCTCGAATTGTCTCAAAACAACATTTTTAAATTCCTTTTAGCGCAAACAAGATATACAGGACAGTTATTTTGGACTAGAAGAAAATCGCAATTTTTCACCGAAAATTTCGATGAATTTTGAATTTGAAGCCTCCGTAACTCCTACATTTGGTAAGGGATATGAACAAGAAGGTATTTTTATCTCTTTTAAATAAGCCTTACAAGGATCTGTAACGACTTAAGAACTTTGACGCCGATTTTAAAGTGAGCAAAAGTAATTTTATTTTTTTATTAACTAATTCAGCAGCACCACTTCGATAATAATTCTTAAGTCTACTTAAATCAGATTAATTTTATATTTCAAAACATTAAAAAATACATACCTTTTTATTACTATTCAGCTGATGGAACGATGAAATTTGTAGAATTTCTTGTATCCACTTAAGCCGAGAGTTATTTAGATAAAAATATCATGGACATATCGCAGGTTCTTGAAAATTTATTCTAACAAAACAGAAAAATGATTATGTTACCAAATATTCGTGCATTCTCAAAAACCAATTAACCTTTAAAATTGGACTCGTCGATTTTCTTGATTCAGAGGATAACATTTTGCATACATTTATTATTTTGGCAATTAAATTTTTACAATTAATAAAATAAAATGTGAAATGGAAAAATGTTTGATGCCTTTCTTCTTCGCTAATTTTGTAGTATTTATATGGGAAAGTAAAGGTTACAAAGAAATTCATGAAATAAGCTGATTTGTAATTTATTTCCAATATACATACGGCTAAATGTAATTCGCCTTCTTTTTATTACATTTAAATAAATAGAAAAGATCTGTAAGCTCATACCAATAGAATCGAAATTTTAAAGGGTTAAATATTTTGAGCTATTTGCTACATGCTTTGAAGTTTCGCTTATCGCCGACAAAACATCTTTCAATACTATTTACGAGTTGATACTAGAGCGCAAGCGGATAATGTTTTTTTTTCTTTTCTTTTTTTTTGTTGAAATCTGAAACGCCCGCGTGATGCAAGTTAATAAATAAGGGAGAGAAGGTAGTACAAAAATAACTTTCGAAAATGAAAATATTTTAAACAAAACAATCTTTAAGAAGTTTGTATAATATTGTAGAACGAAAATGTTTAAGTCTTTTTTCTGCTTGCTTAAGCAACTTTCATTTATCACCGCAAAAGGTCTTAGAACTCATCGGTTTGGTTCATTTTCAGTTCGTTTAATGTTGCACTGAATTTCGACCACTCGTCCATGCGAGGCTGCGCTAAGTGCTCTGCTACATCGTAGACGTATACCTTACCAGAATCGTCTCCTACCGTCACATGTAGTCCAGAAGGTGTCCAGGAAACCCGATTCAGGGCTGGAGCACCTTCAACGACAACTGAAGCTGTTGGAACTTCAGTGTCTTGATTTAAGTTCCATAAATCAAGGCGACCACTTCCGTCTACACTAGCGAACAGAGCTGGATGAATCGGAGACCATGCGACGTCCATGACGTAGTCGGAGTTGTCCTCGAAAGAATAAAGTGGCTTATGCTCTTTCAAGCTCCACAATTTAATTGTCCAATCAATGGACGACGTAAGGAACAAATCACCAAAATCTGGAGACGATTGGTTGTAATGCGTTGAAATTCCAGTTACGGGTCCCAAATGTTTTTCATAGGTTTCATCAACACCCGCTCGAGTGCCATGACGATAAGCTATAATTAAATAATTTTTTAAACATTTGATTGAATTTTTCAGATGAAAATTAGTTACCAGAATAAACGTAACCGTCCTCACTGCCCAGGACGAAATTATTTATCTCATTATTAGGAAAAGCCATGCCTGTAACTGCTATTGGTCTAGACTGTCTCTGTTGCAGTTCCATCGTATCCTGAGGGACCGACAGCATGTCCAAACTCCAGGAGCATAGTTTACCATCCGAAGAAATTGATATCACATTGTGAGCATTTTGTGTCCCAACCATTTGAAGACAGTAGACAGGATGTGTGTGAGCAGTTGCACTCAGCGGAGTCCTCTGGATCGGAGTCCGTTTCTGGACACGATTGTCCCAGAGGACTATTTGCCCGGAATATGTTCCACCCAATATGAGATTAGGTTGGAATTTTGCAAAACAGGTCGACATCACTGCGCTCTGACAGTGGAAAATATCTTCAGGAGTTTTCTTTTTATATTTTGTGTTCCAGACAATTACGACACCGTCGGGTTCATTTGGACTTTCCTGTTTTAAGTATTGATATTAATTTTTGCAAAAAAAAATTATGATGATGATGATGTTCAGTACCTCATTGTTGTGATAAGAGGCAACTACAAGTTCAGGGAAATGTGATGACCAATCCATCGATGTAACACAACGATTTTTAGACCATCGATCGTCAAAGAATACCCGATTGAGGGACAGACGAGCATTCGATCTTTCATCACTGAGAAAATATTTAAACCAATTTTACGTGATCTTAAATAGATTTGTGTAAAATTCAACACATTCAAAGATTGAATATTGAATTGTAATTCATTAGTAATTAACAATAATTTAGATTAAATTTGAAATTTTCGAAGTTAATTCTTTAATTATTTTACGATTGGAATGTTAATTATATTGTAAGAAATTGTAATTTGGTGGAAATTGGTTCAAATGGAATGAGTACTTTACAATTCTTATTGTATTGTAATTATGTAGTATTTAGTTATGTTTTGAAGTTGAAAATTTTTATTTTTTTTCTATACCAATATAAGCAATTGTAACTTGAATTATTTTTGTCCAAAAAAAACTTACGAAGCTTCTTCGCTATCACCACCTCCAATATAGTCAGTGTAAATATCTGTAGTTTCAGACAGAGCCCTCTCCATGACCCTTCCAGCTTTAAGAACGAATCGTTGAAATTCTTCTGATAAAATAATCATTTGCTTCTGTTCCTCAGAAAGTTCTTTTACTACCAAATAAAAAATCCATCAGTATCTAATCTGAAAACCATCCACCACAACTTACTTTCTTTCTTTTCTTCTTGTTCCTTTTTCTGTTCTTGAGGCGTTATGGCCGGCGCAACTTCCTTAACAGTTGGCAAACCATGCGGAAGTATGCCAGGCGGCAATTTCGAGTGGAACCCGTGATCCAAATGTGGTAGCGAACTTTCTTCATCATCTCCTTGGGCATCACCAAAAGTAAGCACTGTTTAAGTATAAAACTAACAAAGCTAGAGGGATACGACATTCAACAAAACAGGAAGAGTTTGTCTAGAGTTAATTGAAAAATCAACATTTCTTCATTTTATATCTTGTCTAACGCACATTCGAACCAATATTATTTCGTTTTCATAAAGTACGAAAATTTTTTCTCACATAAATAAGCAAAAGTTTGGTGTAATAATTTTAAAATGTGAAAGTAAGAAAACGAACTTTAGGGCATTTGAATTTTGCTCTTTTCGTGCAATATGCGTTAAAATTGTTAATTGTCTTTATTGGCAAGCAAATTATTCAGCAATGAACGTCAATATGCGTTAAATTATTTTTAAATACCGAAAGTATTTTTAAATTTTAGGATGTACCTTAAATCTATTTCAATCTAATCGATTTACTTAATTTTTATTTTTGGTTTACATTTATTTTGTTTGAACAGAGATCTTATTAAAACAGTTGTAAAATAATCCAAAATGTATGTTTTAAAAGCCTAGTAGGAGAAAATTCCGAAGGATAGAAAATTTGTTTTCTTTGAATTACGTCCGGTATATTATTCGCTTATAAACATATAACGATTTTTTAATACATAGGTGAAAATGTTTATTAAAATAAATTTTATATTGAAAAGCTCTATTTTTAGAATATTTAAAATATACAATATTATAATTAAAAAAGTCAACTAAAGTAGAGGAAACTATATGAACTTTCCAATTATCTAAGAACCTTCTTGGAAATCTACGTTATTTATTATTTTTGATATATCAAATCCAGCAAAATTAGACCTACATACACTTAAAAAAAGCCAGAGTTACGATTGTTATTTTGATGTTGCAAACTTGTTTCAAAAAGATCCTATAAGGTTCATGAGCTAAAACTTTTTTTTTTGTATATCTTGCAATTTTAAGCCTAAGCCTAATGTTCTTTTTTTCGACAAGGATATCAACACACATCAAGGAGAATTCACAGTTTAAAAATTCGATTTTATGATCCTTCATAATGGTATTTTGAATAATATAGTTCACATATTATTAATTAAGGTATGAAACAATCCACTATTTTTATGAAATCCATTCTTAACTTATTGAGGTATAGAACTTTGTTTAAGACGTTAGATAATCTTTGTTGTTAATCTAATTATTTTCCACTTTCCACCTAAAGTTTTCATTATTTAACATTTAAAGACTCTGTACCTTCTTGGGAGGTTCGAAGATAAAAACCATTAGCTTTATTAATTTCAGAAGTAAGTTTCTTTCTTAATAATATTCTTCTGGTACAAAAAATTACTGACCGCTTAACATTTAATCAATATTGGCCTCATCAGCTTGGAGTTACTGCCAAAAATGTCTTACTAACTAACTTTGATGATGTTGCATATATTTTTAATATTTAGATTTTATTTAGGTACATCCAATTTAAAAAAAAATACTTGTATTTAATAAACACGAATGAGGCGGTAAAAACAGCAAAAAATCAAATGCAAAAAAGCGCATCAATAATGAACATTTAATTAACCAAAAATTATAGGGAGGCTGTACAATGGAAGACAACTATAAAACAACGTTAATTTACCTTGTGCATGTTTAGGACATTGTAAGGAGAAAAGTATGCGTGAGTTACCATTATATTAAGAAAATGGGTTTTATATTTTCGACAAAATGGTTATACTTATAGCCCACACAATGTCGGTGAATCCAAAAGCTATCAATAAATGTGAGTTAAAAATGTGGACTAATTTTGAAACAATACGTATTAAAATCGAATGTGTTCATATGTTATTCAAAGAGAAGCTTTATACATAAAACAAAACAAGAAAACATCAAAACAAAAGTAAATGCACAAAACAAGGCTACATGAACTAAACTCTAAAAAAAATTATAATTTAAATAAAATTTAAAACAATTTGCTTAAAAGTAAATGAGAAATTAAATTAATATTAAGAAATAAAATATAAATCGTATATTTCTCCACCCAATTTCGGAATAAGGAATTCAGTTATTCATTTTTCTTGTTTTCAACAAAATTCGAGTCGACTTGACTTTTGTTCTTTATGAAATAAATTGACTTTTGTGCATGCGCGGTCATTTCGGTGAGGATCTGCATTGATTTATTTCCATGATTTTGTGAATATATCTTTAAGTGTACACTTACACCAATAACATACAAAATGTAGATTTAAATAAATAACTTGGACTGAAGAAGTGGAAGTAAATAATAAACAGAAATTAAATATTAAAAATAGCAGTTAAAGCTTCTCAAGATCGTTATTATTTTTGTGAAGGGAATGTATGTATGTATTAACGTGTAAAATTTAATATCACTTTCTTATGGATGCAGAGCGATGTGCGTCAGAAGTTAGCTGCATTTTTAAGCCATTCTGATATTTCTAATTTTAAATGCAACTGATTTCAGAAATGAGATTTCTCTCAAAGAATCTTTGAGAGAAATTCAAGAATGAGGAGTAAAAGAAAATAAAATGAAGTGATAAAAATAACATAGTGTAAACTAGCATTTTAATTTTGTTGACTTATTTAATGTTGACAAAAAGTTTTAAGATTAAAAATATTTGATAGGGAAAGGCACACGATAGCCTACTCAATATTTACATCTAAATTAAAATAAATATGTAGTACTTTACTTCAGTTCAATACAATTGTCATATCGCTCAAACCACCGTCAAGGATTTCGGCAGTTGGTATATGTATGTAGTCATATCGTAAGTTAAAGCAATCTGGAAATTGTTTACACAGTAACTGCTCCCGTATGTCCGATGGCACTGTCTTGTTGAAACTGCAAACTGAAACTTTTTTCGCCTTCTTTGGTCATGAAATGTTTACTGAAGAATTCACTAAAGATAATTTAGTACATATGGGAAAACTAACTTCTAATTTCTCAAGTAGGTGTTGAACCAGAAATGCCTGCGACTTTTTAAATTTCATAAGCTTTTATACGGAATTGTATTATTATATAAATTAAACTACCAAATTAACGTTTTCCTTGACTTTTCAATTAATTTATTAATCACATTTTGTGATTAGCAAAACTAGATACATGTGTTAAAATCTATGTTTTTTAATATGCCGAAAATCGAACGCTCAACAGTAGCGCTAATTTTTTTATGTCTGTCGAGTTACACGAGAAATAAAATAAAATATTTTCGATCTTGCTCAAAAACTCAGTTTCCGTAGTAGAGTTGTTGATTTACTGCCTGCCAAAAAGGCTGAATGCTTCCATTCCTCTCATTTTTGTGCACGAATCTGACTGAAATTCATAAATACCTATATGTACATACGACTCGCTAAAGTTGAATGAATATTGAAATATAACGTAAACTTTATTAAACAGAATGTGTTAATTAAAGCAAATATCGCTCTGTATCCAATAAAGCTGTACTTGTCGTTTTATTCGTCAATATGAAAGTATGATAACAGATATTTTTATTCATCAATATGAAAATATGAAAATATTGAATAATTTAAAGAAATTTGAAGTTAAGAGAAATATTTCATTTTTTCGTTTTCATTTCCATTGTTAGTTATATAAAGTTTTGGTGAAAATATAAAAGCATGCTACAATACCTTTGGTAACATCAAATACAAGTTAAAAATGAATTAGCTCACACAATAAACCAGATAAGTATAAGCAGAGTACTTTAATGCTACTATTAATTGTAATGAGAAAGGGGAACAACTAGCGCGCTTCCAAGTAAATAAAACTTAAAGAAAAAATAATAATAAAACGTACAAAATTTTTTGCTTCAACAGAACAAAAAAATAGAGAAATTGGCTACGTGTTTATATGTTGCTCGAAAAATATAAATAAATAAAGATGCAGTAAAGAAAGTCTCATTTTGTTACAGGCCAGGATGCAATTATTATGATCTAACTTGATTTTCCTATTTTGTCTCATGTCGATATCTCGCTGAAGAAGCTTGGGATAAATACCTACCTGTAAACTCATCCTCCCACTCTAAACCCGGATTTAGATTGTATTCATCTTGAAATATACAAAAAATACGTTCTCATTTCATACTTTAAGGAGGAACTATTTATGTGTATGTGTATTTTTTTTTTTGTTAAAATTTAATTTAATTTGGTACTATGTTCAAAAGTTATATTTAATTCCGCCAGTCAATTAAACACGATAGACAAACTGGCTTATTTTTAGTTATTTTTAAATGAAAAGAATGAACAAAAGATATACAATAACTCAAAATATTAAAACATGTTACATTTATGAAAATCATTTGGTGCTTTCATTTTTAAAGAAAATTGCAAGAGAGAACGAGCTTTATATGCTTTATGGAGGCATTAATTTTGCAAATATCGAAATTTATTTATTTTTAATTTCACCTTTGTACAATGTGTGAAAAGAGGAACCTTTAGTCCCATGACCCGCCTTAATGCATGCCTAAAGCTTAAGGTCACATAAATAAGAAGCAAAAAGAAAAGCCTTTCAACTGAATGGAGAAAAACATAAAATTTAAAAAATAATAAATGCTCCCAGGTAAGGAAGGACAAATGATTCATAAAAAGAACAAATAATTGACCCGCACCGTGTACTAACCAAATACTTTGCGCTAGAGGCAGGGTTGAGGTAACAATACTTTTGCGATTGATCCCAACAGTGACATGCAGTTTTTAGTAACTTTGTTGCTTTTCCTTAAAATATTGAATATTGATAAAAGAGTGTTCCTTTTTAAATAAAATTTTGTTTGTTGTTGTATTCAAGTTGGGTCTTTATAATTAAGAGGTTACTTCTGGATCTTAATGAAAAATAGCAAAGTAATGTTTTCGTTGAAATTATCTTATTCACTTTTTGATTGGCTTTATTTTATTATAGTATGATACATACTTGAAATTTTTCCAATTCAATCCTTTTACATTCCTAATGAAATGCGTGCTTGTCAGCAAAATGGAAATTAAACAAGCGTGATTTTATGCTTTAAGTGCAATAGTTGAATTAATAGTTTTTTAGTCATTTTTACATTCCTGAACTTTGTTCAACAAAACACGCTAAAATTGCGCTTGAAATTATCTGCAATTATACTACCAAAAATCTGTTCCATGAAAAGTATAAAAGTGCCAGAAAACCCATTTTTTAAAATAACTTACGTTTCCGGACACCAATTCTTTTCTAATAGGTAAAACTTCAAGTTCTAAAGTGAATAAAATATATTCATGGTCTCTTTTACACAGACTGCGTAAATAAATCAACTTAAAATAAATTAGAATTTAAACATTATTTTGTATCGTTTCATTAGATTCCATTGTAAAATAAATGTAAACGTAAAGAACAATGCATTGCAAACATATGCGAATTTGAAACACAAAACTAAACTGTCATCGGTAAATCAAATAAAAATGGGTGGAGAAATAAAATCTTTACATCATAAAAATTAGAGAAAATAAATGTATTTTTGAAACAAAAAATTTTGTTAATAATTTTGTTGACTTACGAACTAAACAATTACGGCAAAGTTTCATATAATAACTAAGTTTTTTTTTTTAGGTTTTAGTAAACAAAAAGAAAACAAATTTGACTCACCGTAGTAATCCGTGGCATGAGCTACAAGTACGGGTGGAATAAAAGAAGAAAATCAATTAGAAATTGACTGCATCAAGTTAGACAAGTTACTATCTTTTAAAATAAAAAAAAATTATTATAACTGCAAGTTGAAGTTAAAATGAAATTTCTCATAAGAATAAATCTAAAAATACTTTACATTAAATTCATATTGCGTTTAGGATGAAATTGGTTTATTTGTTGTATGTACCTTTGCGAGGTCTCCACCAATCCTCCATATATCCTGACAAAGGTGAGGAATGGCAAGAAAGAACTGTATTTGTTATTTTATTTCACTTTAAATAACATTCTTATATAGCAATAACAAGAGTTTACAACGATTGCAAGATTCAAGTTATGCTTTTGTACATTAGGTTTAGTTGTACGGAACAGCGGTCGGGCAGGATTGTCATTATTTAAAGGAAGCAATTACGTTTACAATATTTATAAATATAAAAAGCGAGAACTTTTCCAACTATTACAATTTAAAAGAGTAATGTACAATGTTACAATAGATTCTGTGTGCGGGACTCCCTTGTTAAAGATGCAATAACTTTCTACCAGCTTTATTGGATGTTAGTTTTATGTTTTTAACGTTTTAGAAATTTAATGGCTTCACTGGCTGATATAAGGAGAAATTAGTAGTTTTCAACTAATTTCGCAATACAGTATTCTGATTATAAATTGATCTTGTGATATAATTATAAAATGTAAATTATCTCAATATGAGAAATAATATCGATATGGCAAAACTGTTAACATATTTATTTAAACGTTTTGACTTCTTTTAGTGCTAGCTTTTCAGTGAAATTTAAAAAATACTTCACGTAGTAATGAAGTGGACTTAACATAAGTTGAACAGAATATTTTAAGTAGGTTCGTTCTTTAGCTGTTTTTCACAAATTCACAGCTAAAAACATTTGAACTTAATATTTCAGTTAATTTTGTACGATTGTATCTTTAAGCCTCTTATTGCTTGCTTCCGCATATAACTTGGGAAAATAAGTAGAAAATTAAAATCAGTTGAAATTATTTAATTATTCCTTTTTAAAAATCTTAATACCTCAATTTTGAACCACTAAGTTATTGAAAAAACACTATCTAAATTTACACGCGAAATTTTTACTTTAGGATTATGATATTTTGATTAACTGGAATTTTCCAAATATTTACTACTACATACTGTTTGATCTAACTTGCAAGCATAAAAATTCGGGGGGACAGAATTGTTATTAGCCTTCGTGACAATTTTTTTACTTAATTAATTACTACTGCAAAAATTCCAAAAGTTTTACTCAGCAGAAAGATATAAAAAATAACAAATATTGTTCTCTAGTTGATTTTGATAATTTTTGTTAAATTAATTACTTTTAGTCTAGAAGAAAACCGAATTAAAAATACGTGGAAGACTACTTAAACGGCTTGAGGAACAGTTTTAAAATAATATTCGTAATTTTTAAATTGTTGTTCCAAACTTTGTACAAGTTTGCAGAATTAATGATTTTATAATTAACGCTACAACTTTTTCTTGCTCTCATTTACTATAAGGAAATTATTTGCTTACCTGTTAGTACTTAATTGTGAGACAAGAAAACAAGTGTATTAGCAGGCTGCTGAGTAAATTGTGTTTGATCCCATCATGCAAAGCACTCATACTTCTTTTTAAATAGAAAATAATTATATCGCTTTGTTTCTTTTTTCCAATCCAATTTTTTAAACTAAGAATTACTCTGCATTTTGGCGGAATGTGCAAATCAGCATAACCTACACTAGGTGCATTCGGAAACGTGATTTTTAGTGTGTTTTGATACCATTCCTTTAGTGCATATTATTAAAAATAAAACAGAAAACTGGGAGTCCCAAAAATAAAAGTGTAAAAAAGTATGTTGCAAGAATGGAAAATTTCACCCTTACATTGAGTTTTGTAACTAAATGAGCTATGTAACAATTCTAAAATACTAGAACAAAATAACACGTTTAGTGCAGTCAAAGCTACCCACCATCTCGCTCATGACCCCCAGTACTATTTGTCTGCGTCTGCTTGGTATAAGTAACGACTTCTTTAGGTGGAATGTTTGTTGCTTGGACACTGACAACACTTAGATTTACGGGTTTCTTGCGACCAGCACTGTAAAAATAAAAAATTAAGTGGTATGAAATTATGTTCTTTCCACCTTTAAATAACCTTAGTCTTCTACTCAATTCAGCTAAGGTAAATTGCTGAATTGAGTAGTCAGTTGAAAAAACTGAATTCTTGAACACAGCTGCATATCTCGTAAGAAATTAAAAAAAGACTTACCTGTTCCCGTTTAAACTAGCAGGTTGCAAGCTTCCATCCGGAGTTTGACTGTTTGAGTTATCGGAAGTCACTGAGTTTACAGATGAGAGAGAAGAAAGAACCTCTGAGACGGGAGCTACTCCCAACGAAGAAAGCATTTCATCTAAGTCTCTGTTTTAAAGAAATGTTGTCCTTTTAGATTGTTCAATTATCTAAATATGGAATTTTATTTTTATAACATACTTGCGTTGATCTTTATCATGCCCAACGCCTATTCTTCCAGCAGCTTCCTCCATATCTTTTATTTCCTTTTCTCGTCTTCGACGATCTTTTTCTTCCCGCAAAGCGGCCAATTTGGCCTTTTTGCGTTCTAATTCAGCTTTGCGATCCATTTTGAGGATTATAAAGCTTTCAATGGTTCTGGAAATAAGTTGATATATAATAATTAGTAATAATAATTAATTATTATTAAGTGACGACAATTTAAATTAAGCCAAGAATAGAAATGATGCATGACAAAATTCCAGAGAAAAATAATTTTCGCACAAATAAAAACCAATGTTTTATTACACCAAATTGTTATTTATTTATAATAATATTACGGTCTACTTTTGGAATAATAATTGTTTAAATTTGTGTAAGATGTACAATTTCCTTTATTACAACAACAATTGCAATATCTCGGTTATTCCAACCATGCCCAAAGGTTTCGATAATTGGGTTTCAAACGATCTTAGAAATAGTCTTGATTGTTGAAACTTCTTTCTTGGTTTTTAACTCTTGTCAGAAGTATTTATTTAAAAATTTAAACAACGCTTGTGACGCTAGCGAAAAATTGCGATTATATGCTAAATTTGTTATGAATTATGGGAGTAAAATATTTAATTAATTGCACTGATCACAATTTTTTATGTTCGTTTGTATAACAGAACAACTAATAGATAAGATAATTTTAATCAGTGTTTTTTTGTAGATTACGAATTCAAAAATTAAAATTTTTCAGAACGTCAGGTTTTTAGATCCTGAGAGGCGTAAAGAAGCATTGATGAAAAATTTGTTCCAAAAAAAGGTGGAATTTCCAATAGTCCCTCTCTAAAGTTTAAGGTGCCATTTGTAATGTGTTAAACAATGTTTATTCATTTTTAATGCACAAAATACGATTTTCATTTCTTGATCTACTTTTTTTCAAAACAATGGAAAATTGGAAAGGTCGGAGCCGAGTAGACCTCCATTATGAATTAGCCACAGTCCTTTTCTTACATTAGAAATTATTTATCTTTATTTTACTCGAGTACAAATAAAAAGTGTAAACATAATACTTAAAGGCGGATCCAAATTGTGTCCTGTATAAAAGTTTTTAAGGGAAATAACTATAAAAGGAGTTTATTAAGTTGAAGAATTATATAAATATTCAAATAAACAAAAATTTAAACAGGTATGTTATAACTACAGAGGCCAATTTAACCAAGAAAAATCAATGTTTTGAAGATTGAAAACCATTTCAGATTCTTTGATAGGCTTAAATAAATTCTTACTTTTTCTTAATCCTTCGTAAAGCTTTTGGTCACAATGAAATTATTTTTATAAAATATGATAAATATGATAACAAAGGTATTTCAAACGGAAATGATTCTTTAATTTCGCAAAAATAATCCCAGAGAATGGACGAAATCAGCAGCAAACAAGGGAAACTCTAAAAACTGTCGGGTCCTTCAGTGATTTGCACTTGGCACGGGAGTACCTCATTTGCAAGAAGCTACGGGTGACGGGGCAAATCGGTCGAATCGCCGAGAGCTGTAAAAGGAGCTCCGGCCGTCGCAGATTTTACCTGAAGACGCAACGCAGTCTGACTAACAAACTTTGATGATGTCACCCAAGTGGAGTTGGGGCCTGGCTCGCCCGGCGGCCCCGCTGCACCTTTGCACTTAAAAAGATCGTTGTATAAAAAGAGTCGTGGTCTTAAACAAAGCACGGATCCACGGTGCACTCTCGGGTCAGCATCTGTGAAAAATTCCACGGGAAAATCGATACCAAAGCAGGCCCCAGTGGCCCTGGGAAGTGCGAAATCCGCCAGCTTCTCTGGCCCATAAACTCCCGCAGGGGCTCTAAATTCACTTAAAACTATTCACCTGCAGTTTCCTCGATGCCTCCTTCAGAGTTTTCAGCAGATTTCCTCGGTTCCCGCAGCGATTTTGGCCTATTTTGTGGACATCTCCCAAAATTCCCGGACAGACGTCAACTTTTGCACAAAGCACTGGGGACTAGGCGACTGGGGCGACATCTGCAGATTGGTCCGCACCTTGGGAACTCTCGGACATTTGAAGGGTTTTCGTAGGAGGTGAAAAATATCATTGACAATGCGAGCATTTGAGCAGATTTAATTCGCCTAGTTGTATGCAATTTGGTTTTTGAAAGAATTCGTTTTTAACCGACTTAGTTAAAATTAAGTTTTGCAGTTTTAATTCCAATTTAGCAATTGTTTTGTTGTAACTGGAGAAATCGAATTTTATAACAAAAATTGAATGCTTCGTTTATTGCTGCGCAACGTATTTGTCATATAAAATCGATTTAACAAATCCTGATTTGCATCCAAGTTTTTATTTATTTTAATTTAGGGAAAATCGCTTGAAAAAATGATAAAATTAATCGTTATAAACAGTAAATTTTTCATAAAATTCGAAATTTCTAAACGATTGAAAGGTTAAAAAAGCTGTGGAATTCAATGAATATTAAGGATTTCTGTGAAAAATATAGCTTAAATACTTAATATCAGTTATTTGTAACCTTTGTTAAAATTTTTTTAATACACAAATTTTTGAAATTCATAAGAAACTCATTCCTTAAACGAAAATTCGTAATAATAATAATAATATGTAATATTTTGTAATTTTTAAAATAAATTTCCTAAAGTAGTTTTGATTAAAATCTACGTCAATAGCTAGAACATCGGATAATTCTCTATTCACAGTAGGCTTGAATAATTCTAACAATTCGCCAAATTTAAGGAAATCAAAGAACGAGCTCCATAGGTCATAATTGCAGAATTTTATCTTTTCAATTGAACGATGTCGCAGAAGAATTTGGTCACGAAAGTCGAAGAGTTCGACAAGGCGTCGTCTATCAACGAGGAAGGTGACAAAACTGAATTGTGAGACGTTCCTTTTTGACCAGTTTTAGAAAAATTATAATCGCTATTTATTCCAGGAGTGGATATGCGCCCGCCCTCGCGGTCTCAGAGGATTTTTACGGTCCGCCGGGTTTCGACGTGCAGGAGGCTTGGGAAGATCTGGAGAACCTCCCAGGTGCAGGATTGATTTATCTTGAGTAGGAATCGAATTTGTTTTACTAAAATGCCTTTAAATTAACGACATTGATTTTTTAAGTAAGAAAACCCAAAAAGAGGTCGGCCTGGAGATTGGGACAAATGTGAGTCAGGAGTTCCCTTGGAAGCAAGTGAAGTACAAGGACCTTTTGGATCACCTCTACGACACGACTGAGGGGTGGTCTGAGTTTCGGAAAAAAATAAAAGGAATTGAGCTGGAGGATAGGATTCTGGTCGGACTCGCAAATCATTTAGCCGAAAACGTCGACGAAGATGATGTTGCTGGAAGAGGCGATATTTTCCTCTGCTTCGGGACTCATTATGCGGCGGAGGAGGCCGGAAAAATAATAAAAAATATTGAAGCCTACGATCGAGGGGTGATCCAGAAGCAGCTCATAAAATACAGTAGTGGTCAATGGGCCTCCCATGGGAGTGAGAAGGAGGTCGACATAACTATACCAAAGAAAAGGGGTCCGACGGTCGACGTCGAGGTGCAGAGCGTCTACCCCATTCGGCTGTATTCAACGAAATTGAGGGAGAAAAGATCTTCTGACGACGTTCGAGATGGCTACATTGAGCTAGTTCCAAACGAAAAGAAGTTTGACAACATCTTTCGGAAAAGGATAACCATCGGAATCCAGTCGGCGCCAGAAACTACCACTTTGGAGCAGCAGACTGACCCCACCTTTCCGTCGAATGCCTGGTCCCAGTATCTTTACGAAGTTAGTAAAGAAGGTAGTAATGGCGTATTTTCTTTGATAAATATTCTTTAGAATCATCCTTACTAATATTATAAATCCGTCTGTCTGTTAGTTACTCTTTCACGCTAAAACTATTGAACCGATTTCGTTAAAATTTTTCATAGAGCTAAAGTAAAGGTCAAAAAATAACATAGGATACCTTTTAACCTGGAAAAAATGCATAGGTCCCGAGGAACGATCTGCTCTTTAATCAGAGTTTAATGTGTACAAATTTATAACAGGCTTTTGCTTTTAAGTTATTTTTTCAATACACTTCGCAAGCTTAAGTCTAACTTGTCGTCTAGGTCTAATATAAAGCTCAAACTATGAAAGTAGCCAGAAGCCAAGAATCTGATTATCTTTTTTACGATTTGAAATCAAAAAAGAACCATTTTCATATGGTAATGAAAGAATAGTTTATTCGGTTGTCCATACAGACAAAGTCGCAGGAAATAGCTAGTCATATTATATATTTTTATTTATTTTTTGTTTTTAGTTTCTGTTAACATTGCCTTTCATAAATATCGTTAGAAAATTTTAAGTCCATTCGACGAAAATTAGTGCAGTTATGATTAATTTTGATCTCAGAATTAAAATGTCAAAATCGGTGGCAAAGTGTTTCGAAACCTAGTCGATTTATTTTTGTCAAATTTCACGAATTTTTTCTATATAAAAAAAAAATAAATCCTTGATCGAAAGAATAATTTTGTTTTTTATAAATAAACAAAAACGAATAATTTTTCCATCAAATCTGATATAATTTACTTTGAACGAAATTAATTATAATCTATGGTTTCGAAAATAAAATATTCTTATTAATCTTCTGACTGGATATGCCCTCTTAAAAGAATATGTATTGTTAAAAAATTATAATCCAAATATTATTTACGGGCGACAACTATGAATATACAGTAAAGGAACGGACATAAATCGCTAAAAGTGAAGCATCTCACGAATACTAGTCTGAGCTTACTACTACACAGTGCCGGATTTACCTATGACGGGGCCCCAAGCAACCTCAGGTTTTTGGGGCCCTCATTCCAACATTACCCCCCCCCCCCCCACTCATTTTTTTAAAATAATAAATAACCAGTTAATTTTGCAAAATCAATATATTATTCAGTTTACTTATAATTTACTAACTAAATTACAACTTTTTTCTACTTTTCTCAGTCGCAAATTGTTGAATTGAAGGTTCAGATTCAGATACATTTATTCACCTCTAAATCACCAATAAATCTAATAAATCAACGTAAACAAAGCAGAAAAGTCAGAATTGTCAGAACTGACAACATTTTAAAGACGAAATATGGGGACAGCGCCTCTGGTAAAATTTTTGGAATTAATTTTCAGGGTTTATGACCGAAACCCTGGTCAGAGACAGGATTTAGTGATTTACATGTGATAGTCGATATTGTTTACATGGATTTTTTCATTTTGCATTTTCTATTTTTTTTTCAAATTTCAGAATGTGTTTTCACAATTTTTCAATTTTTGGGGTCCCTGTCCAAGCGGGGCCCCAAGCAATTGCTTCCTTTGCTTCCTGGTAAATCCGCCACTGCTACTACATAGAAAATTGATCAGTGCAGTTGCAAAAATTGTGTGAAAATGAAAAGGAGTTTTTCACGTACTTGATTAAATAAATATTTGGCTGCCCATTTATATCACCATTTAAAAATATTTAGCGACTTCTCTGTGTCAGGGCTCGTCGAAATTGCGCATGACTGTCGTACATACACCAAAATATTTTCAAAACTTGAAAATTTAGCTTAAAATATAGTTTTGCTGCACCCAATTGCATCCAGTGGCTCCTTAGGGACCCCCGCAGTGCCTGGTGGGACCGAGTGATGGTATAAAATCTAGAAGAAAAGTTGAAATGGACAAAGAAAACATGCTGCTCAATGAAACTTTTCATTCCAAATCCGAACGCCCAGCCATCATATCTTTTACCCGGACGAATTCGATCCAAGAGGAGAAAACTTTTTAAATTATTTTTAATGGTCAATAAATTGCAGGAAGCGCAAATAGCATAACGACAGGACGATATACACAAGAAGTTCGACCATTCAACGGACAGAGGCTACTCAAGCACCAAAACATGAAGTCCTGCATTGGGTCTTACTTAAAAATCACTACTCAGGGAAATTTCAATACAATGGCCCCTCTGCTCCCCGGGGGAGCTGCAAGTGATTTAGGGGATTTAGTTGGGCACGATGGGGCCGTAATTGGGCACCAGCCTCGAGTGGCAGTTTGCCATTCCCGGAGGAAGAATTCTTGCCAGGATGCAGCTGGACCACTCCCGGGTCCCATGTATGAGCGACTTGACATCCGAAATGGCCAATGTATGGAGTCACTTGAGCCTGGGAACCAAAACCGGTTATGCAAATGAGGGGCGTGGCTGGGGTGTGGCTAGGGCGTGGCTAGGGCGTGGCTAGGGCGTGGCTAAGGCGTGGTTAGGGCGTGGCTAGGCCGTGGCGGGGGTGTGGCTAGGGCGTGGCTAAGGCGTGGCGGGGGTGTGACTGGGGTGTGGCGGGGGTGTGGCTAAGGCATGGCGGGGGTGTGGCTAGGGCGTGGTTAAGGCGTGGTTGGGGCGTGGCTAGGGCGCCTTAGCCACACCCCGCTACACCCCCGCCACGCCTTAGCCACGCCCTAATCACGCCTTAGCCACGCCCTAACCACGCCTTAGCCACACCCCCGCCACGCCCTAACCACGCCTTAGCCACGCCCTAGCCACACCCCCGCCACGCCCTAGCCACACCCCCGCCACGCCCTAACCACGCTTTAGCCACACCCCCGCCACACCCTAGCCGCGCCCTAACCACGCCTTAGCCACGCCCTAACCACTCCTCAGCCACGCCCTAGCCACGCCCTAGCCACGCCCTAACCACGCCTTAGCCACGCCCTAGCCACACCCCCGCCATGCCCTAGCCACGCCCTAGCCACGCCCTAACCACGCCCTAACCACGCCTTAGCCACGCCCTAACCACGCCCTAGCCACACCCCAGCCACGCCCTAGCCACGCCCTAACCACGCCTTAGCCACGCCCTAACCACTTCTCAGCCACGCCCTAACCACGCCTTAGCCACGCCCTAACCACTCCTCAGCCACGCCCTAGCCACGCCCTAACCACGCCTTAGCCACGCCCTAACCACTCCTCAGCCACGCCCTAGCCACGCCCTAGCCACGCCCTAGCCACACCCCAGCCACGCCCTAGCCACGCCCTAACCACTCCTCAGTCACGCCTTAGCCACGCCCTAGCCACACCCCCGCCATGCCTTAGCCACGCCCTAGCCACGCCCTAGCCACGCCTTAGCCACGCCTTAGCCACGCCCTAACCACGCCTTAGCCACGCCCTAGCCACGCCCTAGCCACACCCCAGCCACGCCCTAGCCACGTCCTAGCCACGCCCACACCCCAGCCACGCCCCTCATTTGCATAACCGGTTTTGGTTCCCAGGCTCAAGTGACTCCATACCTACTCTTGTCCGCCAACGAGCACCTCTTTAACTTTGATGAACGAGCCGTGAACTTTATAAACAAAGTTCCGCAAAGTCAAAGAAAATTAGCGAGTCTAATTGAAAATAAGTAGCCTAAAAGCTATGAATATACAGTAAAGGAACGGACATAAATCGCTGAAAGTGAAGCATCTCACGAATACCAGTCTGAGCTGCGATCCCTTCAAATCACAATTTTTTTAAGTTGCCAAAGTATCTTCTTCTTACTCAAGGCTCACTTCCCCTGGAGATGCTTCATTCACACAGACTACACGTACAGGGTATAGCCGTTCCTTTACTGTATATTCAAAGGGCGACAACATGTGTAAAAAATAATGAAAATATCATAGAAAGTGTAAAATTGAGAAAAAAGTATATCTTTTTTTAATTATAGGATTACAGCTTATTTGGATATATTAAAAATTTTTTAATGAGCATGTAGGATTAGCAATATTTTTGCTCAATATTATTTTCTTTATAACCGTGAGTTAATGTAATATTATTAAAAAGTAGAAAAATGACTTGGTAGTGTTGTCAATAGTTAAAAGTTTCAGTATCCTATTTTCAATTTCGTTAAACATAAATCCTATTGCCAATTTCATCAAACTTCTATTTGATTTGCTTTTATGAGTTGTTTAAGTCATAATTAATAACATTTTCTAAAAAGTATAAGTTTTCTTTTAGAATATGAGATACCTACAATTGCAGTTTTCTGTTTTTATCTATAAACAAAGATTCTTGATTATTGTATAATATTGGAATTGTTTGTTAATTATATTTTTAATGCGTTCTTTTACAGACGAAGGTTTAGATGAGTCTGAAGAAGAGGAGAATAAACCAACAAGCAAAGCTGTTACTCCTGCGCAGACACCGGTTCAAGCAACACCTAAACCACCACCTGAGGTATCAAATCAAGTTAAAACACTTTTAGACATTTTGCAGTTTAACCAGATCGACATGTACAGGTATATAACATTTTTATTATCGTACTGAAACTTTTAATCCCCTTTATTTTGTCTCCTTTCATATCTGTTTGAAATTTTTTAATAATTTTTGAAATAAAATAAAATATCTAAACATGAAGGCTCACCAAAAACATTTTCTGGAAACCTGAACACATTTTCCATTTGTAATTTGAAATGATTTGAATAATTTGAGAGAGTGGAAAGAACCCTGTGCATCGATTAATATGAAAATGTGTTTTTTCGTATGTGCATGTTTTTACGATTATGATTAGTTAAAATTAGAATTTTTAGTTATCATATTCTAAGTTCTAAGTATTTCTTAAGTAACTTATAAAGGACCTGTGTCAACGGAAATTTTTTACACTAGGTGAAATGGATTTAAAATAGTTCTCTGTTGAATAGAATCCGGTCAGGTTAAACATTTGAAAAGAAATTTTGAAATGAAATACTAGCAGAAGAGAACCAATTTCCACGCATTGAGACTAGTAAAAAAGAAAATTATACGATTAGTTTTGGATTAAGAGCAAGTGTCTTGAATGAATTCAATTTAAAGAAATTTTTTTTTCAAAGATATCAGTATTACAACCTGATTAAAAGAGATGTGTGTTTATTCTTCAACAAGACAATGCTTTTTGTTATTAAATTACGAAAAGTATTAATAGGAGAATTTACATAGATGCATGAAAAATAATTTTAAAACATTTTTTTGACATTTTTAGAAGTTCCTAGACTTATATTTTATATATTTTTCGTACATTTTTCAGAAATGACTATCCACTGATTTCAGAAAACGAGGTTAACAAATATGTGTCGCCTCACATGGAAGAGTTTCTGAGTTTTGCAGACATTAAAAAGAGTTTTCTTCGTTATGTAAGTGGAGTAGATTGGTATCCAACAATGTCAGGATTGGTTGCTGTTTCTTATACATTTACGACTCTTAATTCAACAATATCTGGTACTACTTATGAATATTTTAAATTATTTTAATTACTATTTCGTACCGCATAGGAGAGGCCAGACAGATAGACTCAGTGAGTAGAGTAATTCTGGAGCCGAATCCAGTCCTTTTGTGGAGTTTTGAGGACAGTCTCTATTTCAAGTTGCAATTCGTTGCACCACGTGAAATTACATGTCTATCGTTTTGTCCATACGATGAAAATATTTTGGTTGGTGGAGGGATCAACGGACAGATAGTACTTTGGGATTTGCAGGGACGAGTGTCTCGGTTTGGTCAGGAAGAGATTCTAACCTCAGCCCAAATAAAATACCGGGCCATAATGGAGGATTTCCTTTCCTGGACGAAGCCAATAAATGAGGAGATGACAGTCCAACCGGACGCTGTAAGTTTGATAGAAGCAAGCCAAACAGGACCTATCGTCCAAATTATTTGGTTAAGTAGAAAAAATTACGTGAGCAAAACTGGTAAAATTTATGAGACGAAGAATAACATGAACACATTCTTTGCGACGACCTCATTTGATGGTTCTATTGCATTTTGGGACTTGGATCCAACTCATGCCCCGGGAAAGTCTGCTTTGGCTAGAAGTAAACTGCCAACGCTACTTTCGACCAACATTTCACCTCTGAAGAAATTGGATAGGACTTTTAAGCCGGAGTTTAAGATCGCCCTCCCAGAGCCAATAACCGGGTGTCTTTTGTACGACGCTATTTTTACTTACAGGCCACAGACGCCAAAAGACACAAAAGCCACACAAGTTCGTATCAACGTTAAGGGCGGAAATGAAAGAGCCCTCCTGCCGAATTTCTACGTTTCGTGCGCAATGGGCAAAATTTATTCTATAAAGTGGGAGGGTTTCGATATCGACTCTGGCGATACTGTCAACACAGAAACAATTTCCCTCACCCATCCTTTTCCAAAAGTCCACGATGGATTTTTACTGGGAATCGAACGAAATCCACACAACAAGGACATTTTTCTGACCTATGGCAGATTCGTTTTTGCAATTTGGAAAGAGGGCATTCATGATATGCCCATGTTCTGGAGAAAAACGAATTGGGTCATAACGAGCGTAAAGTGGAGCGTCGATCGACCGGCAGTCTTCTTTCTTGCAAGAAGTGATGGTTTCGTTGAAGCTTGGGATTTTATTGGTAAGATTAGGTATAAATTGTAAAACACGAAATCGTAAAAGAAATAAACTGTAAAATTATAAAAATACCCGAGTAAAAATATATAGGCCCAGAGCAAGCCCGCCTCACGCCCGGAGTTGAAAAAGCGCCCGATATACGCCCGAATTGGTTTCGTAGCATTTTTGAAGTCAAATAAAGAGGCGCCTGCAACACGCCTGTTTACCCCCGAGTGAAAATATCTAAATTGTGTTTGCACGCATACAACGCGCCCTATGCACACTCAAACATTTTCCATTTTTCAAACTCTCAACAAGCCCGAAACGCGCCTGCAATAGGCCCGAAACGCGCTCATAACAGGCCTGATACGTGCCGTTTTTTTTTTTAACTGAATCAAAATTTTAATATTTCATTTTATTTTTATCTCTTTGTTTTTCATATTGTTCGATTAGGGACTTATGAATGCATTTTAGTTTTTATTTATTTTATTATGTATATTTTCACATATATTTAAGAAATTTAAGTTATCATAAACAGAATTTTTTATTAATTTATAGGTACATTATAATGAAATTAAAAAGGTCTGCAGATTAACGATATTTTCCAAAAAATCAGTAACATACATGATATTTCGTCTATTTGTCTGTCTATTTGTGTTTACATCACGTAAAAATTATGATTTGTATTGGTTTTCAATATTTTGGGATATACAATAATTTCATTTTTCATTTCTTAACTTTTTTTAAACTTCATTTTACAAATTTTTGATCATACATTTGCAGCTCAAACAGAGCAACCTTGCTTGGTAGAACCTTTAGGAGGAGGTGCAATTACTTCCCTTTCGGATCATCGGACTCCTATTCCGAAAAAAGTTTTAGGAATTGGTGACTACAACAGCAGTTTTCGGATGATAGAGCTACCACCGTCATATTATCAAAAACTACCAAATGAAAGTCAGGTAAAACGAATAGATTTGTAAACATATACCACTTTTTTTTATATATAGTTCATTATAATGTAGTATGGTTTTATTAAATTTCAAAAACTAACTAATAAGTACTCTGGACACACTATAACTGAAATTTAGAATTTTGTGTATTCTTAAGTTCAAAAACATTATATCAGCTTTGGATTTCTTCAAAAAATTCACACAAATATTCCATCAAACCTACATTTTGGCATATGTAAATGTTACTTTAATATCAAAACAATATACCATGATAATTATAAAACTAAATAAGCTCGAAATTTTAAATTTCGTTTACACTGTGTGATGAGTATAAATAATTTTATATCATCCCCAAAAATTATATTTATGGAATTGACAAAAATAAAATGGTTCTTTTAAAAACTTTTAGAAATTCAGTGAGCTTTTTGAAAGAGAAATACGCCGAAAGCAACGTATACGAAAATGGCAAGCTGAATGGTTTGAAAAGAATGTAGAAGTTATTGAAATTAAAAGGCAAGCAGAAGAGCAAATTTTATTAGATTTTGAACGAATTAGAAGAGAAGCTGCAGAAGCTGCAGAAAAACGAGCAAGAGCTGAAGCAGAGGAGCAAAGAAAGTATATTTGCTAGGTTTTTAATATTAATAATAGTATGATACAAAATTATTGTTTTAACAGATTAGAGTTAAAAAATAAGAAAATCGCTGGCTTCGATCTTACTGAACGTCTTGAACAGAAGTGGGATGAAATTATATTGCAGCGGTATATGGAGGTCCTTATGGAACGAAAAAAAGTCGACCGTGAAAAATTAGAAAAGCTTACCGTCTTAGAAAAGGAGCGTTTGTCTTATGAGAAGGCGAAAAAGGTTGCTATCAAGAGGAGTTTGCAGAAGATTGATGAAGAACTTTCAGCAGCACGGGCGTTGCTTCTACCTGCGGAAAGGCTCAGCATTCGACGATCCATCGCAGTTAGTGATCACATCCAGAACATACTGCCACAAACGGACTCCTATCAGCAGGTGAAAAAGAAGTGCGACAAGGCGATCGAAAATTTTCCTGAATTCGAGGACTTAAAATACGACGAATGCCTTAATCGTGGGAGGCTTCGTCAAGAGTTGGTCAACGCGTCACTCGGAGCTAATACTGGTCGACGTCATTTCTACGCTAATTTAAAAGGCCGAGAAAAGGCACATTTTGAGCATATTGGACTCAAACAATTTTTAGGATCTCTTTTTGATATAAGATCATCAGATTTTAGCTCGGAAGATCTGGACGAAATTCCTGTGAAAGAAGAACAATCCTCGAAGGAAGATTCAGAGTCAAAAGACTTTTCTGAAAAGTCGTAAAAGCCAAGTAACTAACTTATTCATTTTATTTTTTTTTTTTCAACAATTTTTATAGACCAGACTGATTTACATCTTTAGACAAAATATATAAAAACAAAAAAGGTTTTATTTCACACCTATAGACGTCATTTGTGTGACTTGTAGCCAACGTTAATCGAATTTCATTGTAATCCGTCACGGCATGCTGCTCAAGCGTTCAGAAGTTGCCCAAATATTTTCCTCTTAACCTTCGAATTTTTCTCGCTATTTGTTTTGAAAATTTATTTGCTCAAAAGGCGTTGAATGGAATTTTGAGTATTTTCAGAATTACCTTAAAATTTGTTGCTCAAAGCATTAAAAAGGCCTTTTTCTTCAGTTCAATTTTTATCATGGCTTTTAGTGTAGAAATGTTTTTTTTTAATTTGATTCTTCTTCATATGCAATCGAGATTTTTGAAAGTGCGTAAAAACAGTCTAAACTTACTAGCATATTTTGAAATTGCGTTTTTCTTTGATTAAGCCCGAACTGTGAAATTAGTTTTGAGATACTCGATTTTTCTCGCTATAGTATTTATGGTTGTTGAATTGAAACTTTGTAACAGTCATAATTGCTTTAATAGCATAATGCTCTCATCAGTATCACAATTAGCGCCGGTCGTCACTCTAAATTTGTATTCGGTTACAAAATCTAATTTACGATTATTGCAGTATCAAAACCAGTTTGATACCAACCTACAACCAAAATAGCCCTAAGGGCTTAGAGAGTGATTTTAGTGGCTGAAACCAGTTGAAGTTAATCGTCAAAATTCCTAGATTTACCAGAACAATATCAGAGTCACACAATTAAAATTAATTAAGCTTCCCCTCAGTATTAGAATTTTATATGAACTAAAAGTGAAACTCTTGAAGTAAATTTTGCCCTACTGTCATAACTCATAAGGCTTGTTTTCTTTTGTATAATTTTTTGTTTTGTTTGAAACTAATGAGAAATTTTCTAATAATAAACAATGAGCAGTCGCAGAAAACTTCAAGCAAATGCTATTCAAATTTTATGTATGATTGTAAATTTTCTAGATTTTATAAATATCTATGATGTTTGAAAATTAGCTAAGGTTTGAATTAACACATACTTTTGACTTACAGTATAAAATGTTATAATATAAAAAATCTATCGCATAGATCAGAGTTAATTTTTATGTTATGATTAATAGTTTTTATATGGTTATATCGCGTACTTTCTAATTAAATTGAGTTAAATTTTCTATTTTTATTCTTAATTAGAAGCAGTTTTCTACAATTTTAAAATGGTAGGAATATTTAATATAATTTTAATTATCTCAAAAGCCTAAGATTATTACATCGTGCACAAAACAGTAATTACCATCCTGTGATTATGTTTTTATTGTTAATTTTATTAATTCAATAATAAAATTTCTGTAATTAATTTACATATACATTTAATAAAGGGCTATAATTAGGAGTTGCTTTTAAGAGTTATTAATTACGTAGCATAACAATTATATACCATACTACAAATCATATTACCTAATTTCTAAAACCTTTTATTACATAAAACTTGGATTGTTATACTAATATTATTAATACAACTAATAAAATATATGAACCTTTGAACTTTGAAACTTTTTACGTGTAGATTATATTGTAGTATGTTTTCGAAATAATGAAAATTTGATTTATTTGCGTTTTTAAGTCACTGTTATAGTGAAAACGATTGGATTTTACATTTATGTTGCTACGATATTTAAAAACTTCTTTATATTGAAAAAAGTGGAAAAACAGAATTTTAGTTAGTAAGGTTTATTTATTTTTTAATACTACTTTGATTTTTGGATTGAAAACAAATTATGTACATACGTATAATACTTTTAAAGTATTTCTCTAAATCATTATTAAGTTTAATTTGTTTAATTAACTATAGCTTTTTATTAGTTTACGAATAGTGCAATTGTTGTAATGGTATATTTACTTTTGGTTCTTTAATTCTAAATGCTTTTTATGGTACAATGTATATTATGGAACTAGAAAAAACAAACAATAACAAATCTATTTTTAGGGTTATCCCCAACTAAATACGTAATACTTGCTTAAATTTCTTGAATTGATTGGTTGACCCAGATTGGGAAGTTACAGCATAACGAAGAGTAGTTAAAAGTGCAATTCAGACATTCAAATACGCGTGATAAATTTCGGGCTAACGAACTCTCAATAAAAATAGAGATAATTATTTTGAGTGACGATCTCTATGCAAAGGAGGTGTGGTCTAAAAAAAAAGTGGAAATCTTCTCTCCTCAATTGAATTAATTAGACTTGGCTAATCTGTGGGGAAATTACCTAAATAGCCAGAAAATTGGCAAAGGCATAGTGTGAAATGCATAAAATGTGCAACTTTTTGCGCGCTCATACTTTCCACCTGATTAATTGTTTTGTGGCTTTTGCGCCAGAGTCTAGCGCCAGGCCGGGGGGTGGGGTTGGAGCAATATATCGCAAGTAAGCAATAAAATTATGAGATTTTTCTTCCAAATCACCTTTACATAATGCATTGAGAAAGACTGCGAATTTTGGCCGATTATAGTGCAACTTTCAACACGTCGCGTCGTCGCGCGAGGAGTAGCACCCAACGCTGCGCGCTGGGGACATCGCAGCGCCTCTAATCAAAAAGCCATCTGAGAAGAAGTCGCATTGCGAAAAGACCGCCTCCATTATTCCAAAGTGGTCTTGGGAGTAATTTAAGAAAATGCTAATGCGGATTTAATGCCCGCGCAGATAAACTTTTACTTTCTTCTTCGCACGACGCGAGCGCGGGAAACCTTGAAAGAATCCCAATTGCCCTCCCGACCGCGATGCCTGGTCAGCGGCGCGGCGGCGGCGGCGCCGGCGTCGAGTCGGAGCATCAGGCACGAGCTCTTAACACTGCAGCGATTTCTTACGACTCCACTTTTCGGGCAAAAGTGAGATTTCTTGTTTTGTACTTTCAATTTCTTTTTCGACACAGAACAGGTCTCGAACTGCCCTCAGCTAATTCAAGGAGCCGTGCGTAAAATGCCAATAGGCCACCAGTGTCTTTCAACGTGGTTGGAGTTTAGTAGTTTAGTCCAGCAGAAGTTAAATTAATAGGAAAGTTTTTAAATAGTTTACGATATATCTAATCTATTATCTTGTAGACCTAAAGAATTTCCCAAAAAAATTTGGTACAAAGAGGTTTTTTGGGTCACTGATTCTGAATAACTTATAGGAAAAATTAAAAATTTTGTAAAAAAAACATCAAATTGTCACTGTGAGTTTAAACCGGCTGTTAAAATATATGATTTCAAGATGGTGGATCGTAAAGTTTATAACTCTCAGTATTAAGAAGAATTAAATAAAGAATAAAATTTGAAATATGTTAACATAAAACTTATATAACCTTCGGGGTTGGTGATTGTACCATTAAAAGGAAAATTGAAAGATTTTCGAAAAATTTGCTTATAAGTACATGTATGCTGCAACATAACTAACATTATACACGTTTTCTTTCCTTTTTTGCCAGAATATTATTTATATAAGTCCTAGAAATAAAAAATCTCAAAAAATTCTCGAAAATCAGTTCTTGGAATTCCTATATTATATATACATATAACTTTTATAAAAGTCTTAAATGTTAACTAGAAACATTTAACCGTTTAACTGGCCATGCATGCTTTAAAAATAACAAAGCACGATTCAATTATTCAAAATTAATTACTGTAATTAACTAAAATTTGTTAAGCAGTGTTTTTCCAAACTAATTGCAGAAATTCAGTTTGCCAGTGACGAGGTGATCGCTAAACTGGCCACTGTCCATCAAACGAAAACGACAAGGGCCCCAAATGAAAGTAAAAATTCAACCACGTGTAAATTGGAGTCTAGCTAAGCTATGCGGAACTAAAGCGCGTGTTAATGGCGGTCTTAAGGCAGTAGCGTTGGCATTCTTCTTGAACTTAAGCCACATTGCAGTTTTAAAGTCTTACTGCCTTACTCCTTCAAGACGGCGGAGTAATTGAGTTCGACTGGTGCCAGAACCAGTCTTTACCGATGCTATGTTATTTTATTGAGAGGTGTCCACTTTCTGGTGTAAGTCTCTTGTCTTGTGGAGCAACACACTTAGCAGCCGAGTGACTTCTGTTGCCACACATTTGCCAGGAAAAAGATGATCACCTTGAACAGAATACGGCTCCATTGGCGATCGAATGCAGAAGAATGCCCGCGTCAATATCTGCCACGGCGGACTAATTGATATTCCCTGCTTCTACTTAAGATCTTGCAATAATTTCATGGAAATAACTTCGTAACATGTTGACGACAGTTGAAATAATGAATTAAGGGCAAAAAGTACATTTATTGAGGAATTGGATATATTGTCGTCGCCGGCTGGTACGACCCTTTACATTAATAATATAAAAAAATTAATTTGAAAACAAGAGTAGTGAAAGAGTTCTTAAAGATGACCTCTAAAGTATCATTTATAAAATTAATTATAAAAATTGCATTTACGTATACCTACATATAAAGATGACGACGAAAACCTCAATTCAGCTCAGTATAATGAGACATTTAATTGAATATTAATATATTTTTTTTAAAGGCCTATTAAGAAAACGTTCGATTTAGTTTCTTAGTTGTTTTAAATTTAAACTGTTTATTTTGTTTATTTTTATATGATACTAGTTTAACCGTTCCCGTTCTAGTAAAAGACGACAAGTGTAGCAAAGATCTGTTGCTTAATTTATTTAAAACAACTATTTATAGCTATTTTGTTTTCTAAGGCCTTTCCGAACAGTAGAAAAACATTTGTAAATATGTGAGAAACGCGCAAGGCAGTGCTCTTATTTAGTTAAAATTGAAAATTTTAATTTTTCAAAAACCATCTTGGGTTTTCCAGTGTTCTAGAGAGTGTGCATATATGTAAAATTTCAGTCGCGATCGAAGCAGTAGTTTGTATTTTAAAGCGAATAAATATACAAACAGACAGACAGAACATAAAAAAAATTAGCCCGAAAAATACTATGAAATGACAAAGTTGTGGCGGGATATCTCCCTCATATGACCCCTGCTTTAATCATCAAGTATCATAATAGTTCGGCTAATTTTCATAAAATATTCTCAATGATAAATTTTATAAATCTAAACCTTCCTCGTGAATCAGTCTATCTATTGGTGAAAACCGAATGAAAATCGCTGCAGTAGTTTTAGAGATTAGCGCGTACAGACAGACAGACAGACGCGGCAGGGGACTTTAATTTAAAACATATAGTGATTTGCTAATGGAAAAAAATTAGAATTTAGCTGATAGATATTCTATTCTAATAAGTTTACGAATCATTTTAATAAAAATATCTAAAAATCAAAATGGTTTTTGATGTCTTTATGAAGTCGAATTTTTGGTGTAAGTGTTTAATGTTGTTTTCTTTTAAAAAACCAAAATCAAAATTCATGAAAATCAAATTTAGTAATATTTTTCTTCAAACATTTCTAGTATAAAATAATATGTAGAAAATTGTTTTCAGACTCTAGTTACGAGTTGATAAAAGGTATATTTTAGTCATCTTATTTGCTTGAGTGTAAATATCTTTACAAAATAAATACTCTTTATTATTTTATAGGTCAGGGGATGAGAGTTCATGCACCCTTTATTAATCGGAATGGAATTTTCAAAAATTACTATAAATTGCATTTATTCACCTGAAGATGAGAAAAGGTAAGGCTGCAACACGTGAAACCGACGCTTCTCTAAATGTCAACGGGTTATGTGAACAGCAAAGGTGAGGCGCCGCCAGTTACCAAAGAGGCAACTCTCAGTCTATCTTTCTTGAATACGCGAGGTTCCGACAAATTACGAATGCAACCGTTGAGCATTTCATATTCAGACCCGGCCATCATCTATTTATGGCATATTTTCCTGAGTTGTGGCGCTGGATTTGCATAAATTCGGAGGAGTTCGATCCGTGATATTCTGGGCCAGCAAGGCAAACTAATTTTATTCTTCAAAACATTGCAATATCGGCGGATTCTCAGGAATCGTAACGTTATAGAGTAAATTTGCATAGGTCGAATAGATGTCATGCGTTCAAGTGCTTCAAAAAACGTGGTAACCGCTGCGCTTCGTGATGTCTCACATTCAAAACGATAGTGTATTTTTATTTTTTAGTGACTTTGTTTACTATCACATTCAATGCTTTCCGGAGCTTTTGAACTTCACTTTGCAATTTATGTAGTACTTATTTATAGTAAAATAAAAGGTTAAAACCTCGTAACTTTTACTTTTCCAGAAATTTAAATTAAAACCACAAATTTATAGTTTATGGTGGACTTTAATCGGCCGGATATTAACTATCAAAATACTATCTTACATGATTAAAAACGGGTTTAGCCAGTTGTATCCATCCAGAGAAAAGTTCAACAAAATCGCCAATTTCTTATTTTTTAGGTATTCTTTTGGCATTCTAAAAATTTAGATGGAAGTAATATTTCATTTTGTTTTCTTATGCCTTATACGAAAATCTCACTCGCGAAGTTCATTGTAACTTTTAGTCACTTTTTATTGTATTTAGTTTATTGATTTAAAATTTTTATTTTTGAGATGTTTTTTTTTCAATTGATTCGAAAAAAATATTTCTTAAATACTTAAAATGTAAAATATATACTTCAATACTTAAGAGGTACACTGACCCCAAGATGACTAACATTTTTCTGGTATTAATTACACCAAGGGGGCAACCTTGGGACTGTAGTTATCGACGAATCCGAAAATCGAAATTGATTATAGTGTATACCGGAACTACGAAGATTTTTAGTTTCATTAAAATTAATATGAATTAAGTATATTTAGTAGATATTTGAATTCAAAATAACATTCTAGTCATAAAATTATAAAAAAAAAATACATATATTCTTTTGAAATCGTAATATGTGTTTTTTATTTGATTTGAATATTTTTGTGTATGGTAAATGGAGCTTTGGAACTGTTTTTAGACTTTATGAACGATCTAGAAGAGTATTTTTTTTTATATATAAATCACCTAAATTTATTCATATTTCACCTATCCTAAAAAAGTCTTATTATCCATTGAGAGAAAAATGTTGAAGATTTCGAAAAAAATAAACAATACCACTTGAAACACCATACGTTAAACTATAAAACCCGAAATTTTTGACCTAATATTTTCAATACAATTAAAGATTCAAAAATATAGGCATGCTTTTGTACATTTAAGACTTTCCATTGCCGATAAGAATTAAGATAATTTAAAAAATAAGTAGACTTTTAAACAGTGCAAATGAAGCTCTATAAAAGTGCCAATTTTAAACCATTACATCGAGATAGTTCACACTTAAAAACTTTTCGAAATATTTAGTGAAATTGCGTCTTCCTACAAACTGATTATTTCAAGTTAATGAAAAACTTGTTCGCCAAGATGTTTAGAAAGGGCTATAGAAGTTAATGATACTTTATTATTTCTGGATTAGGATTCAGGTTTTAAAATGAGTCATAATAAAAAATTCTATGATAATTTTTTATTTGTTAATAATTTTTCAAAAATCGCTTAAATGCGTTCTTTTTTGTTATTTAACTTTATTTTTATTTTGTTTTCACAATTATTTACTGCTGCAATTAAACAAAAATTTCTTTTCGTATTAAGTGAATGTAGTGGATTAAATTAAATTTAATTTACCTAACAAAAGAATTATAAGAAGTTCTTCTCAACTGTTCATCTAATATTTTCTTAAATAGATTTCCAAAGATTTAAAGATGTTTTCTTTCAATTCGCTCCTAATTCGGGTATAATCCAGTTTACATTTTGGCTTGAGTTTGAGTTCAATTTTGACTAGAAATCAAATGCGTTCTTAACTGGAATTCAGTTCCGATTTTAGTTAGAACTGTATAAATCCAGTTTAAATCTCAAAATTAGTTAATTAAATTGAATTCAAGTTTTCCAGATTAGAGAAACAATTGTGGTCATATCGAGAAAAGAAGAAATTTTCTTAGTGTATAAGAAACAACAACATAAGAGAAAAATGACACGACAAAGATCTTCCGCAGGTAGTGTCCATCGATTGCGTAACATCGTGACTTTCACTAGCAGTCACCGTGGCTAATTTTCCTTTTATTAGTGCAGAAGTGTGAATTTTATGAATATTTAGACCGAGGCAGATATTCAATGATTCACCGAAACTAAGTCGGAAGTTAGTAGAGCAAGGCCGTATTATGGTAAGATGGATGTAAACACCTCAAAAGATGCTTCAAACCAGAAAGTGCAAATACTTGATGATGGTTAACCACCCACAAATTCAAATGGCACCTCATTTCAATGATACTTAACTTTAATGTATAGGAGAACTGTTCAGCCTGGCACAGGAATTTCTCTGATGCAGAAAGACGCCCATTCAGACCCAACCTTAAGATCAATTTAAATTGCATGATAAAAAGTTCGAACGATTCGGAATTGGAATCCGTTCAAGTCTTAAAATCGAGTCGGAACTTAATATTTCGAGTGTCTCTCGAGTTGCAAATCAGAAGTGCAGTAGAGAATAATTTTTGTAGGTTATTTCACCGCCTCGATTCACCTTTTCAGTGCATTGTCTACCTGCTTTGGGGCAAAAATCGTGAAGGTGATTCCATCGTAGCCCCGCAGAGCCCACTGTTTATACCTCTTCTCATAATGCGACACACTATGCTGCGAAAAAATAACATAAAAAACAAAATGATCAATTTCAAAAACCTGCTAAAGAAGAAGGGAGTCTTCAAAAGTGAGAGTCGCCCCACGCCGAGGTGTAGTTTAAGTAAAACCATCGAACAGTTTAGTTGTAGTTTTGTTTACCTTTAAGCCCAGACTTAAGACTAACTCCACGCTAACTTTCCCTTCTTATTTCCTACTGCTTTCGAAGAAAGTTTTTATTTCGGTTTTCCATATATAAAAATCGCTAAAACCGCCAAGTCGGGCCTGAGACTATTTAAAGCTGAGGAAAAGATAAATATGAGGAAGTTTGTGTTATGTGCCATTGCCGCCGCGTTGCTTGTGGTCTCAGCTAGTGAGTGATTTGTTTCTTTTAACATACAATTTCCCATTTTTTCCAGGGACTATTTTAATTTAAAATCCAACTAATGAAAAATTGTTAAAAAAGGAAAGAAAAAGATAAATAAATAAAATTATAAATCTCCATCGATTCAAGTCGGGGATTACGTTTCGAAAGTGAAATTTTTCTGTTAAAAGTAATTTGCTCCACTGCCTGTTCTCTGGCCGATTTCCCGAACATTGCGTCATACATCGAGTGCATGTTTCTAACAAATTCAAGTTTTTTTTTTCTTACCTTGCGTTCCTTTTACCAAACTCGGTTAAGTGATTCGTGAAGGAGTTTATGAGATTTGTAACGTGCCTGCCCACGTAACTAGCATAAGATGTTTTGAAATTTTAAACGAAATACGAATTAAAAACAACACGATAATTTTTATTTCGACTTTAATTTTGAATGGGTTCCCATCAGGGCCGATTAAACGTTGCGAAAAATTGGGTTATTCCGGATGTTTTCAAATGCTAATAAAAATGGTCTACACCGATTTAGACCCATTTTTGTGGTCATTTTCTGAATTAAGTCAGAATCAGAAATCCTTGGCAACGCGAAAATTTATGCGGCCGGCACGACAACGGCTACCGGTTTTATTTCTAAAAAAATGTGCTAAAAAGTGAATGTTAGTTACTAGCGAAAAATTATTGAAGGAGACGTGGCTCCAACTTGATGAGTTGGTCGTTGGGACGTTTTATTAATTTTACTCTCATTGTGAATTTTTATGGCATGCAGGATTGCATGCATGTTTCCGGAAACGATTGCATTTAACTTTTTTTGCTTTTTTGAATTTGTGGAATGAGCAAACAAGGTTACTTGAAATTTATGAAAATCATGCAAATATTTACGTAGGTTATTTAATGTGCTTTGCAATTAGTTTTATGATGCCATTAAGCTTTTGAATTTCAGTTCAGTTTTTTAAAAGATTTATTTAGGGCATGTACTATACTTATTACTATACCCAAATTTGTACATCAAAATTAGTAAAAAAAATTCTTTTCTTACCAGCATTAACGTTCTTGGAGAAAAGAAGATTTTTTCTTAAGCATTACTATAAATGCTTGATTTTATCGAACGAATTTTTCTGTCCACTTGTAAGTGCAATTAATTTCTCTGTAGACGGGTAAACCAGTTAATTCGATTTAAAATAATTTAGTTCATTCGATCTAACAAACATATATAGTTCTTTTGGACTCAAATTGTCCCTACGTAAGTATCTGAGATATTAGTTAATTATAAAATACCAGCGAATAAAACAAATCAGAAGTGGGATATACTAATGAAGGCATTTTTGTGCAGCGATCTTACAACTTTGGAGAAGAACAACAATAAAATTATAACACTGGTTGGGTTGTTGGAGAATTTGCAAATCTATATGAGTAAATCCATAGATATGTAGTTGAATATAAAATTATAAGCGTATAGTGGAAACAATTTGAACGAAAGAAAACATTGATAGTTTTAGTTTAGAATGATTTAGTTTGATAGTAAGTTCCATTCTATAAGACTGCGAACTTCAAACTGATCAAATGGTTTCTATAAAAAATATCGTAATATAATAACGCTGGAAAACGGTGTATTGAAATAAATTAGATTAAATTTTTACTTTCCAAATACACTTCATTCAAGCTTGCGGCATTTAATACAAAAATCAATAACATTTGAGTACTATATGTATGTGTAATTGAAAAATTATACTACTACTATACTACAAGTTTAAAATCGTTCGTTTTTTTCACAAACAATAATCAAAATTCCCAAAATGCATCAGAAACTTCTGGGCTGAGAAAGCTGTTGTCAGAAAATTCGTAGGTAATATTCATTATACATATTTTCCCATGTAGAAACCGAAGGTTCATATTTTTTTTTTTTGAAATTTCAAGCATTTCTGTCACTTAAGATAGAAATATTACAAATTAAGACTTCATGACAAAACGTTCAATGAGTCCAATGTTATCGAAAAAGTATAAACTCAGATTGAACCTTGAAAATACTGATTACTGATTAACGATACAATTTGAATAGTTCTATTCAAGTAAAACTAGTATCTAGATTGTTTTTTAGATTTCTCAAATCCACGCCCCCATTTAACATTGGTTGAGTATATTAATTAATTATTAGTTGATATCTGAAAAACAAATATATTTTAATATTAATTTTTAGTGATTCTACTTGCTATTCGTTTTTATAAATCTGGTCACGTTTTAACATTTCATGATCAACCAATTTTTTTGTGAATAAACTGAAGTGCATCTTCTATTTAAAATTCAGACGGCATTGAAGTACCTGCATAAAAAACAAATTTTAACCATTTTAACGACATTAACAAACTTTTATGCGGTTCAAAAAATATGCTTTAAATTGTTGAGAAATGGGGGCATAGACCTCATTCTGGCAAAACTTATGAATTTTAAGATTGTCAAATGTTCTTTCAAGAAAACATGAGAACAATGGTTTGGCTGGCGTAAACAAGCAAAACAAGGTGTGACAGGCCCATACTCGAAATTGTTTATGATTATTCTTCTAACCGGCCACTGTCCATTGAAATAGTTTAAATACCTTTGAATAACTCCGCCTTAGGCTTAAATATCGGTTGAAGCAATACAAGAAGTCTGAGAGGATAGATTTAATTTGCTATTGTTCTGCTGAGCTTCTTAAAATTATTAGAATATTTTTAATTCCAACAGTTTTCTTCAATTTGTACATTTAGAGGGTTAAAAAATGCCTGAAAACTACTTTTTAGAGAAAGGTAATTTTAGTTTGACCTAAAGAAGATACCGTCCAAATTAATGATGATTGTTAAAAAAAATTTTGAGTTATGTTTTAGCTTTTTAAAGAAAAAGTAGTGAAAGTGGACTTAAAAAATGTGCAAAAGTAATGTCTATGTCATGAACTTGCGGATTAGCTCTGACCAGTTGTTCATATATTTGGAGGTTTCTAAAAGTTAAAGAAATACAACATAGAGCGGTTCATTTCGTTTACATAATGATGCAAATATAGTAAAACCATTCCAAGGCATAGGATGAAATTTTTTTCATTAAACTTCGATACTGAATATAAATTTCCGTACTATGGCATAGTAAAAAAGATAATGAAACTTTCAATGAAATCTTCTATCCATAAAAGAGTTAATTCACCTTCCGTAGTATGGAACATCCGATCACAAACTCGATCAATCATTAATTTTCAACGAGTGCACGTATAGACTCGAGTATTAAATCTGTTTATAGTATCTTGAGAAACTCAAAGTCTCTCCGGTTAACGATACTTTGGTTCGATTCGATTGATTGGTTACCAAAGTTGCCCAAACTACATCTTTTTTTTTTGTGATGATGAAACTCTCCCTACTGCAACAAGATCGGCCTTGTAGCGATGCTGGTTTTGGTAATTTTCGTCTTTTGGACTCGAATTCCTTCGATTTCTTAACTTGATTACAACCGCGAGGAGTCCCCAATTGCTCCACAAATTGACTTATGGAACCCGCCGACGAATAATTAAAATTTTCACTTTCGCTGGCGACTGGTTTTTCTGTGGAAACAACTAAAAACGACAAAAAGATATAATTTGATCGTTTTGTTGCCTTTTTATTTAATTTGTTGGTCGCTCCTAACGTGGATGCCAGTGTTGTGTAATGCATTGCATGATGCACCGCGATTTCGTAACTCGTCGCCTCTATCTCCGCTTAATTGGGAGGTGTTAACAACCTCTTTTTGGTCGTCTTAAGTCTTAAGCAAACCAATCATATTGTAATTAGTCAAGGAGGAAAGAAATAATTTAAATTAGCTGCAATCGGCCTCCAGGTTATGCTAAGTCGTTGTTCGATGCATGTCTCGAGGAGCTAATAGTGGATAGTTACCACCTTTGTTTATTTCAAACTCTGCTTCCGATGTTTCACCTTCTCGTCTCATTCAAGATCGATTTCGATTCGTTCAATGACTTGGAAACGTTGTTAATTGACACTATTTACACATAATTTGTTTAAATTCGAAAATAATAGCTTTTCCGTTTTTAAAATGTTGATTAAACTGTATTGACATTGATAGTGCAACACTTCCTCATTGTCACATAATTTAAGAATTTGAATAATTTAGAAGGACAGTTTTAGATTTCGATTATGCGTGGGATTTTTAAATTTTTAGGAGGTTGTTGTTATTATAGAAAATGTGTCACATAAGGTGATTAAACTTTAGTCTTTGAAATGCCGCCAATTATTTCTATATGCTATATTGCAAAACTTTTCGAATAAGAATGAGAAAAACACAAAATATAATTTATAGCCTCAAATTTACCACATTAATATGCATATTATGCTTACATGCTTCATCGTGAAGATAAATTAAATTTCAATTCGCAAAGCATTGCAACTTTGATCTTTCCATGCTGCAATAAATTTTGGCAAAACATGTGGCACATATGACACAGAAAGAATGAAATATGTATTTTGTTTGAGTTTTATGTGTCACAGAGAATGAAGAAATGTCTTTTTTTTATAGCTTTTGTTGTATATTTAATTTATTATTGTCCTGAATACATAATATTTTCGCAAAAAATACAATTCTTTGTGAAATATTTATGTTTTTTAAAATAATAATGTTTGTATAAAATAGTCATACCTACAGATTCTTCGAAGTTTTAGTATCGTAAACTCGAGTATGAATATATCTCATCATCATCATCATCATCGCGATACTTAAATTAAAAATAATTTTTTTGTAGGTAGTAGTAAAGGAGTCATTGGCTTTTTTAATGTTGACTATTCTTTGATGATTCGTCACTAATAAAAGCAACAATTTTGAAGAAATTTAAGATATCACACAATCTAGATTTGCGCCTAATTTAAAGCAATGTTAAGTATTCACTTCCTTCAAAAAAAAAAGGGAAAAAGTAAGAAATAATAAGTTGAAACATAATTTTTCTCTAGAAATATTAAATTGTAGGAAAGAACCTTGCTTCAAGAAAATTAAAATGGTCAAAGTGGCTTAATTTTGACACCAAAATTACCAAGTTCCGGTCAACAAAGTTTCCACATCAATTAGAAAAATGATAAAAACGTAAAGACTTTCAATGTTACCCAAACTCCTTAAGTGATTTAACCAGAAGGAAGAGTTTCAAACAATTTCATCGCTTTAGGCAATCTCATGAAACTATGAAAATATTTTTTTTCTTGTCTGTCATGATTAAATTGAAATTTGAGAACGGTCGAAGTGGAGTATGCAATTTGTATGAATGTAGGCAGTTTCTTTGATTGCCGGCGGTATTTTGTAAAAAGATTTGTAGGTGCATATCATCACGTCACGCCACATCAATCACGAATTTGAATTCCGTTGATGACTTACAAACTTTCACACCCATGTGACGTGAAGAAAGCCAGAAATTGTTTGCGTGCAATATCTGTTTTGTTTTGGGAAGCATAATTAGATTAATTTGCTTATGCAAAATGGTTTGTTCAGTTCATGTAATTTATGTAGCGAGCAGAGGTCAAGAATAATTGCATAGTAGACTTTCCAAGCTCTCAATTCAGAAATCGATTACTTTTCTCTACGCAAATTTTGAAAAATTTGAATCCCTATAATGAAAATTTGAAATCTTTGAATCCTTGATAATACTCATTAAAATTTTTGATATTCAACTTCATTCAATTCATATTAAAAAATTGTTAAGTGCTAGAGTAATATATTATTTAATTCATTCGAATGAAACTTGAGAAAAAAATTTAGGCGCAGATGAATTTGCGGAAAAGAATTTTAGTTTAGTATGAAATTGTTTATTGCCTGTTCCACTATGCTTTTACTACCGTTAAAGTTTACAATTTAATCAATGTTTCCTCGAATTTACCTTGATAAATCGATTAGCATGTCATAAATGGACAGCTCAATTAACACACCTACCATAGATTTACCAATTCAAGTTTAAGCGGAAGAAAATTGGGAAATTATCCTTGAAATAAATAATAAAAACATCAATCAATGTTGTGCAGCCAATAAATCTCACCTCGTCTAGTTTATATGCAAAATAAGATCGTTAGCATATACATAAGATCATAAAAATTCAGATAGCGAATTTGTCCATTTATTTAGAAAAGGTTATCTGCAAAATCCTTGAATTGCATCTGTGCATATCTAAATGTCTTTTTTGTTAACGTGCTTATAAAATAATTTTACAAAAAAAAATCCTTTTATTGCTCAAATCCACGTACTGAGTGAATGTCAAGAAACAATGAGGCGCTACTGCTTCACGATGGAAGGTCAACTGGTGATCGCGCCGAGTCTGTCTTCTTGAGTTTCACGTTTGCCAGCACGCGGCACGACCCATTTGTTTCCTGATCTCCGGTGATCTCCGGCACTTTCCTCCCACATTTTGGCATCAACCTTCTTTTGCATTCGCGTGAAATCACTGCCGGGTGACGACGGTGTCGCTGCGGTTTTCTTGCGAAATGATCCTCAGCAACGCTCACAAAGCCGCAACATCTTAATATTCGATCCGAGTGGCATCAAGACTAAGATAAGAAAAAAAAAAAGAAAATGTAAGAAACTAAAAAAAAACTCATTTCGATTTTCATTTGTTTATCGTTTTGCATAACGTCTCAAAAGGAAGGAAAACGATTCGAAGACTCTCAGTGTCGGTTCGACAACTTTTAGAAAGTTGCTCGACAACCGATCGCGCGATCTTGTGGCACCGGTGCGAACGAGGGGTTCTGGCATTTTAACTTGTAATTTTATGCGGATTCGTCAAATATTATGCGCTGCATTTTCGACACAAATTTGCGATTGCACTTTCGTTTTCAGCTGGTATTTATTGGGTAACAAATTGCAGAGACATGAGGTGGGTTTGGTTGTATTTATCTAGATCGTCAATGAAATTATCAGGTGATTGATTTGTCAAGTCAATTTTAAAGTGTCCCTGGTGTCATGTCTTGCTTTTGTTTCGAAAAGAAATAAAGTTAAATTGAGAGCGCAAGGGGCATACCGGTTTCACACCTTGACAAACCGAGTGGGTGTGGCTGTAAATGGAATTATTTTTCATTAATCGAAGTTTTGCAGACGTGACAGAATAAAGCACTTTATCGCTTTAAAGGAGCATTATTCATTTTTAATTTTTGTATTACACTTTAACGTTTTTATATGGCCATAACGCCATTTTTCTATGACAAAATTTCGTGTTTCTTGGTTAGTTGTCGTCTATTAAATGAAATTAGGAATGCTTTTGAACCCTTAGTAATTTCGTAGAAAACTGACTATGCATAAATCTTTCATACATACATACATAGATATCGAATAGACTAATCTTAAATGAATATGAATTATGAAGTAAAAGTTTTCTCTTTTCAAAACTGCGATATTTTTCAGGGTGATTTGAAAAGTTTAAGTTTAACTTTAAACTAAGATCCGATGGATATTATAGTATCATTACTGTAGGATCGTTCATTACAATTGAAATTTCGACTTAATATTAATGTTTAATCGGAAGTTGTGAAGTTTATATTTTTAAAACTCTTCATTTTCAACTTTCAAGAGCTATTACATCTTAACCAAATATTAATAATATCCTTTAATTTAAAATCATGTCATTTAATTGCATAAACACAACCTTAAAATTGAATTAAAAATGTTGTGTAAATTGGTCAAAACCTGGTCAGTTTTGAAACTAAGTACAAATAAAGGAATTTAGATGTAAGATGTAATTCTTCTGTGTGTATTGTACAATACATGAACATACTATTAAGTTTATATTTCTTCTACTTAAGTACTAAACATGTAAATTGTGGCATCTAATACTATACCCAAATATCAATAGAACCATATAAATTTAAGTAACAAAAATTCCCTTTTTTCTAACAAACGTGTTTAAAGTTGTCCTTACTACTAACTGACTTTAGACAGTTTTAACGTTTAAAACACAATTTCTGCCGGACTTAAATCGTTAATAATTTTTATTTCTTCAATCTTCAAAGCTGCTTCTGGTCATCTCCCATTCTTTTACATAGGAGAGGAGTATTTAAAGTCGCTGACTCAACACAAAATTTTGAAAGTCGAAAATTGTGGATTAGTACCTAATTTGGCGCTCAGTTTTAAAATAGCTTAGATTTGGTTTGATTTTAGACTTAAGTAATATGGTCCCAATGAGCACATTCTCATATAAAAGCTATAATTAAAATAAAATTCTTAAGATTGCTAGTTTTAGCGCTGCAAAAATAATAAATGCGTAATAAATGCGTATGCTTATTCCTCATATGTACTTATTTTGAAAAAATTACTTTATTGTGCAAGGAAATTTTCTTAAGAAATAATGAATTTAAATAGCATTTTATAAAATATTTTCATTATTATTTTAGATGCTGCTGGAAAAGAATTCCAATGTCCCCCCAAAGATGGACAATACGAAGATCCAGTCCAATGTGATAAATATTTCGAATGTGTTGATGGAGTAGCAAAATCAATGACATGTCCAGATGGTTTAGTTTTTGATCCATTAATCAGAAAAATCAACAAATGTGATCAACCCTTCAATGTAGACTGTGGTGATCGTACAGAACTTCGTAAGTTCAACTAAGATTAAAAAATTAAGTTGATTTTCTATAATAAAATATTTTTAACTATAGAGCCACCACAGAGCAATGCCCTTTGCCCTCGTCGCAATGGCTTCTTTGCCCATCCTGACCCCACAGTCTGCAACATTTTCTACAATTGCATCCAAGGTGAAGCCATCGAAATTAAGTGCACAGCTGGACTCCACTTTGACGAATATTCAGGAACTTGTGTCTGGCCAGATTCAGCTGGTCGTCAAGGATGTGCTCCTGAATCAAGTACGTTAAATAAACCACATTCATACCTACAGTTCTGTTCGAAATAATAGCAGTCTTCAGTACTATCATAATTAACCATGATTATAATTTCATACATTAAAAGCAGTGTTCTTTTCACATCGGATCAAGGTCCAAGTTTTGCTGGATATTTTGCACTGAATTGAATTTTATGAATAGCAACCAATATCAAACAATTTTTATTTCTCGAAAATAAAATAAAATTGCTTCGATTTATGCCCACTTATGCGTCAAAAATTTAATCCAAAAATTCATTTGGTTCAAGCTTTGAAATTTGAATGGTTAAATATCATGGAAATTTGATGCAATTTTCGGAAAATTTTAAAATCTTTATTTATCTTTTAAAATTTCAATTCAATCAAAAATTTCCTGCAAAAGCTGGAATTGGATGTGACGTGAAAAGAACACGGCTAAAATTATTTCAGTAAAATAGATTGATCCAATCATTTTACTAAAGTTCAATGAAATATTGGCCCCTATTGTCGAGTCCGTTCAAATCGGATCACAAAGAGCTTATAAAAGCCTCTTTTGGACAAAAATTCCTTAATAATATTACTCAAATTCTACTAAATTCATTCATTACCATCAGAAGATGTTTAAGTTTAGTAGAAGGTACCTAGTTTGCCAGCACAAAACCCGCGTACGATCCCAATAGACATAGAAGTTTGAAGTTTGGTAAAAATTATTACATATACTTATTTATTATAACCAAATAGCAACAACTCCCGACTAGTTACAACAAAATTCATGTGTTATGTGTGACGATACTGAAGACGGTTATATAATTTCGAACGGAAATGTATCTCCAGGTTTTTAAACTAAGACAATCTGTATTTATTTTTTTTGCGAAAAAATAGAAAAACTTAGCGATGGATTCTCCTGCCCCAAGGACTCCCAGACTGACTCTTCAGGACAGGCTGTGGCCCACCCGAAATTCCCTCATCCAACAGACTGTCAAAAGTTCTACGTTTGTCTCAATGGCGTAGAGCCCCGCGATTTGGGCTGTCAAATTGGTGAAGTATACAACGAAGAAAGCCAACGATGCGACGCTCCAGAAAATGTGCCCGGCTGCGAGGATTGGTACAAAGACGCCGACGAGAAAAAGCACTAAGTCCAGCCTAGATAAAAAATAATAATAATAATAACAACAAGAAAATTTCCGTATAAATCTTGTCAAACGACTGCTGTACGAAAGTATGTTCTGTGACTGATACTCGTAATCTACTGTCCTACCTTCTAGTTTTGTTGTTAACTACTTTAATTCTTCGGATAATTTTCTAGTTGTTTTATCATTTTATTATTTTTTTCAGTTTGTTCTGCATTAATTGTTGGATGCAAAACATACAATTTGTTGTTAATAATTTTTTGAGTTTGTTTATTTTTTTTTTATTCAATTTTTTGTTTAACTGTGAAGTAGTGCTATAAAACATTTTTACTCTATATTTTTCTGTCTTTCCTTTCTCTATCCTTTTCTATTTTCTGTTCTATGCTTACAGTGGATTTTTGGCTAATTGCATTTTCACTGGGCTTTTTTTTCTCCAGTTTGAAATTTTTATTACAGCACATTTTATTTAGAAATGTTTGGGCAACCTTTATTTACCCTTTTGATTTGCTTATAATTTGTTTTGGAGGAATTGGTGGTTACTAAATTAAAGAAAATTAAAATAAATTACCTCAAAGATATTAATGCAATTAATTATCAGAGCTTATAGTTTTAAAATGATTAAAATATAAATGCATTATCTTATCTTTGTGGTAGTTAAGAACCATTCCAAAATCTTGAAATTCAAAAACAAATTTATTTTCAGAGCCTATTGAAAAGTCGATGTTTCTACAGGTGCCTTTAGTTGATTTGCATCGATATGGTAAATATTTTACCATTCTTCTTTGCTTTTATTCTAATTTTACTTATTGGAGAGTTTAGAAAATTCTAACTTCTACTATAAATTTTTTCAAAAGTCTTTTATTATAATAACATTTCTTAGAACTCTTTAGTTTTAGAAGTTCTGTGTTATATATTTTAATTTGACTTTTTCATTTCGGTTATCAGTTTTGATAATAGAAGTCATGAAAAGCCTTTTTCAAAAATTGTTGGAAAAAAATATATAAATATAATTTCATTTTGCCCAATTGTTAAAAGATTTTAATAATAATCCAGCAAAAATATATTTTATGTTTAATTACAAAACTATTTAAATGGAAATTGCAATATTCAAGATCAAATTATGAAAAGAGAAAACTTAACTTGAAAACTCAATTGTCTAAAATAGGTTTTTGGGGAAACTGCTCGAGGTCAAATTTATCTTACAAATTCAAACTTTTTCCTTCTTATTCAATTTCACTATGTCTGCGTTTTTTCTGACCTTTTATGCCTACTTACATAATTTCAATTTTAACTCAAATATATTAGTTACCATGATCGTTATTATGCTATCGCAGTAGTTGTTTTAACATGGTTTTTTGGAGTTTTGTATACACAATGTAAATACTATACACACGTATGTTTGAAAATATAACACATATTATGTAGCAAGCGTTTATTAAAAAAATTGTGGTGTTTGATTGTTTTTGTTTTGTTTATTTATTTTATAATAATTGGTTTTATTGGTGATTAAAACGTTTTTGGAAACACTTAAAAATTGAGAGATTATTTGGTGAAAATATGAGGACTAGAAATTTATTCTAGAAGGTGAAAACGAAGCCTTTCTCGTATTCATCTTCTAAAATAAATAGTTCAATGTAAATAATTTCTAATATTATACGTTTATTTCGTTACACCTTAATTACTAAACTCAATTAACCAAGTAATTTCAAGATCGCAGAAGAAGAAAAAATTATATCCTCCCAGGTCTGTAAGAAGTAGTACAGAAGACTTGGGAGAAAACTTAACCGATATGTAAGTATACTATTAATATACTACACATTCATATTATACACATATGCTTTGTAAAGTAACATAGTTAATGCATAAACACAACATTTAAGTGTAATTTATGTTCGCAAGAATTAGAAGACTTGATATTAAATATTTATCAGAAAAGTGCACATACCAGTTACTTCCTTAAAGGTACGACGATATGTTTAAGAACATTTTTTAACCCTCGAAAACGGTTTTTAATTTTATTTTAACCATAAGTAAAAACGTTCATTTCATTTGTCAGTTAACTAAAATAGGAGTAGTTTTCGTTTGGCCAAAAAACAGAGTTTCACTCCCGGTTACTTAAAGTTACGATTATAAGTTTAAAAACTAAATCCACCAAACTGCCACGTTATGATTAGATTTAAAAGAAAATTTAATTAAATATTGTATTTTCGACGTAATAATAAATTTTAAAATAAAGGTTAAATGTTAATCAAAATAAGCTTCTTGAAGGATATTAGCTGCGATTACAAAACTACCATTATTGACTAATAAGCGAGTTACCACTTCTTTATTAACAAACATTAATTTTTAATATTTTGTAAATAATGAAATTTAGTTTCAGATATACATATTTATACTCTCGTTTTCCTAACATTTCGTAGTCTAAAAATAGTAATAATCGTCATTACACTGCAGTAGTACTTAAACGTAGAGCTAATAACATTTTAAAAATTATTTAAATTGTTTTCTAATTTAGTTTCGTTAGAACTTTTAGTGATATTTTAAAAATTCTAACTTTAATATTTTCTATATTATTACGAGTTTGTAAACTCATCCTTTCTTTGCATACTTCCAAAATTTATATTTCTATATCATAGAAATTGCAAGATATTTTAGATGTAACTTGTGCCATCTTTCCCTCACTTTCGCTTACTTATCTGTTTTGTCTAATTTAAATTTTCTTTCTATGTCCTTTATTTTATTATTCTATTCTAGTCCTTTTAAAAATTCCTTAAATGAATAAATTTCATTAGCTAGTTAGTTGAAAGTTTAAAAGTAGTAGATCCAATTTTTCGTGCTTTATTTTGTGCTATTGCACCTGCAACTTTAGTCTTAAGGCTTTTCGCACTGCCAGCCATGATAAAACATTTTTTGCATAGGGAAATAATTTGATATAATGAAATATTTTAGAACTTTTTTCATTCTTCTTAAATTTAGCGAAATATATTTATATTTATTTAATTTGAGTGGGAGCATATTCCATATATGTATATTATAATATCTTTACTGTTAATTTTACGCTTTTTGTACTACTTCCTCTCGTGTTTCTTTTCGTCTTTTTACTTACATATATATTATTCTTTTTAATTCTCAATTTGCTATCAAAACTTTTAAGTAAAACTTCAGTTTAATTTGAATCAACTGTGACTCTTTTTCTCCGGTTCTATTTTTCCTTTAAAAATACATGGTTACTGTTATTTTCTTTTCTTTAGTTCACTTCTTTAGTTTCTTTTCTTTCTTTTCTTTTCTTTTCTTTTCTTTTCTTTTCTTTTCTTTTCTTTTCTTTTCTTTTCTTTTCTTTTCTTTTCTTTTCTTTTCTTTTCTTTTCTTTTCTTTTCTTTTCTTTTCTTTTCTTTTCTTTTCATCTTATATCCTTACTCTTATCGTTTCTATTATCTTTTCTCTTCTTATTTGTTTCCTCTTCTTTTCGCTTGCTGTCATTTCTCATATTTTCATTGCCTATCTATACTTTTTTTAATTTAACGAAAAATCCTTTTAATTTGTTTCTACTTTAGTTCTATTCTTTTTCTTATTTCTTTATTCTGATTTCTTTATTCCCTTTCTTTAAACTTTTTCCTTTTTATTGGTTTCGTTTAATGTCTTTTTTTGGCTTCCTATTCTCTATTTTCGTCTTTTCTTTTATACACTCTTCTACTTTCGTCGTTTCTTTCTATATACGTAATTTACTTTTCCATAATTTAATGGGATAATACTAATAATTACAATACCCAACAAATAATAATTAAATTTTTTCTAGCTTGAAAAAGATAATTTGTTAAAAATGACAAATTAAACTGAAAATGAATTAATATAATTAATAATTATCCAAAATAAATGAATGGTTAATTATTTTCTTATATCTCTTTTCCCCATCATAATTTCAAACTTACATTTTTCTTCTTTGCTTCTTTGATTTGCTTTACTCGTTTTACCTTCTTGTTTTCTTTACTTCATATTATTTTCACTTATTCTCATCTTATTTTTCATCGTTTCTTCTTCTTCATCTTTGATTTTTTCTTCTATTCTCCTTCATGTTTCGTACCTTCTGTTTTACTATTTTCTTTCTTTCTTCTTTCTCTTCCGTTAAAGATTTCTTTGTTTTCTGTTTTCTGTTCTCTTTTCTCTGTTCTCTGTTCTCTGTTCTCTGTTCTCTGTTCTCTTTTGACTTTTGTCTTTGTCTTTTGTCTTTTCTCTATTCTCTATTCTCTATTCTCTATTCTCTATTCTCTATTCTCTATTCTCTATTCTCTATTCTCTATTCTCTATTCTCTATTCTCTATTCTCTATTCTCTATTCTCTATTCTCTATTCTCTATTCTCTATTCTCTATTCTCTATTCTCTATTCTCTATTCTCTATTCTCTATTCTCTGTTCTCTATTCTCTATTCTCTATTCTCTATTCTCTATTCTCTATTCTCTATTCTCTATTCTCTATTCTCTATTCTCTATTCTCTATTCTCTATTCTCTATTCTCTATTCTCTATTCTCTATTCTCTATTCTCTATTCTCTATTCTCTATTCTCTATTCTCTATTCTCTATTCTCTATTCTCTATTCTCTATTCTCTATTCTCTATTCTCTATTCTCTATTCTCTATTCTCTATTCTCTATTCTCTATTCTCTATTCTCTATTCTCTATTCTCTATTCTCTATTCTCTATTCTCTATTCTCTATTCTCTATTCTCTATTCTCTATTCTCTATTCTCTTTTCTCCTTTCTCTTTTCTCTTTTCTCTTTTCTCTTTTCTCTTTTCTCTTTTCTCTTTTCTCTTTTCTCTTTTCTCTTTTCTCTTTTCTCTTTTCTCTTTTCTCTTTTCTCTTTTCTCTTTTCTCTTTTCTCTTTTCTCTTTTCTCTTTTCTCTTTTCTCTTTTCTCTTTTCTCTTTTCTCTTTTCTCTTTTCACTTTTCACTTTTCTCTTTTCTCTTTTCTCTTTTCTCTTTTCTCTTTTCTCTTTTCTCTTTTCTTTTTTCCCTTTTTTCTTCTCTCTTCTCTTTTACCTTTTCTCTTTTACCTTTTCTCTTTTACCTTTTCTATTTTACCTTTTTTGTCCTCTCTTATCTCTACTTCTCGTTTCTTATTTCTCTTTTCGATTTTATCTTTTCTCTCTTCTCTTGAACTCTTGTAATTTCTTTCTTTTCATAATTTCATACATACATATTTTCGTTTTTTTTTTTGCTTGCTTTATTTCTTTCTGTTCCTTTACCTCCTCTTAAACTTTCGTCTGTCTTCTTCTTGTGAAATTAGAATCATCATTTTAGTACGCTCAAATTAAGTTAATTTGTTCTTTGCGGATACATTCATAACCAATTGATGTATGATATTTTAAATCGAATTTTATCTTACATAGAATTTATTATTATTATTCCAAGTGTCTTATATCGTCTCTCTGTTCTTGTTCTTATTCAACCTTTTTCTTTTTAGTTTTCTTCTCCTTCCTTTATTCTTTGTGAAATTTCTCTTTTACTTTTGTCGCTCCTTATTTTCATTTAACTCTTACTTTATATGTTCTCGTGACTAGTTTTACATGTTTTTCTTTCCTTCTTACTCTTTCTTCTTACTTTTTGTCTACTATAATGACTTTCTCTGTCATTCTATGCTTGTCATTTTTTCTTTTTTTTCTTTAAGCATGACAAGTTTTTATATTCTGTTATTAATTTCTTCATGTTTGTCTTCTTGATCTGTTTCTCCACAGTTTTGTGTCTTTTCGTTCTTTTTTCCTTTCTTTACTTCTAGTTTTTTTCTCATTTTCTTCATTTATTTTATCTTTCCTTTTTCTTCTTCTTTTTCTCTTCTTTTCTGTATCCTATCCTATCTACCGTTTTGTATTCTTTTTCTTTGAATATTCCTCTTCCCTTCTTTTCTCGGATACTTTTTTAAGTGTGAATAATATTGTAAAAGTTATACTGACAATTATTCTATAATAATCGTTTTCTCTCTCGTCTTACAATATGTTTTTCTTTTCTTTTGTTACATACTTACTTTATGTCCTTCCTTTTCTACTTTCCTTGTTTCTTCTAGTCTTATCTTCTTTTTTAGTCCACATTTTCTCTTGCCGACTTGTATTGTTCTTTTATCCTCTGTTACTTTTTAACTTTTATTTTCTTATCTTCTTCCTTTCTGATCTTTTCCTCTTTGTTCTTTTGCTCTTCTCTTTTTCTCGTTGTTACTTCTTAAATTTCTTTTCAATAAATTCTTTTCTCTCAATTAATTCCCTTAACTGTTAAATCTCCGTAATATATTATGATATTAATTTATTATATTTTAACTTTATTTCGTGTTTTCTCTTTTACTTTGCTTTTCTATTGATTTCTTCAATAATAATAAATTCTTTTAGAGAAAATTTTCAAATTTGTTTGCTCTGCTGCAGTTAGTTGTTTAACTCTTTCTTTTCTAATTTTTAAATTACAATTCGCTTTCGCAGAACAAACATTTTATTTTATTTGTTTACTATAGATAATACATCTTCTTCTCTTTGTGTCGCTCTTTCCTTTTTAAATTTAAATCTCTATCTATATCTCATCCTGGCTACTATTCTTTACTTTTTCATGTTTCCTACGTTTTTGTTTTCTACCTATAAGTCGACTTGTTCTAAATAATTAATTTAAAATTGTTAAATCTTCTTTCCGATATTTTCATTCTTTTGAGCGAATTCTCTATAAATAACTTTTTTCGTACTTTCCATAAATTTACTATTGAATTTCAACTCAAAACAGCTTTATTAAAAACATTTTAAATCTATTTAGCTATTTCTCTTCGTTTCGTCTTATTTGCGTGGTATCCATTCTTACGAATTTTAACATTGTTGTACAAACTAATAAGCTATTTTTTTATTCAGTTATTTTCTATATTATTTTAAGAAGATTTTTCAAATGTCACTTTTATAATACTTGCCTGGATATTATTTCATCAATTTGTTTCTACACCTCATTTGATTTTCGATCCCGCTTCTTCTTATTCTATGCAATGAGAATTATTTGTCTTCTTTAAACTATTAGATTATTTTCTACAAAATATTTCTTCAATTAATAGATTTGGTTTTCTTTCTTTGAAATTTGCATTTTATAGTAATAGTTACAAACATCTTATATCTTTGTAATAATGCTAGCACTATTTGAAGGCTGTTTACTTCAGTACTCTTTTATTTCACTGGGATATTATGTCCACTTTTACTTCACTATTCAATTTAGGTACATTTGTCTCTTCAAATTTTGTTTTAAAGTAATATTTACCGATTTCAATTTCTAAACTTTGACGAACATCTATCTCTTATCTCTTATTACAAGTTTTCAAGTTCTAAAATCTTTTTAATTACTTCTTTTGACATAAGCATACACTGGAAAATATATTTAATTTCTAATTTTTACTATAGGTATATTATGTAATATACGTTTTTTTTCACTATTATTTCAAATTTATTTGTATTTTATTGATTGTTCTATTAGTCCATAGAAACTAGTACCTGATCTACAACATATTGAATAAGCCTTCACTCGAATCAGTTTCTTTTCTGAAGATAGTTTATTTATCTACTTTCTTTCTATACGTTATTACTTTCACCTTGTCTATTTTCCGCAAATATGTCTATATTTTTGAATTAAATTTTGTAATGTAATTAATATGTACTCCTGTTTAGTTTAGTTGAAAAGTGCACCAATCATTAATTTTCATTTCCAATTACTTTTGTAATATTTTCTTCTTCAAATGTTTTCCAGTTTTATGACATACCTACTCAAATATTTTTTTAATATCCAATTTCGTTAATTTTATGTCTATATAATTCACAAATCTTTCCTGAAATTCTGCCTTTCAAATTTTTTATTATTTCTATACATGCGTAAAATATAGTTTTATTCATACCTTTCACTTATGTACTAAAGATAAATTGAAGTTACTTTCCAATAATTGTTATTAATTACATCATCTTTTTCTTTTCTTTTTCCCGCTTCTCTCTTCTCTGCTTCTCTTTTCTTATCCTTGGCCGTTATCGCTATAAAAAATCGTTAACCATAATTCATCTTTAAATCGAAAGATATTTTTAATTTACAGAAACATCGGTTAATTTTTCAGTTGAGACTGTTTACCAAATTGATTGCATTTCAATAGTATTTATATGAAATTAAAATTAATTATTTAAAATATATATTAAATGTTTTTTTTAATTGACTATATATATACATTTTTGGAGGTATAGTAGCCGTATTTTAGATTATTTTGAAACTTTTAAAATAAACTTTAACAAAATATATATATTTATTTAAAAGTCTTATTTAAACCTAATGGTTTAAATTGTATAAATTAGTGGGTATAATTTCGATTTTTATATTTACTTATTCGAAAAGAAGCTAGAAAACGCAAATAATTTTAAGAAAAACGCTTAAACATTAAGATAGAAAGCATTTTCTGTCTTTAAAAGTGTTCTTTTCATCTGCCTTTTCCCTGTACTTTATCTTCCTTCTCATTTTCAACTTTTGTGGTTCTGATGTCCCTTTCTTTTCTTTTTCTGTGTTTCTTTACTATCTTTACTCTTAAAACTTTTTGTATTTTGCTGCTCTTATATTAATTGCCTATAAAATTATTGTCACAAAATTATTTACATACTTTAAAATATGAATTAAAAAAATTGTTAATATTGTTTATATAACGCAGCATTATGTTTTATTGTTCTTCAACGTTCTTGTAGTACTACTAAAATATGTAATATGTATGTTTTTAATATTAACAGTTATTCAGATTCAATGTGAATACATAAAATATGTTAGCTATACTCGATGTATGTAATAATTTTAATTATAGTAAACATTTTCAGTACAATTATTTGAAATTTAGAACTCATTATTTTACAAAGAGTTTACTTTCATATCCGAATTATTTAAAATTTATAATGCATTGAGTTCTCTAACTAGTTAAAAATTATATTACAAATAGTTTTATTTAATACAATAATGTGATTATGCTCTTTGTATGTATATCCAATATGTTTCAATTTTGAACTAGATTTTCCAATCTATTTTTTCTGTGAAGCTATAATTTGTAAGTTTTATATAGTTTATGGCAATTGTAAATATTTAAAATTTAAAATTGACATTTTGTATGCAATTACTAACAACAAACTTATAGATGGTCCGTTTGTTTTTTCTTCAATATGATATAAAATAAAACAAATGGTATAATAATACTTCTCCTTTTAACTTATAACATCAATAGTATTTCTTCTTTTATTTTCAAAATAAGTCAAAGTGATAAAACAACTACAAAATTCTACTTTTTTATATCTGTAATAAATTCTTTTACACTCTTACAAATATGACTTTTATTTAAAATTTTTAGTGCTGTTAGCATTCTTCAAAAGAGATATAAATTTCACTATGGTAGGTAGAATTGCATAAGGACTTGATATGATTATTTCAGATCTTATTTTACCTAACGAATTCATCTTAAGTTTACCTAATTAAATTAATTTTATGTTTCAATTAATTACATAGAGAAATTCGGATTTGCTTAAGCATCTTTTTTTACATCATTTATTTTTAATTCATGTGTTTATATTTGATTTCTTGCCGCAATTATGTGAGACCACAGACTGCCAATTTATATATTAGATATAATCATGTAGTTGCTAATTAAACAAAATTTTTGCATTTCATAAAGTTTCAGGATGAGTCTGCTAACTCAAAAATTGAGACTGCCCAGGATTTGAATTTAGTCCATGTGGCCAAAATTTTCTAGGGCTTAAACACTGATCATTAAAGGAGTTACCCTCTATAGAATTTGAAATTTTTGTTAATCTTAACACGTTCGCGGACGCGACGGTGAAAAATCACAAACGACTATACGAGTAGGGGAGACTGGGTACGGTTGAAACAATTTAGCTTTTATTGTCCGTAGCATCGCTATTACCGAACCAAGCACCGATTGAGACATGTTAAATAGAAGGACGTGTTTCCATCTTCCAATTTGCAGTATTATTTGAGTGCCCGGTGTTTTGTAAATTGTATAAAATCAAATTTTTAAAAAAAAGTAAAATTGTTTCAACCGTCCCCATACCAGGGGCGGTTGAAACAGTGGTTTGAATCAATTGAAACACATACAAATAATACAAAATATTCTTCAGTCGTCTTAGACAATATGACTACTTAACAACTGCACCTAAAGTAGGTATCCGCTTATCGAAAACAATAAAAATTAACAGGATTTATTTTAAAACCGAATTTTAGCTCTTCGCATAGTGAAATTATTTGAAAATTTAAACTAAAAGAATATTTCTATTAACAATGCTATTAATTTTTTTTTTAATCGTCCTGCCAGGCGAAGCATTTCTTGCACGTACCCCCGGCATCTATAAAACAAGAAATTTAAATAAATAAAGCAAGAGATTTAAATAAATAAAGCAAGAAATTTAAATAAATAAATTGTTTCAACCGTACCCACAAAAAGTGTTTCAACTGTCCCCAAGCCCCCATTTGATACAAAACAGTTCATAGTAATGGCAAAAATAATTTTACACAAATACTAATTACGCTGTCATGTTCTAAAGGCATTGATTCAAACACAACTATACCACTCTACACTGTCACTTGAATGAAAAGTGTAGTAATTGCAATAAGTTTTGGTACATAAATATTTACTTTTGCTTATCAAATAACAATGGGGCCTCCTATAAACAACCACAACGCGTAGTGAGCGACGCGCCACTCAGATTTGTGTTCGGACTTGTCATCCGCTTCTTTCGTCCCTTACACCTCGAGAGATATTAGCACTGTTTCAACCGTCCTGCGTTTCAACCGTACCCAGTCTCCCCTACCCTCCGTCAATGCAACTTTACATTATTTAAGTATTATATATTAGGTGTGAACACAAAATTGATCAAAACGAAAATTTAACAAAGAAAAGAAAACATATATGTATGTATTGATTGCATCATAATATAAATTATAAACAATTCGGGGCAAAAAGTAATGCATTTCTACCAATATTGATAATAGAAAAGGAGTTTGAGTTATCGTGTACGCCGTTTTGTGACTCGTATCTCCAGAAGTGACCGCCATTCATACATAGATGGATTATTTAAAAAAAAAAATTATATTTTTAGGTACACTTTCACTTAATATACAATATACAAATTTTTAACAAAATTCAGTTCTTCATTCTATGGCGAACATTTATTTTTTTAAATTAATGAAAATGTCAGTCACCCAATTAACCTTCAGATTCTTGGTATACACATAAGTACCTATGTGCAGCTTATCTTTTTATAATTAAAACTACTAGTAGTGACATTTTGCGACACTTAATTGCATTTGAAATATTTTTTAAGAGTGCAGAGTTTCTAATCCTATCAATAGATGGCTCTGCGGGAGAAGATAATAATAATTAAAAAAAAAAAAAATCTGAATAAAAAAAACACACAAAAACAGAAGTGTGTTTAATTTATACTCCAATGACTATAATAAAACTAAACTATTAAAACGCTTTATTATCCCATTTGGTTCATGAAGAGGTTCATCTGTAGAGGTTTAAGTGAAGAGTTGAGTTAGAATTTGGCTTTTCAACCCTTATTACTCTCTAGATTCTAGAAGTCTAGATCATAAATTAACAAGACTAAAATGGCATAGATATAGATATTGATATATGTACATAGTAGGATATTTTGTTCACAATTGCAAATTTATAAAAAAAAGAGCCACGAGCCAAGACTTAATCAAATTGATTAGGCATCGACCTATTGGCGGAATTTTTGTGTTGACCGAACATTTATTCGTGCGGTGGGAGAGCAGTGGACTTTAATTAATGTCCCAAGTACGTTTCAACTACTTTCCAACTACCTTTCAATCTGGCGCAGGTAAGAGTTGATACCTGGCCGTGCGTCGTGACACGTTCTTTTGGCTCAACTCAACGGGTGTCTGGAATTGCAACAGCGGCCGCCGCCGGCTGCACTTAGGCCGCCTTCGGACACCTTCGAGTGCACATTTCTGCACTCTCATACTTATGCTGAGCCATGCTCCCGAGCCAACATATGATACTACATAACTTTATTGTTCATTACTCAGCCGCGATTAATTGTCCGAGTGGACGTAAGAGTTATGTGGGAGCCGCGGATTCGAATAAATTGTCACTTTCTTTCGTTTACCTCAACTCGCCGAATTGACACTGCACCTGACTGGTTTTTTGGCCGGCGACTGTAGTTCTCGCGAATTCACACCCTCGGCCCAATCAATTCGACTCGATGTTTTTTTTATGATTTTATTTCTTTTGCAAAACAAGCTGACACCAATAGTGCCGCAGGGCAGGAATAAAAAATTAATTGCTTCTGTTTTAAAAGGTTTTTAAGCGAAAAACCCGTGTGCTCATTAAGCAATCCAGTCGATTTGACCATTTTAATCGGTTTACGTTTATTTAGGGAACGAAATCTTTGATCCGAGGAAAAAGATAAACTAACTTGATTAAGCATAAGTCGGCTAACTATCATTGAAACGAAATAGACACTAAATTAAGATAGTCTGAGAGCAATAATGTCTCCTTTCTTTGGTTTTTCTAGTTTTTTAATTCGTTTACAGTCTACGTCTTTTCAATATTTTTAGGATAGTAAGCAACCATGGGTGCATGGGTGCATTAAATATGTTAAGTCAGTTTACGTAATTTTTGAGCTGGTTTTAACTACGACTTTCACCTCTATTTGCTATAGCTATCTGCACTCTATTTTTTCAAAGAGTCTTTTTAATATTAACATTCTTATTGTCATTACTTAAAATATAAACCCGTTTAATAGAGAAGTATAAAATATAATTACGTACATATCTGTAGTTGCGTATTAGGATTAAAAGTAAGCTGTTTTTCAAGTCGAACGAGTTTTATGACTCGAAAGAATGACCCTAAAACTAGTGGCTTTTTAACCCGTTTGGGGGACCACTAAATTTTATCCGAAATTGTGGTCTCAATGATATTTAATGATGATTTAAATTTTAAATTGGTCATATAAATAATTTCAGAGTTAAAGTATCAAGTCAAGTCCTAATTGTAAAGTCATCAAATTATTTGTTTTTCCTCAATATCGAAATGTATGCTTGGATGCCTTGATACATAATAATTTGGTAATCAATCGTTAATTTTAAATAGTAATTTATTTGTAGCTGCAGTGGAATATGTGTGCCGTAATTCACTCAATTGTAATTACTTTGACTCCTTAAATATCTGAAAATATGTACACACATATACAAGTTTTAAATTACATTTGGCCCCAGGGGTTTTGTAACAATTTCAAAAGCATATACATATAAGTTTAAACTTTCAAAATAAATACTTTTGACAGTTTGTTTGCGCTAAAAATTAAAATAACGAACCTAACCTCAAAAAGTATTTATGATAATCTGAATATTGTTGGGCCTGCAAGTATGTAGTTATGTTTCCCCAAAATTTCATATTAATCAGTTGAGAGCTCAGAAATCAGAAAACTTTACACGGCAAAAAGGAAACACAATGTATTGGAAATTTGCCTTAAAATTTTAAGTACCTTTATGATATTTTCAAGGTATGCCCGCTTAATAATGGTTTAAACTTATAAAAGGCAATGCCTTAAAATAGGCTATAGAAAATATATGAAAATAGCAATAGTTGCAGTAAACATTTCATACTATTGTTTTTATGTACCTACGTTAGATGATAAAACCATTTAATTAAACTAATTTACAACTTGTATTATAATTAAGTAATCATTATTACTCTCCTTATTAAAATATAATATGATTTTGTCTGCATATTTCTTTTTGATAATAAAATTGATTATTTTTGGAATTTTTGTTAAATAAACTATTAACCTATAAATGTGTATATGTGTTTTACTATACGTACCTTTAAATATGTAATAAACAACATTTTGGTACTTAAATGTTTACATTAATAGGAAATAAAAACTAAAATTGTGCTTCGGAAGCTGCTGTTAATTATGGTAGTTAGCGAAAACATGCAAAATTATTTTTTAATTGTAAGTGATTGTTATAGGGCTATTTAGAGTGATTTGCACTTATTAGTGTTAATAAAATATTAGCTTACTCTAAGTACCCGCTTATTTTGCATATTTTCAATACATATGCGGCTTAATTTTGGAACATACGAAAATATTTAAATTATTTTGTTACTTGTTAGCATTAAATCACAATATAAAGCCTACCACAAATTTGCTGTGGTCCACGCACTATGCTTAGAAAAACCGGAGTTGCGTAAAGCTACCCCCAGCTTATTCACTTTTAATATTTCTTTGCATTGTAAGGAAATCTTGATGTGAATCGTAAAACCGGTTAATATTGGTAGGTAGCCAGATATTAGCATTTAGTTAAAAGTAGAATACGAATTTAGAGTACTTGCAATTCGAGCAACGACCAGCCTTTCACCCCGGGCTACTACTATCTATAGTAATTTTAATTTCCAGCAACCACTGAAGCTCAGAAAGGTAAATAAGTCAAGTAATTTTTCTTACGAACACGTTATTGTCGCAATTTTCTTAAAAATATTTGGCTTTCACAAGATTTTGTAAAAAGTTAGTAAAAAAGAAGAAATAAAAAAAATCACTCAATCAATCGTATCATATGTGGGTGAAGTGATTTGCGTTTGCGTTTTGCGCTCACTTAAAAGTGCGCCAATATCGCGCAACGTTAAGTTTTTCGGAGATTCTATCACTATCGGTGAATTCGAGTTGCGCGCGCGGCCTCCGGCAACTGTTGGTATGGAAGTCTTGGGCTGTCTTGCAAGACATTCCGGGTATCTGCACGGCCGTCGATAGCTTGAAGACTCAGTACAACTTGAACCGTGCGACGGTATACATAACGAAGTTATAATCGGAATATCGAATTGTGGTATTAGAAAATATTTTGATGGTCAATCGGGAGTTCAGGTGTAGTACAACAGTGAAAATTTTTATGATGAATCGGATTTTGTGTAGTTCTATACTTTTTCTGGGATTTATCTCTCTAGGTGAGTATTAGAATGTCTAGGCTAGATCTTAGACTATTGACTAAAGTCTTTAGTTCTGCATCAGTGATCGCTGCAATATGTTGTGCAGTTTTCGTGGCGTCTAATTTTCTTGAATAGACAGACATTCGGTTGTGGGTTGCATAAATCCACGATGATTGGTCTAAGTCTAAGCCTTAAATTGTATCGAATCGTTGTGGGCTTCTACAGACTACTGTAAGTTGTAGGTGTGCTATGTCAATTTTGTAGTATACTGTATGTTACATAAAACCCGCGTTCGAGCCCCGTTTAACTGGTTCACCGGGGAAAAGTTGAAGATCTTGAACTATTCCAAGTTGCCCGCTCTGTGGCAGTTTGTTTTGCTACATATGCGCTGGTTTTGTTGTCCGCCTTTTAAATATATGCTATACATATTATAAATTATATATATATACATATAACAGTAAATGTGCGGCCAGACCAGACAGGTGAGACAGAGCTTTATGAGACTTTTGTCCCATTAAGGTAACTCTAGTGGCTGACACTAATCTAAAAGTGATAATGATACGTTCAAGACGGTTGCAACAGTTCATTTCTCAGGTGCTCTGGAGCATTACAATTGGTTTCATGTGAATTCCACTTTTGCTATGCAATCGACCACACACCACCTAAATAATTTGTAAGATTTCATGATTTAACATAGGTTTTATTCGCGATTCGAATTGTGAACTTTTGGCTCTATTAAATCGGAAAGACCTCTCCGTTTGTATGGGATTTTAATTCATCGGTTTCGTCTTTCCTTTTCCTTTAATTTTTTAACTATTCAACTATAGTTTCGCAGTCGTCCGAGGAAAGCGATACTCGCGCCATGCATCAAAGAAACCGATTTATGCGACTAGATACTTCAGGAAGCGGTCGCAAGTATTTCGCTTTCAACGTCCGCAGACTCATTCAATTGGAAAATGTCGACGACAATTGTTTGCATATTTTTAAATTGATGATTCGCTTTGCATGTCATTGATTTATTGTCAATTCAATATTTATTCCAAGAGAAAAGATAAACATCACAATCTTGCTTCTAATTGGATACACAGTGGATGTTAAATTTTCCGATCAACTAATTATTTAAATAAATCAGATGACCGGTTTTGTCTTGTAGCTATTTTGTTTACTCAAAATGTGTTTGGAATAATAATTTAAAATTATTTCTAAAAGATTCCGGTACCGGTCTATGAATCTATTTTAGTCCTCATGAATTTATTAGGAGATGAAGATTTTTGGATATACAACTTTTTGGTATCTGCTCAATATTTTATATAGAGATTTATAAACTACGCCATGCAGGAATAATAAACGTCATAGATCCTATATAAAATTATTGAAAAAGACAGCAAAGATTAAATGAGACCATAGAAAGTCCTTGAGATTGTCAACCATAAGGAAAAAATAAATAAATAAAAATGCCAGTAAAGTTAGGTAAAATAGATCATAAGTTCAATGAATAAGTTGTAGAATTCAGTGCTAAACTCCAAAAGTTTTATAAGTATTTTTTATTTTACAAAGAATGCGAGCTCTATAGTGTATAATATAAATCTATAATACAAAATTAGTAAGGTGGTTAGCAAATATTGCCGTCTCTGATATGTTTATCATTTTGAAAATTTATATTTTGCTTCGTAGTTGTAGATTCCCGAAGACTGTATTTTTATTTCCTTACTTATATACACTGAATTCTCTTTTTAAAACATAAAAAGAAGTGAAAAAGTCACAGGTTTGATAAATATATTGTCACATGAAGACTTTTTACTAAGATTTCATATTGAACACTTAAAATATGCCTTTGTTTTTAAAATATTTGTATTTATTTGCAGTTATTTTGTCTAACTCGTTAGTTGACCAAAGCATTAAGCCACCGGCAGTCTATTTCATATGTGTACTTTTTAAGCTTTCACTCATTTAATTTAAGGAGCGTAATTTGTCTTAAGGTTAAAGGACCTATGCATTGCCGACCCAAAAAATATGCCATATGTCTTTAAATAACAATAATTTTCTATAAATATATGTATTTTCAAATTCATGACATTGAAAAACCAATGAATTACAAATAATCCAAAAACGCACCTTTTTTTTTTTAAATTAAATGAAAATTGCATATATGCGAAAATAATGCAATTTTGTAGTTTTTCGGTATATTTTCCAAAAACATGTTTATTTTACTTTTGTTTTTTATTTGTACTATATCTGATAAAATTTGGTATGACTTTGTGGAAATTTTCTTGACTTTGGAGATACGATTGTGACAAATATCTGAATAAATTTGCTAAAAAAAAATAAAACTTGAATTATCTGTTAAAACATATAACAGGTATAAAATTCTCGTTTATCAACATTCTTAATATAAAAGCTTTTCACTATATTTTTTCTTTTAAAAGTTAATTGACTTCAAAAGCAGGTTGGTAAAAATTCATATAACGGTTTAATAATTAAATAATGTATAATACACTTTAAAAATTGCATAATGTCATAAACAACAAGTTTTACACATTGACAAAAATTCAACAGTAGCTGCTTCGTGTGAAGCAACTGCAAACTCATCTTCACTTTTAATTTCACTCGCCAGCCAGTCCGTCGACTCGAGTTCGAGTGTCTTCCCGGTCGTGCGGTTGTGCATCTTCTCAAGATCTTCAATCCGCGATTTTTAAACAGGTTGTCTGATGAGCGAAAGTGAGAGTTTGTGAGTGAAGAAGCGGTGGACGCGACGCGACGCAAACATGCCGCCGCGCCGTTTAGGCAGTTTAAATAACTCCGTCTTAAAAACGTCTTCACTTGCTGCGGGCGATTTCACTGCAGGAGGAGCTTCCGCTTCGTTTTGGTCAACTTGAGCCGAGTTAACAACTCAATTTGATTGAAGTTTGTTAATTATAATTAACCTTGATTAGTGCAAAAAATTCCAAAATACGAGTTTTTTTTTAAAACTAGATTTGGTGTAGGTACAACTCATTATACGCTTCTACGGAGACATTTTAATTAGTCCACCACCTCAAATGTCTTGAAAAAGGCAACCTTGTCACTGAAGGTTTTACTTGTAATTTTTGTTTTTATTTTATCCGAATAAGAAAATCGTTTTGAGCAATTTGCTTAATTCTTCGGTTCATTTATCTCTTTAATCATTAGTTCCGCTGCTTCTGGACACTATTACAAAATATCATTTGTTGGATTATCCATGGAAGTTAATTAGAATTCGAGTCGGTGATAACCTTAAGATAAACCTTCTTTGGGTGGTAATAATTTTTTTCCGATTACCCCTTTCGTCGATACATTTGAATTATTCACAATTGTCGTTGCAAATTATTCAATATAACAAAATTTGATCGAATTAATTCATACAACTGGGCAATTGCATAAGATTTGCGGTGTATAATGGCTGCGAAGTACTTTCATATTGAATTGAGGTCATTTCACGTTTTTAATGCAGATTCTTAAAATTACCTGGTGATCACGTCACAGTTTGAGACTGGACTGGCCACCTCTCACCGATCACTTAAAATATTTCCGTGAAACGAAACAAGCTTACAACTTACACGGATTTTAATTGTTCTGCTAAATTCCAGTCTCTTGAATTTTACTCGTATTTGCAGCGGAAAAATAAAATATAAAACATCGACCGCAGAAGTAGTCTGGATTTAGACAGTTAAATTATTCCAGTTTTAACTGATTTAGTTATTTAGGCGTATATCCGCAATATGTTTCATATAGATTTATTTTGTGTCTCGTTTTCTTATCGTTTTAAGGCAGTTTTTAAGCAAACTGGAAAATATGAAGGTCTTTCATATGAATGTTCACTGTGTTTTATTGCAGTAAATCTCAAAAACAAGAAGCCTATACGTAAAATCTTTTATCTGCAGTTAAAAAACCATACCATTTTTCTTTTTTTCCATAATGGACACTTTATTCTAATTTTAAATTTATTATGTATACAATGTTTTAAATAAATTTTACGAAAATAAGAGGAAATTTGAATTAAGATGTATTAGCCGTTAAAAAATATACTTTTCTAAGTTTGCCGAGAAAAATGTAAGCTTAAATTCTAAAATATATAAGTTTATTTATTTATTATTTAGATCATGGTCTGAAGTTTAAAAGCATTAAAGTAAAATTTAAAAAGGATGAAAATTAAAGAATTAGATTAAGCAAAATGCGATACGCCGAGTTTTATCAGAATAAAGATAAGATAGATAACGTTTTGGGATAATGTGTAAATAGGTATTCTCTTTTAATATAAAAATTAACAAAACAATGTCCAAAAATTTCAAAATTTTGAAAAATTTGACCTTACTACTTATTATCTATTTTTTTCCAAAGTTTATCTAAAGGGTGTATAATTTTCATTTTCAAGTCTTCGTTTCTGTGCTTCAAATTATCCGCCATTACCTATTATTCATTATTTGTTGTAATAAATGTTCTGAAATACAGAAACCAACTAAAAATTAAAATTATTAGGTTAAAGCTATTACGAATCAATAGTTTTCATCAAATTTTGTGCTTTCTCGTTTTTATATCGAATGCTAAATTTTTTAAATTTATCGCATTGAAACCAAATCGAATTGCTGTTGTTGTCATCACAAACTGGTTTTTTCTATAAATCGGGCATAATTAGGCATTTAAAATATGCCTACGAAGCATAGTTTTCATCTGCGGTATTTTAATCAATTGGTTCGCTGATCTAAAATAGTAGCGCGGAATTAGATTACTTGTCTTTTATAAATAAGAAGAATTTTACGGGCATTAAAGATAAAATCATTTAATTGCTTATTTGACTTAGAGAGATTCATGGTCAGGTACATATAATGATGAATTTTAAGGGTTTTAAAAATATTATAGAAACTACTAAGATGTTTAGAAAATATAAAATGCAGATGAACCTTTATAATTTCTGTCTGTTCTCTCATTTATGTACAGTATACTACGTATACCTATTAAGATGAGATTTGGTATATAGGTAGGTTTATAACCCAAAAATAGAAATGATGAAATTATTTTTTTAAGCTACTTCATGCTATAAGTATACATTCAGATATTTTAAATTATTTTACTCACTAGTAATACAAATTATGTAAAACATTTTATATTTAGTGCCGTTGAAGGAATAATATACAGAATTTAAAATAAAATATTTATATTTTTTGTAGCACACTCCGTGGCATTAGGAGTGCCAGAATGTCCAGAAAAATATGGTGTTCAGGCGTACGGACATCCCGAACACTGTGATCAATTCTTCCTTTGCACAAATGGAACACTTACAGTCGAAACCTGCGAAAATGGTCTTCTTTTTGACGGAAAAGGAGCAGCTCACAATCACTGCAATTATTTATGGGCAGTGGACTGTGGAGTAAGGACTTTTGATCGTAAGAAATTTTTAAATATTTTATTAAATAGCTATAATAAAGAAATAAATATAACCATACAGCAACTCCATTTTCAACTCCTGGATGTGAGTATCAATTTGGAATTTATCCAATATCATCAGATTGCTCAACGAGTTACGTAAAGTGTGAATTTGGAGTTCCTCATCAACTTGAATGTGACGCAGGACTTGCTTATGATGAGAGGATTCACGCGTGTAATTGGCCCGATCAACTCCTTGAAACTTGCAACCCTGAAGGTTGGTTGGTCTTTAAATTATACGAGGGTAGTCTGAAAGATTTTGAGCCCCAACATGAAAATGACGTTACTCGTCAAAACCATTCTGATATTATTACAATACTATATATCCCGAAAATTTAACTCCGTTTTTGTTTGACAGTCGTTTGTATTAGTCGATATCATTTTTTGCTTGCACATTTTTGATCAAAAACAAAATCGAAAGAATATTTTTCAAAGGTCCTATTGGTGCGTCTTAAGTTTTTTGTATTCGAATAAAAAAATATTGGTAACAAATAATAAAGATAAATTAGAAGAAATTTTACCGAATGTAGATGTTAATGCAAAGATATACCTTTGCCTAATGGAACGAACGTTACAAGAACAACTTACTAATTTGTCAATCGTGCGGACAGAAAAGAAAGTGATATCCTTCAAAAATTGGAACGTATCAACATTTATCATATTTTATTCGCTTATAAATATAATATTTCATTGCTATATAAAGCCAACTATAATATCCAAAAAAGTCACTAAACATTCTGATGTTTTCATTGACATTTTTAGTGTTTCGTACCAAATTGGACAAAACGGAAAAATGGAATCATCTCGGTGTCTGTCCGTTAGGCGTTTTTTTTAGATGAAATTTGGCAAATTTAGGTATTATTAGTATAGCTATTTATGGCCCAAAAATTCTGAAAAAAAAGTCATGAAAATTGGTAATTGGTTACTTAAAAATTACCTTCCAATATAAAATCCTTTAGTTGCTTTGTCCTCTCGCCACTAGATGACGCTACTGGTAAAATTAAAACGCGGTAGGGTTTGCGTTAAATTTAAACTGAATCATTTTGTGTTTTGTCGAAAATCCGAATAAGACAGTTATTCATAAAATTATTCAATGATGTATTTACACTGTTACTTATATAGTAGTTAATAATTATTATATAAAATGATTAGTTACTCTATGTGGCTCAGAACACTATTTGCTGAGTCTCACTTGGCCGGTTTTTTTTTTGACTTTTTTAAAAGAGCGCCAAACTCTGTGTGTCCGGGTATGGTCTAATCATCAGAATGATTCAAAAATTTTCAGACTACCCTCGTATTATAATTTGTTTTAATATGTATATCTTAAATAATTAAAATATAATAAAAATTGCAGCCGTCGTTGGATTCAAGTGCCCCACCAAAGTGTCGGGCGATTCGCCGGCAGCCAAGTTTTGGCCATTCCCCAGATTCCCGGTGCCGGGCGACTGTCACCGCCTCATCACCTGCGTCGAGGGACACCCCCGCCTCATCACTTGCGGGGACGGGAAGGTCTTCGACGAGCACACACTCACATGCGAGGAGCCCGAATACGCCAGCAGCAGCTGTGGTGGTGGACACTATAAAAAATGAGGCAGAATTATTCGCAAATTTTCCCACCCCCGTCCCCTTGAGTAATGTCGTTACCAAGCTCTGCGCGCGTTATTTATTTAGGAATTGTGTTTTACGTGAATGAGCCAATTAGTTACCATGTAAAATAATTTTTTTTGATATAATAATAGAACAAAAAAGAAAAACCTCTATTCTGCTTCTTCTTGAAAATGTCTGTGAAATTTTTTTCTTAAAAAGAAAATTTTTAAGACTATTTCTTGCTTTTTGTATGTAAATAAATTATTGAAAATTTCGTTTATAATATTTTTTTAATTTTTGAAAAATGTATTTAATATTTTCAGTGGCACTCTACATACATATTAATCGTTAAAATTTTCTGAATTCAACAAGTTCGAGTGAAAAATAGTGCTAACACTGATTTTGAATATACATATGTCCATATATTATCTACTATGTAGGGTAGGGCAAAACCTTGAGTATTCCGATTTCAATTACCTACTTGAGTAACTTCAGTTCAAAGTTCAAAGATCTAAGTTCGGCAGTATTGAAATATTTGAGTATTTGAATGCTTCAGAAATAATGCATTAATGCTTAGTGTAACGCGGTATATGTTTGAAGATATCCCCGTAGGAATCTATTGGGGTTTACAAATTCTTCAAAATGCCCGGAAATTATAAATCAAGGGGATCACGATTTTAGAAAAAGAAAGGGGCTTTAGAAGAAAACCTTCTCATCTTCTTCAGATTTGGATGCTGATCTGAAGGTAATGGATGTGAAAGATACATCGGTTAGTATATGATCTACCTGGTCCATATTATACTCCAGGTTTTTTCCTCTGTCTTTTGAGTATTGTTCATTTTCTTTCATTTATTTTATTTTTTGAAAATGAATTTATTTTCAAATTAATCAGAATGAAAATGAGTTTTTTCTAAGGAATTAAATGAATATAAGCGTTTTGTTCTGTGTATTTATTTCATGAAAGAAGATGGGTGATCCATATACAGATACCTCGTTTACTAAACTTCCAAACTCCAATTCTTTAACTGAGCACTTCCTTAATCGAATTCTCGGATAATTGTTTTCTCGGAAACTCGAGTATTAGGGTATTAGATTGGAAAACTCTTATTTACTAAAATAAAACTTGGTCAAAGCCGCTACGCGACCTTAAATACTCATATTTAAAATATGTACTTAAGTACTCAATTATCCGAGTAATTTTTAGATATTTTTTAAATTCAAAAAAAAATTAACGTAAGATATTTCGGTGACATTAAATTTGACTGTTGTATCAAAATTAAAATGCCAGATAGTGTATCCAATATTCCAATTTCTACAAAAGCTAAAAGAATTCCAATAAAGATTAGTACTACCAGTATTTTGCTTATGAATTTGAGTTGAGAACGATTTTATTGCATAGTAGAAACTTAAATTTGAGATTTTGACAAAAATCACTTCAAGTGTCTTACAAACTGTTTTTCTAAAATCGCTTGACATTGTGTACTAATAATGCTAAGATAAATGTTAATAAGCATATAGAAATATTAAAATAAGTAAGATGCCCTTTATAATAACTCAAATAGTCAGAAAGTGTAATAAATAAGCCATTTTTTGTTTTAAGCTTAAACAGCACGTAAAATTACTATTCTGCATTTTGAGAAAATTTGACTCATTGTTTTTTCAATAGGATCTAATTCCATGTTCTATTCTTATTTTTCCAGAATCCTTAAAATTAAAAAAACAAATATGAGAAGTCGAAAAAGAAAATTCCCTAAGTTTTATATGGATTTACGAGCTTTAAAGGGGTTTAGTTTTCATTGCACTTTAGCATAAATACTTAACATTTTAAAATTTTTATTTCATATACTGTAACGTTTTAAGATTTTCAAACAACTTTATACATTTTTTTACATACATATGTATAAAAAAAACTTCTCGTCCCTTTACCCAGAGTAAGTTTGTCAAACTCACTGTCATTAAAAAGATTTGTGAATAAAAGTTTAAAATGCCACCCAAGAAGAAAGGTCCCGTCTACGATACTACAAAAGAATATAAAAATAGGCAAGAAATAGATTCTAAAATCTTTCAGCCATTAGCAATCACCGCCCAAGAACCAGAGACACTGCTTCTTCTTTTGGCATCAAAGGAGAAAGAAGTCCTTCTTCGGACACTGCAACATTTATCAAAATTTGCTGAAAATCACGAGAACAACGCTACAACTCTGAACGAACTGAAAATTATTCAAAAAACCCTCGAAAATCAGTTAGAAAATCATGAAGTGCTCTACGTTAAAAGATTTGCAATGAAAATATTTGCAACACTTACCGAATTGAAAGAGCAACATTTTGACGATAGGCTTATTGAAAAACTTTACTCCATCGCATATGAAAATTATACAAATGCCACGGACAGTTTTATGGTCGAGTTCGCCGCTGTTATTTTGTGCAATTTATTTAGAGAGCCTCGTGTTTGTGCGGCTCTTGAAAACGATTCGACATTTATGAAAAGTCTATTCGAACACATCGCTACTACAAATGACGTCGACATCCTGCACTATACTTATAAAATACTTATTAAACTTTTTAATACAGCTTCATCGATTCTTCACTTTTGTGATATCGAAGCATTTCCATTTGAGCGTGTTTTAGGCGATGTTACCAGTGTTTATCCTGAAATCCAAGAGGATGCAATAAATATTTTCAAGGAAATTGGAGTTTGTAAAAACGCGTTCTACGAAACCAAATTTGTCTGTCCAATATTCTTCGAGGAACTGTTCAAGGTCTTGGAGAATGATATTTGGGTGGACCGCCACTTATCAGTTCTCGAGGTTTTTAAGAAGCTAATGAATCACCAAGAATACGCTAATGTATTTTGTCGAAATGCGTACTTGGCTCGATTTGTCCATTACACCAAAAATAAGAATTTGCATAAGCTAAAGGCTCTTGGAGTTTTAGTTGAAATCTCCCAATTTGAAGAGTTCTTAGACGACCTATTTATAATGAGTGTCGTGACTCTTCTCATGGAATTTGTACAAAATCTTAATATGGTTAACTCTGACGTTTGTTTGGGAATTAAAAGGATGCTAAGACATTTGGATTCTTTCAACAAAATTATCAACGAGGATCCAGTACCGCATTTGACAAGTAAGCATTTTAAATATTTTATAGGCTTTTTTTTTATTTATTTATTTATTTATTTATTTATTTATTTATTTATTTATTTATTTATTTTTAATTTATACACATTAATGTGAGAAAGGTAAGAAAATTAGTTTTGCTTTGTACAACATTAGAACTATTTTTACAATATTTTGTTTTCATAGAATTAGATATCTAACGTGAAGAAATATAATGCAGAATTTAATACATCTAATAACTACTATCAAAAATAAAATTAAACAACATTAAAACACTTGAAAATGTATGTATGTACATATATTAGTTGCTATTCCAATTCTACAACATAAACGAGTTTCAAAAGTAATGCAGCCTATACATATTGTTGCCATCTATCCATCTATTCAACGTCAATCCACCTAAATTTATGCAATAGTTAACATCACATTGTAATAAAAATAAGTTAATACAGTTCGATAGGCGCAAGAAAATTAGAGTAGCATACTTCTATTACAAAATTATACTTTTTTCGTTTATTTGTTTCTTATTATAAGATTTTATAACTTAATTAGATAATTTGTAGATTAAGTTTAATCTTGTTTTAATTATAAATCAATGTTTCACCAATAGTCTTAATCTTTATTAGAGGAATTATCTAAAATCTGGTGAAATGTTTGAAGATGTGAGTTTGCTTGCAGTTACTTTAAATGTTCTACAACGCTTCTTACACAACCATGACCATCACTTTCAGACATCATAAGAGCCGATTATAAAGATTGGGATGTAAGAGATGCCGCAGCAAGTACTTTAAGCGACATTCTGAAACGAAGTCAGAAATGTTGTGTAAGTGCAGTCAAAAACTCAATTGGAAATATAATTGGCCACATCTTCAAACATCCTTTTGGCCAAGTACCAGTAGATTTTCTCTTGAATTTAATCAATATCCTAATTATTTTGGCGAAGGATCCGGATATCAGAAGCCAAATAATGTCAGGCATGTTACCGAAAGCGCTTGCGCAAGCCACTAAAGTAAACATTTCTTATTCTTTTTTAAAGAATATTTATTTAGTATTTTGTTCTTATAGACAAACATGAGGTCAGCCATATTAGCAGCAAACTTTTTTAATTGCGATACTGCATTTATAAGTGAGGAGCCACTGGAAAATGAATTTTTAACGGAAGAAATGATAAAAACTATTTTGAACGCACTCAGATCACCAGCTGTGGTTGTTAAGAATGCTGCAGCTGATTTTATTGTCGTGACTGGGAAACTATTAAAATTTTCTGACGAATATATTAACGGTGGAATACTGCAACAGTAAATTACGAATTTTTAAAAAGAAATACAATTAATTATGTAATAACAAAATTTCAGTCTTTTAGAAGATGATAAAGCATTAACCACTTGTTCAAGCTGGTCTCCAGCCATTGAATCAATTCTTTCTATTAATCCGAGTTTCAAATTCTTAATTCGTGGAAGACTTGAAATTACAGACATAATTGGAGATGGATTTGTCGCATCTAAGTATCAATGGAAAGATTTTAAAATTTTACAACATATGCAACATGAAGAGGTTTCACCATTTTATCCACTAATTTTGGTGAATCTTCATAATGTTTGTGGTTTGCCTGATTTTCACCCAACGCATACACTGTTTGGTACGAAACAATTAATTATTTATTAAATTATTAGGAACTAATTATTTTTTAATGCATTAATTAATTATTACTAATTATTGTTTAGAGTGTCATGGCCATGAGAATGCTCATGAAGATTACCTTGATAAACTCGACCTATTAAGTCGAAGTGAAAGTTTGCAAAGTGATGAAGAATGGACATATTGCAGGCTACCAACTGATACTCATTTGTCAAACTATTTGAACAAGTTGAGGCAAGAGCTTGAGGTACTTTATTAAATCATTAATGTTCCGTATGGCTTTGAATTTTTTCTGTCATCAGCGTAAAGTATAAGTTATTTGCACTCAATTTACTTATGTAAATAATCAAGGTATATTAAAAAATACGGAGACTATAAATATTGGTCCTTGGAAAGCATCGGAAGGTTAAGTGTATTAACTAGATTTTAGTTATAGTAGCTTTTATAAAATAACAAAATTAATTTACTACTGCAAATGCAATTCTTCTATAAAGGTAACAAAAATTAAATTTAAAAATTGAGTGAAATTGTAAAACTCCGATAAAAACATTAGAACTTTTTATTTATAAATATTTGTGAAAAAAAATTTCTTTTCATTTCAGGTACGTGGTTTAGTCGACGCCTCAAAAGTTCCAAATTGTATTGATATTACAAAAATTGTTGATCGTGCAAAAACGGTTGCTCAAATTGTGAGCAAAGAAATGTGTGGAGAATATCCTTTTAAAGATCCAAATCCTTCCATAGAAACTTCTGTATTTAATCATTTGAATGAGCTGAAATACCAACTTCACTGCAACATAATTCCTTTGGGCAGCATAAGATACGGAGCGCATTTTGAAAGGGCCATCCTTTTCAAAACTCTTGCCGACCAAATCGGATTGCCAGCCACTTTGGTTAGAGGAGTCGACAATCGAATTTTGTACAATGAAATTCCAATTCCAGAACAAACTGAGGTAAGAACACATTATTTGACTATTAACATATTTTATACTATGTATGTATATAATATAAGAACACTAGATATTAATTAAATATTTCTAGTCTAGATTTTCGTTTTAGGAAATATTTCTAGTTTAGCAGAGTTTTAAAGGAGGTCTTTTAAACATAAATTAATTTGCTTTTTTCTTCTTATAAAAAATGATAGAAAGATATTTATATTATAAAATATCATTAGTTAAATTTGGTCAAAAATAGCTCTGGAGGAGTTCGAAAAATTTAAGTAAAATTTCGATTCGGGATAATTTTGTAAGTAATAATAAATATGAATTTTCACTTCATCATGTTTGTGAAAAATTATAAGCTTCCATATAATTTTTCAATTGAAAGGAACAATACAGTTCCAACTTATGAACTCTATGTCAAATTTTTGGGTTGCAAATGCTGCATAATAGACAAATTTATTTGTGTGTCTCATTGATAAGAGATATTTAAACTATCCACATTGACTTTCCTGGACTCTTAGCCTTGATCAATATTTATAGTCCGGAACGAACATTGCGTATATGAGGTTGTCTATTCTTGAGCATAGAACGAACTATGAGGTATGAGTTCTTTGAAGTTGTTATAGCGTCCATTCAAAACTTTATTCAATTTGTTGAGTTTAATTTGCCCAGTATAATTAATTTAGCGATATTATATTTGATTTAATCATTGTTTAATTGTACAATTAAAATATTTACAGACACCTGACTGTAGTCTAACGATCCTGCCAATGCGACTATTGTATCCAACCCACATTGTCGATTTAATGGACTACCCTGGCGAACTCTACCCCCTCGAGAGCCGAAAAGCCTACAAATACTTACGACTTCTATAAGACATAAGAATCTTCGAAGGACGCTGAAACATTTCATAAACATAAATGTTAAAAACTGTTAGCATCCACGATGGAGCTGTTCTCGATTAAATGAATTTTGCATTCGAGACATTGATTTTGCATTATGATTCAGCTCTGAATCATTGATTTCATCAAAGCATTGAAGTGATATCAATTTTGGCAACAGCCCGGGAGCCCGAATTCGAAATTGGATCATTGTTCACAGATGATGGGAACGTCGCATACAAAAGGAGGGCAAATAACCTTGCCCTACATCCGGTCGTCCCGTTTTTATATGAAGGGCTGCATAAAACGGAGCCAAGCCGTAAAAGCAATTTATGCATTTTACGTAAAGATGTCCCAGCTGGGTGACGTTCAAAATCAGCGCGACTCCCATACGACTGAATTAAAATGAAGTTTTTGCCTATATCGAGGTATGGCTTTATCGTCTCATGCTGATTTTATATCCTTATAGCAGGATTTCCCTATCGAAAATATGTTTTATCTATTGATTTTCAAATAGGGCTCTAGGTATTATCAAAAACTTTTATAAACCCCTTTATAAACTCTTGGCATTGGCATTTTATATTTTCCGCAGATATGTATTTCCAATGCAGTAAAAGTCAAAGAAAGTGAAAAACATATTTTAAGAACCATGGTTTTGCATTATGTAGTAACAATTCAAAGATATAAACTAATCAAACGCTCCCCGCCTTTTACTTTTTAACATACATACTATACATATGTAGGTATGTAGAAATTGAACATGTATTAGAATTGAACTTTAAAACACCTGTATTGAAAAATTTAATTTTGGAGCTATCATATCAATAATTGACCAATGACCACATATGTATGTATGTATATAAAACTGCAATCAATTAATAATTAAACAGATTCTTTCTCAAACTTAATAGGTATTGATAGAGTTCAAATTAACGAACATTTGAACACTTAACCACACAGTGGTGAAAGGCGCTGATTTAAACGGGCGTAATATATTACGTAGTTTCGGTCTGTATGACAATAAAAATTGCATGTTCAATAACTTTACTGGGCGATAAAATATGGTGTGGTGGTAAAAATCTGAAAACGAGAAATGAAATGACTTGAAAACAGAAAGCTCAAAAAGTAAGTACTTGAATGCATGAAAATCTAATTGGGCAGTAAAATAAAAAAAATTTGAGCGGTAGATGAAATATTTGAGGGGTAAAAAAATATGATTGGTGAGTTCTCGCAAAATTTCTTTATTTTTGCAAAACTCCACTTAAATCTGTTCAACTTCCCTAAAGAACACTACAATACGCACGCATTTGTGAAGTATATCATATTTTTAAAATAACAACTGACTTTTTATATGGGCATTTTATTTTAACACAATTGTCTTCGGATGGCAAGAGGTTGCCACAAAAAAGTTTCAAAAAGTTGGGCTTCATAAAAGTCGTAGGTACAAGACTGCTCCGTTTTCTCTGTGCTTTTACCGAACGTTGAAAACTGCCAAATCTTACCGGCATTCATTCATTTTACCACTCAAATTTAATACATTATATTAAATAAATATATACCGCTAAAAATTCGTTACATTTTACTGGTCACAACTAATTCAATTACTTCAAAAAACATTTTTTTCTGCGCAAATGGAATATTAACTGCCCAATGTAATATACTGGATTAATATACATAGATGCATCTTATAGTGAAACAGTCAAAGCACCAAAACATAGTTAACGTAATAAATTTATATATAGTCTTCCAAAATAAATAAAAATTATATTCGTATTCCATGTTATTGGACATACAGCAGTAGGTAGTTTACAAAACATGACCCAACATATCTTTTCGAAAACGTTTTGTGTCTGAATAAAATCTATCAAATCAAGCTTATGCGAAAATGAAGCTAAAGCTAGCTGGGCAAACATAAATGAATTATTGATTTAATATTTATAAAAGTATTGGAGAAGTTTTTCTGAATTTGTACAAATTCTAAATTAACATCGTTACAAAAATTAACTTAACGTTCACCGAGATCATTTTCGTTTGTCATATTTGCCTCTGGAAAATCTTAAATTTTTAGGATGTTTTTGTTAGCGCTTCTTCCAAATATAATTCCACTCCACAATTTCTTTTTATTGTATAATACAGAGTTTACTACCAAATCGCTGCAGGACTTAAAATTAATTTAATTGTCCTTTTTTACTTAGAGGACACAGAGTCCTGCACTGTTGCCCTAAAGTCTGAGCGTAAAAATAGCTGAGACAATGCGGCGTCACGGGAAAGGCGCCAGAAAATTCCATGCACGTTCAGCTAATTTTTATCCCGGCTACAAAGTTCAATATCCCCGACTCCGACTAAGGTGAGCATTTCCGGGAACATAACTTGAAACTGCCTAAAGCCACGCGAATCTCACGTTCCTCGATTAAATGTTGTAGGCTTTTTCTACATCGGCCCTATCTTAGGCTCAAGCCACATACGCTCCTCGTGCCCTCCGTGCAATTAAGGACCGTCTTGTGACACATATAGGCCATTAGATTGACTTACATTCGGCCATATGTGTAATTGATTGCCTCCAGACGGAGGTCTTGCCAAAGATATTTCTTGGTGGAAGCTAGATTGCGAGCCGGAAAAGACGATACTGATTTATATTCGGCGGGGAGTGATATCGAATCTCCTTCAAATGCTCGCAAAGCACCAAGATTATCCCTAATAATTCAAAATTGCTGCAATTTACAGCTTAATCTTTTTATGAGGGTCGCCTATTGGAACAATCTGAACTTTACTGGAGATAACTTTTCTGATATTCTTGTGAAAGTTTTTGTACTTGGTCAATCATCGTAAATTTAATTTTATTACCACAGTAAATATTTTCTATTATAATGTTTCGGCGACAAAAACATAAAAACATAACAATTTCGAAATTACTATAACATGAAGTTTGATGATTAGGAATATGCACTTAAATCTATATGATAGTAAATATTTAATAAGTAATACAAAAATGGTTTTGTGAATGATTTTTTGAAGCTGTTTAGACTGTAGTGGCTCTTCATAATTAAGAATGTGTGTGGATAATGTCTAATTTGCCGAATTTTAATTAATACATTTTGCATTGCGTTTTACGATTATTAAAAAACACAGTTGAGATGTCACACATATAAAGTAAATATAAAACAATTTCAAATATGGGCTTTAAGTAATATGTATTAATAGGATTGAGATATTGAAAACGCTTAAAATAATAAAATAATTATTGTATGTTTTTCCAATAAAATTTGGAGATATGTAATCATTTAAGTTCAATTTAATTAAGACTTCAAATGAAATAATTGATTTTAGATTTTATTAAGCCCTTTGCAAGGCAATCGAGTAAGATAAGTAGCCTTTCAAAGAAAGGTTAAAAGAAATTGTTAAAATCTGCACCAATAAGTGTATTAATTCGGGAAATGGCCCGAAGTGTAGTGTTTGGAGTAACAAAAACTCCTCAGCAAGGCGCTCAACAGATCAGTAATGAAGCTATTAAATGGACTTACCGTAAAGTATTGAGGAAAATTGCTCTAGAGGCTAAGAAAAAAAAAAGAAGAAGCCTGTTTTCTCTGCTGAAAATATTGTAGCAACGCAAGAAGTTTGCTGAAGCACATCGTAAAGGAGGCAGAATACAAAATTTACTTTTCATCAAACTTTTGAAATAAATACTATAATATAAAGTGAGGTTATGGAAACTGCGCAGACGAAAGAGACTTTTATAAATGTATTTACTGTACGGTCGCGCTAGTTTGACTACTCAATTTGCATCCAGTAGTTTGACGTACACAACACAGCTTTCATTTGGATTTTCCTTCTATAATTTGACTACTGCCTGTACCCAGTGGATTGACCTGTGTTTTCCGTTTTTTAGCATATTGCTACAACACGCAGTGGTTTGACCTATGTTTTTCTTCTTTTAGAATATTAATTCATTTTTGACTAATTGTAAGATTTAATAAAAACCTGTACCGTAGATGCGGGTTACTTTGGCTACTTTTTTCTTATATTTTTAGAAATGGGTCTGAAATATACATACTATATGTTATACATAGATTGTGATAGACTACTAGGTGTTATAATGTTTTTATTTGACAGATGAGGATAGTAGCTAATCAGAAATAATCTTTTATTTACTTTGGCTCGAAAATTTTTTGGGCACAAACACTATATGTGTACATACTTAAGCAAGTTAATTTTCAAAAAAACATAAACAAAAATTAACTTCTCTACACTTCACTGTTACACAAGAAAGTTTGCAGACCTAAAATACATTAATATTCAAAGCAGGTAAGTCCGAAGTGCAAATTACAGCTTTAATTTAATATTTTTTTTTGAGCCAAAGTTACCCCCTAGAGCTAAAGTAACCCGCATCTACGGTATAAAATTTGACACCCTATAACATGTCAAACTAGCGTGACCCTACTTTGGTAGTATCTTTCGTTTGATGATACGCGTGCAAATATGTAATATATCAAACTAGCTACTGTATTTTTATTATAAAGAAATTACTTACTTTAATGAATCTAATGAAAAAAGTAGTTTTCCTTAAAGAGAATAAAACTGGCTGCGCTTATAGAAATCTTATCATTTGAGGTCCAATGACACAACTCCATTTGGGCTAGGAGGTGATTGGAATGACAATCAAAAGAAAAACCTGTGGAGGAATAATTTTGGTAATAAATTGAAGCGACAATCCGTAGACATCTAAAATTTTTCTATTCTCAAGACGTAGGCGGGGCATATCATCTCCAGAAATCGTTTGGACAGTTCATTAGATAAAATATGCGACAAAAGCCGCCCAGAGATGTTTGCCATCATTCTTGAGATGCTTCGAAGACACCGTCAAGACACGGCGCGGCGCCCGCCGTCGTTTTTATTCTTAGACCGGATGCTGGGCCTTGATTTTTATTTTTATTTTTTTTATTTGATAGTCCTCGAATAAAAAACAACCACTTTGAAAGTTCTGTGCGTAAACAGAGGCGGGTGGGTGGGTGGTCTGGTCGCCCGCCACCCACCACGTGGTTTTGTTTTCCCCGCGTAAAACAGCGGAAGCCGCCGCGCCGCCGAGAGCTTGAAGATGAATGGAGCCGGCTTTCTCCGCGAAATTTTCCGGCGCTTTCCTAATTGGGAAATTGCATTAAAAAAGCTCCTCTCCGCTGAGCTTAATGAAGCTTTTGTTCCTCTCTGATTTCTCGGGGAGGCCTACGTGACGTCACAGAAATCGGTGCCATATGCCGTTGAGGTGAATTTTCATTGGATGCGAAATTTTTGTTCTCAGGAATTTGCCTGGAAGGCCTTCCCGCGGAACGTGAAGTTGACGTCGCAGCAGCCGCTCCGCTCCGCTGGAAGGCGACGAGGTGAGGTGAACTAAGCTCAGTTTGTTTCGGACGCCCCTCAAAAAAGGTTGCGCTGCGATTGAAATTTTTCGGTTTTTGATATATAATTTTTTATTTCTGGTCGGTAAAAAATAGTTCGATTTCTTTTGTAATTGTCGCGCCTGCAGAGGAATTGAAGAGGACAATTTTTTTGTTTTTGTTTTTGGAGAAAGGATTACCGCCAGTAGGTCAGTAGTGCGTTTATTATTTTTTTTTTTCTGGGGATTTTTGTCACAATGCAGGTTACCGTTACAAGCGGCAAGGATGCGCCCTTGACATCCTCCCCACTTAATTACAGTTATGCACGTAGATGCTTAGATACATCCGGCTGGAAGGACCATGACAATTGCCAAAAAACTGTCGCTTTATTCATCCTCCCCCGCTCAATTTTTGTACCATTTGAAGTGGGACGCGGTGGGGCAGTCGATGCGCACTGATCGCAAAATTAATTGCAATTCAAGAACGGCAGCGATATTGGCGGCGTTTTTAATTCCGGTGTAGCTCACCTTGCGGACGGTGAAATGAAAATAGATTAGTTACGGTACCGCGAAATATTACCTGACCGTTTTGCGTTTTCATTGGCACCGTCAACCGTGACACACCACCGCTGTGCCGCGAATTCCACGCGCGCGGTGACGTGAATCGAGTTTTCCCACAAGACTGGGGATGACTTGTGACCTCTGGCGATAGTGCCGCACAGAACAACGTCTTCGTGGTCGTCTTTATTTTCTTGATGTTTCTCAGATTTAACAATTTTATCTGTATCCGCTTCCAAAGAAAGAGATCTGTGCGCCATCGCACCGGATTTTGTACACAGTTGATCGCGATGAATGACGCGCCGCAGCCTTTTGAGACTGAAAGACAACATCGCGATCTTTCTCGCGGGCAACGCTAAACTTTAATGACGACTTTCTCAAGGTCCACCGGTTTTTTTTGTGTTTTTTTTTTTTCTTGTTGATTTCTTAAGATTATCATCCATTGGAGGGGTATCCCCGTGGCTACTTTATTTGTTTTTCTTTCCAGCCAAACAATCTTCGGTTTTGCTCTGATGTAAAATTGTTTTAAGAACGCGCTCGTGTCTTCTTTTCGTATTGCCGTCATTTTACAGTTTTATTACAATTATTGCGCTTCTAAAATTGGAAACATCACTGATCCAAAGACAATTTTTATAGACAAGCGCTAGTTACTTTTATGTGAGAAAACGAGTGAAAGCCGCTCCGGCACCAACTGTGCGCTCGTGATAGTGATTCAGTGTCTTTTGTAAACCATAAAATTGCAAAATTATATAGAAATTAAGTACGTGATTTAAAAGCTGCAACGGAGTTACCATTATCGCGAGTTATCTTTTACATATAGTGCGCACTGATTAACAATTAAATAATCGAATTAATATTTTACAGTGACACGTGGTATGAACTATTCTAGAGTTATATTAAATATTTCGTTTAATCTAATTTTAATGATTATTTGTTCACAAAGCCCAAAAGTAGTTCTATCACCTTCTGTTAAAAGGTTGCTGCAAAACTCCCTGGGGATGATACTCTGAATGAAACTGGGTTAAACTAAATTAGGTTGCACCTTTTGTGAATGGGAAGGGCGGCCCAGATCGAATCTTTTGCACAATCACGAATAAAAAGGAACGGAGGGAAAAACAGGAACCAATTGACGAAGGTTTCTTTTATTAGGTATATTTTTTAATGTCAAGTCCGAGTGATTTTATTCAGTGAGACAAGGATAAAAATGCCACTAGACGAGGTCACAAGTCATAAAACGAACATCTACTCACTGACGAGATTTGAAAAACAAGAATTAAAGACTGCAATTGTTTATTAACCTCCAAAAAGTACAACCGCTACAAAATTGGCTATCTGATTAAGTGCTAAAACGTGCTGCTCTATCTGGTCATTGAATTTAAAAATAATGCCAAAATACGTAAACATTTGCGCATATTTGAATATCGTAAGATGTGAAGATTGACATTAAAATCAATAAGTCTTATGACTATATTTTTAGAATCAGTAAAAGCTTTGTTATGTTACAAATACATAATTGAATTAAAAGCAGCGTAATTACATAGATTTGGAATTGGAAATGGAAGTCCATATTAGGCGTTTATTATTGAAATTCCTTCATTTGGATTAAAACCATATTTCGTAAAAAATACCGATCTTAAGTTTTTGCTAAGTAAAAAGCGTTTTATAACACCCAAACATTTGGAAAAAAAAATAATAGAAGTATAGAAGTACTGCCAACTGCGCGTGTGAAAAATGAGCGACAGTTGTGTCAATAATTGTTTCGACATTTCATATCTGTTGAAATGTTAAATTAAAAATACAACTTCTCTCTGCTGTCGGCTGTAATATACAGAAAAAGTTCTCAACATAATTTATGTACAATAAAATTTGGCCTATGTAGACAAGCACGCATTTATGAAAAATGTACATATATCAAATTTTTGAAAAAAATAATTCAAAAATCAAATGAATGGATAAGAGATATTTAACATCGTTTTTTTCAGGTTTTTAGGTTTTATAAACCTGAATTAACTTTCATTGACTTTTTTAATCAAAATAAATAGTAAGCTAACATTTTATCTGAATTTGCTGCAAATAACAATGTTGTTTTCGATATTAATTACTTATCCATGTTTATCAAATGTCTTCTTAATTCAACAGAATTTTTGTTACAAACCGCCAAAGCCATTTTAAAATTAATTTCTAATTGCCTATTCTTATTGAAATTTTGGTCGCTAAAAACAATGTCCCCTGTACCGGTACTATACTTCAACTTCAAAACTACATCTATTTTTGCAACAATTATTTATCTACTGAGTAAATTAAAAGTTTATAGTAAAACTACTATTGCTAAGAACTGGATACCTTGTATGCATAAATATTTAAATATGAAATGAAAGCATATACAAAATTAAACTCGCTGCGAATAAGAAAATGAGGATAAGCCATTCAAGTTTTTGTTCTCAAAAGTTTCACCCGAATTGAATATGGGAGACCCCAATTTAAATTTATGAAAAGCAACAAAGAACTAAGTAATTAATGCGCATTTAATTTTTGTACCGGCATTTGAAAAGCACAATAAAATATAATTTTTGTTATACTCGCATGAAATATCCAATGATATTTTATATTTTATACGACTTGCTATACATATTTGCAGTCAAATTTATAAATAAACTAAAATTTTGTAAAAAAATCAAGCAAATGATTCTTTTAACCTTGAGTGATCACTTGATACAATTGTCAAGTGAGGGGTGAAGGATATTACGAAATATATTTTTTTTTAATTTTTCGTTGATAAAAATATGAAATTTAAAAATAACATCGTAAATGAGGTTTTGGGTTCTCATAAAATGTAGCAGATTGTCTCATAATTTTAGAATGGTCAGGTTTGTTTCTTTTTTCTACGTTGAAATGAGGACGCCTTGGGTAAAGCTTTCGTTTCTGTTTTTTTTTCTGAATAAGCTGTTTAGATAAAATATTTCTAATATGTTGCTGAGGATTGCTATAGGATATACTGGAAATAATTATCTACAATATAATATAATAAGACAAAACAACGTTGCATGTGCTTATATATTTCTTACTCGTGCATGCATAAATATAAAAATGAATGAAAAAATTTGAAATTTGGTAAACATCATGCTTAACATCTTTGAAATAAGAGACAAAAACTCGAATTGCTTGCCAAATTTTTTATAATGCTTTTTTGCGAAACGCATAATTAAGATAATTAATATTGTTGAAAAAATCAGAAAACAATAAATAAATTGTAATCTTCTCTTTCTGCAGGTAAAAATTGTGCCAAGTTTGAAATTTTTTCGTAGATTACCTACGCGTAAGAAGTATTTATTTTTCAAATTTCAATCACTGGGTGGCGGCACATGTTAAAGTTGTGCGATCATTTTTTACATAAATTTTTTTATTTTTAATATATGTATATAGCAGCATACATGTTTGTATGTACATACACTTTCATTTTAGTACAAGAAAAAATTATTTCTGTCAACTTTGAAATATAAACGAATAAATTTTTCGATATTACCAATTTGTTACGAATTAATTAGAAAGAACTGGAAAGAGAACTTAATGAAAAAAATTTATATGGCGCAAAGGCCCACTCAAAAATATATTTCATTGAATAAATGAACTAATTCAAACTGCGCCAATAGGTTTATAAGTTAAAAAAATAATTACTTTTAAGAATGTTTTCAGGAGGTTTTTCATATTTGAAATCATGCGTTTCGGGAAACCATTGCAATTGTTTTTTATTTTAAAACTAAAACATAACTGCGATCTATGACATTCCGAAAAAACCAAAGGACATACCAATATTTTTTTCATATCATACCGAATTTTAAATATATACATATGTATATATTTTTGAAAAAATTCTAACCCTTTGAATTGAAAACATTGACATTGTGGCACAAAAAAACTGACTTGTTTGGCTTAAAAATAATCTTTATGGTACGTTTGAAGAACCTAAAAATACTAATTTGCAGCACGAATCGGTTTAGTGGTTTTCAAGATATTTCTGACAGCTTCAAAACATCATAAAATTTGAGCAAAACGCGTTTGAAAATTATTTCTACGCAAAAACAGTGAATTTTTTTCAGCACTTCATAACGAAGTCGTACCAACATTTTTGTTACATCAAACTCAATACGATTTTGAAAAATTTGGTTTCCTGCTCTATTAAAGAGGGTTTAAAGTGGTTTTCTTGGTTTTTTTTTCAAAGACAGACAGCACAAATAATATTTCATTAGCAAATTTTTTTATACATTAAAATAAACATCGTAAATTGATAAAAAATAAACATTTTGCTATCAAAATGGTGACATCAAAACAACAACTTGAAATTTTAACTACTGAATCTTCAAATGTGTCGTTATAGCCGGGACTAGATTTATTCATTTTTATTGAAAAAAAAAAACAACAAAAGGGCGGACTTTGAATTCTTTGCCGTTTTTCTTCAACTTTAATTGTTCATATAATGTATGTAATAACTTTGGCATTTAAACTTTTAACGTGTGCTTTGAGCGCTCGAACCTTGCAGCTGTCTCGCCCTATTTTTTAATCTGTTCCTAACCTCCAAAACCATCCAAATAAATTTTACCGCATTGCTAGAAGTATTTCCTAAGTAAAAATGAAAATTGTTTTTGAGTAAATCCCCTTTAAAATAAAATTTCATAACGCAAAAACTTCACAAAGTAAAAGGAGAATTTGGGCAGCGCCTGTTTTATGACTGCTATAATCTGTCTGGGCTAGATTAGAACTAAACATTTCCATTTCCTGTCCGAGCGCAATATCAATCATCGGATTTCCGGCGGATAAGCCCCGGTTGATCTGATTTACGTGGATACGGAAAGCACTTAAAAAATTGACCGACTGACGTTAAAACGCGGGTTCAGAAAGTGCGAACAATTAGAAATTTATAACCCTCCGGCACCGAATCATTAATCTCCCGGCGAGCGGGTTGGAGCTGCTGGGCTCAACAAGTGGCCGCCGCCACCGGAGCACCCGACCCGGCGAGCTATTGATTTTCCGTCACGAGACCTCTCAATTTAATGTGGCGTTGGTAAGGAATAGGCCTTAATTTGCAAGACATCAAAATGCACGGCAGTTTAAAATTTAACTGCCGGTGCTCACGCAACATTTTTGGAATTCATCGCCCCCGGGGTCCCCGTCGCCGGAGTCCCGGAGTCGTGCAAACCACCTGAACCCACCCGGCGGCCGAATCAAATTTAAAATTTCTGAGATTTGCCCGCTCGTAAATCTTGAGGGCAACAACTCGCTTTCTGGGTTTGAAAAGACGACCGGATAGCTCCAGTTTGGCTTCTTCTGAAGCGGAAATTGTTTGAAGCGCAAATGGTTAGTCATTTGGATTTTGGGCACCCGCCAACAAAATTTTCATAATCGATTTTCGGTTTTTAATTAAAGAAAACTTCCCGATTGACGGGTGCTGCGGTGGCGGGCTTAAGTTTTCAACTTTTTAGTGCGAGGCAATTAATTTTTCACCTGTTAAACTCGCTAACTGCCAGTGGTGGAGGGTTAATATGAAAACTTTTTATCACTATCCCTGGGAAAGTTACAGGTGGAAAAATGTTTGTGTTCAGATTTGTGGTGATGGAAGTGCATTAAGCTGGATTGTAGCAATTTTAAGTTAAATCGTTACAAATTAAATTTTTTATATTTAATCTGTATGAGTTTTTATATTGGTTTTATATTTGACTCTGAAAATCACTTTTCGGTCTTAAAATTTGCTATATATATTGTATATAGTACCCCATGAACTAAATATACGAATCCGTTAAGTGTGAAAACATATTTTTTGTTTTAAATAATCCAAAACGATAGGACTGTACGAAGTGAGTTCCCAAAACAGCGTACACAAAAAGTCAAAAGATGAATATATCAATTCCACTGAAATTTTAAACATATGTATATTCGAACCTGTATTATCTTCTAGATGAAACATTAAAAGTTTAAAATATTCCGAAAGTAGCATTATAATTTTTTCTATTAATCAAAAGTCAAACATTTGTTGGCGAGAAGTTTTTTGAACGGCTGCTGTTTGCACAAGTTTCATCTTAAAATTATACATAGTTGTTTATGAACATAAACATTTTTTTTCTGATCAGTATACAACAGACAGAGTTTCCGCCATTTTGAGTCTTGAGCTCAGCCCTTTCTGGAAAGGACTATCAGACCTCCGCCATTATGAATTATTTTTAAATGAAACAAATATTTTTTCTAGACCTAAATGTATGAGTGAACAATACAAAAATTGTCACTTACTTTGAGTTATTCATTCTATGCGAAAACAATTCCTTAATATTGCCAAGAATTTTAAATTTTATACATGTATAGGGTAACCTCGTGAATATATGTAATATAAAAAATATATGAAGTAATCTCCTTTTGTGGAAAAAAGTCAATACTTGTTTCTTATACTTTTAAACTATAAAAACTTAAACTTCGATTTTATATTTCTAAACTACATTTTCTCGAAAATGGGTTCTGATCAAGTATTTTTATTTATAAATTTATAATTTGTGAAGAGAGTAATATATACATATAAACACAGAGATAAAATAGACAAAATGTAAAACAGATTAAAAAGTTCGCTTCGGACTAATGAGTTACATGACTTCTTTCATCACTTTCTTATTATTTCAATATCACTCTTGCAATAGAAGTTTTTAAATTAAGTGTACGTAGCTGTCTTGTAAAGTGTATTTAAGTTTGAAATAAGGTTTTAATGTGTCAATTACTGGAAGCAGTATTGCATTTTAAAGTGTCTAAAGGCTTCTTAAAGTAATTTAACAAAGTTTACATAAACAATTTACCTCTGACTTTTCTCAATTTTAAGTTCAGAGGCTGCTAGAAAGCGATTCCCTTCCACGCAACTTCATGTTCAGAGCCACTGCATATTGGAGAATTTCGGAAGATTTTGCTGTGTTGCATCTTCACCTAAAACTTGGCAACAACTAGCAGGGCGTAGCTGGGGACTCGGGAGCAGTTTAGGGCTTCCTTAGAGACGTCCTAAATTTCGAACTTAATGTTCCTGGGACAGTCGCCCTTTGCCCGTAAATCTTCGTGACCCTCACTCACCCGTGGAGGGTGCTCCGCCCGCCTTTCCTCACTTAACCACCTCACCTTATGCAATTCTGAGTTTTCTGGTCCTCACTAAGTCCAGGTGCCAGTGGACCAGATTTATGAGGCATTAAAGTGATTCTTCCAGACCCGTGCTCACAGCTGTCCAATTTCTTGATAAATTCTATTAAATTTTCCATCGCACCCAATGTTTTTTCGCCATAGTTTTGCTAGGGTCCTGGGGTCCTTGGTCCCGGGTGCCGGGTTCCCCTGCCAGTGCAACGTGCAGGGCTCGTGCACCCGTCCCGACCCAGGGACGAGTTATTTATTTCGTGGCAAAATTTATTATTGGAGGAACAACATCCGCAGGGAGGGATCCTGGCAAAAACAACCGTCCTGCAGGATTTAAAACTATGCACCCGGACGGGGGGCGCAGCGGCGACGGCCATTACTCTTGCACCAGAAAATTCATGTGTAATTCATGGGCCGGGTCAAACAAAAATTGATTTAAATATTTAACGGCCGCTGTTTGACTCAAACAGCCAATTAATTGAATGTTGATAAAAATCGATTATACCGGTGAAGCGCCGAGCAAACACCGTCCGACACATGTTTCCTGCTCACTTCCGATTAACTTTTTGCCGGTCGCCCGCTAATTGACTCGCCTTGTGGGGCCCGGATCCCGGAGCCCCCGGAGGCCCCCGGAGGCCCCCGAGAAGTCGCCCGAGTCGAGGCAGACAAGAATGCAAGTGCACACGGAGCCCGAGGCCGGCGAATTTGTTGACCTTTGCTTTTTCTTTGCTCAGGCCCCTCAACGTTGGGGCGCTCCAAGGAGAACTTCCCCGGAAAATCCATTTTCCATTTTCCATGTATTTCTGATAGACCCTGACGGAGTTTCACTCATTTTTCACGGGCAAGTTGATTTAACTAGTTTGCTTAAAAAATATGGTTCTAGACCCACCATAACGTGGAATATAGTCGAGTTAGGAAGAGCGTTGTAATGAAAGCTCCAACATTGAATAAATTTTAGCTGTTAGTAGGTGCTTTATTAACAAAGGATTTTTCGTATATTTAAGCTTCAATAGTTACAATATTACAGAGGACTATATGCTACCATTTGCTGATAAAAATTTACAAGTTTTGTAGCAATTTATGCACGATAGTGGCCCGAAGCACACTTCACAGATCAATCAAATCATATTTTAAAACAACTTTGACGGTCTAATCTTAAAACCTCCGGTCGAACAAACATTTAAGGTTTTAATAAAAAAGTTTACCTAAAGATAAACTGAAATTTTAAAATATGAAGGATATTCCACTAAATATTTAACAAAAATACATATTTGAAGTAACTTCTTTAAATGCAATATTTTAAATTTTAAAATAATGGAGTTTATTTATTCTACACTTCAGCAGTACAGAAAAAAAAATCGATATTAATTTTTTATAAAAATCAGGAAATTCTGTGCAAAAATATTTATATGTATTAATTTTTTACACACGTAAAATAAAATAGAAGGAATTAAAAGCTTTTTAATGCGCTCTATGTATGTAGAAATATTTCCTTAAACAATTATAAAATATCCAAAATTTGAAGAAAGTTTTCTATTCGTACCTATTAAAATGTTGTCATATATAATTATATCAAGTCGATAATCGACTATCAAAATAAATCAAATGTCGTCAGAAATTAACTCAGTTCAAAGGAAAAGATTATTTAAAGCACATTAAATTCAAATTTTTCTTTTTCCTCGGTAATTTGAATTCCTTATCAAAGTAATTGAAATAATTCAAAGTAATTCAACCTTAAACTTCCTTCCTTTTATTAGCAGAAAAACTGTCAGGAATATGAAGAAATCATAATCCTGTAATGCCATTAAATATTAAAAGTTTATCCAGGTATACACTGTGCCCTGTGGAAATAAGTCTGAAAAGTTTATGGATCTCAATTCTCCACAGACAACTTGGAAATGGTTGCAATTTCTCATAAAATATTACTTCTGCAAATTGATTTTTATATTAGGTACAGTACTAAATTGCGGTGGTGTTAGCCAAGTTATGGTATGGATGGTTATCTATAATATTTAACAAGCCTTCAATTTGTTTTCTTGTATCCTGTTAAGGTGTTCATGTTCTGTGAAGCAAAGTGTTTCTTAATTTATTACATTTATAGATAGAATAAAAATAGAAATTCATTTATTGGATATTTGTAGAGGACAATAAATAACGCACTTTTCTCAGCGAAGTTAAATTGTTGTATGACAATGACAATATAGAACTTTTATTTAAGCCGGTAATTTTTGATTTATTTGGTAATATACCTACAACAACAACAAAATTGTTTATTATGGTTATCATCCCTACCAAAATTAAAGAATTTTAGTTTATTTTTAAATTGACAAAATAGTTTATGTGAAAATTCGAGATTTTATTTTATAGGATTTCGTGCTTTTGGAATTTTAGGTCAAACCCCTTCAATTGATTGATTATCTCGTGTATTGTATATATAAATTATGTTTAAAAGTTCTGTGAAAAAAGTTAACCTTTATATAAAGTTTGATTTCAAAGACATATCGTTTACGACCTATGTATGTCAATTAAGATCAAATTTCAATCCGGATGCAAGAAGTCTCAAGGAGAAATAAAGGAAGGGCTATGGAATGTGGCATTTATAATTTATATACCTCTATATTTAATAACGATTTTTCATAAATGGTCAGAATATCGCATTTTGTAGTATTTAATCCTATTTTTCGCAAACAGGAGCTGATTGAGGATTTTAAATTTATGAATTCGTAATTTACGGGCAAAATCCTGTAGAAATAATGTGCCATTTATATGGAAAAAAGGAAAATTAAATTTGTTGACCAGTGTAATTATTCCAACTTATTTTTATGTTTATTAATTTATTAATTTTTTTTTAGAAATCTTCAATACGTTTTATCTATATATTTCGCAACAATATTTTATTTTCTATACAGTTTGAAAAATTAAATTTCTTTCTTTTTGTTTTTATCCACCTAAACTTGATTAAAACTCCAATTTTCCTAAGGTTTTTTTTTATCGAATTTTAAAGTTGATGAGTACAGTACTGACATACATATAATAGTTTTAACAACAAATACTTAGCAAAGCAGTTTTTAGCCAGTGGAATGCTGTCGAAAACTGGATTTTAAAAGACAAATAAATTGTTCTACGGATACCACGCAAATGGGGCCATTGAACTCTAGCGCTAGCCGAAGTCCGCTTGGGTCTCAAATTGGACATATTTAGTTCTTTCAGAGTTATTTTAAATACTGTAAATTTAATTTGTAGTGTTTTTTCTGTAGAATTCGTACGACACGAACTAAATTCTGCAAGGAGCCCCATTTGTGGGGCTCTTAAAGCGCCGCGTAATTGGCGGCTTACCACCCCCAATCGATTTGATACGACGCGGGATGATCTAAAGTCGCGTTATGTAAAAATCATAAAGTTCGAACCGGTTTGAGTAAATTGAGGGCGGAGCCCGAGACTTTAAGGCCGAGTGCGAGTGGTGCCGCTTTAATTGCACATGGAAATTTTTCATTATTCCTCATTTCCCCACTCGTGCACTTCACAGCAATTACACTATAATTGTGGAAGACGTTTGCATAAATCGAGACAGGAAGACCGTCGAGAGGTTCGTCGCATTATTCAGCTTCCTCATTGTTTTCAACTTGCATAACGACAAACGTCTGTTTTTATTTGTATTTTTTTTCCAACATTCTTTTGTATTTCGCAAAAAATTTCAAAGCTGCTCTAGTACTCGAGTCCTTTTGTCAGGTCCCTCCGCACGAGAGTTCATTTACATTGTGGCAGCGACTGTATTTCGCCTACTTCCGAGATTTTCTAGTTTTCCTTACCTCAACGGCGGTTTTTCATTTGATTATGCTTTTTCTAAGGAAATGAACAAGTGCAGTGGTTTCGCCACATTCGGAGGCCTTCTTAAAACTTAATGCACTGCAATTTTCCTCATTTTAGTTCAGTAAAACTTTTCTATCTGATGCACTTCAAAAGTTATGCGCAAAGTGCATGCTTATTCAAATTTCAATTCAATTTTAAATTAGACTTCTTCAAAAACACCGAATATAAAATGTCCTGACAGTTTTCGCTGTGATAGCTCCTTTAATGCTGCCTACTCAAGCGAAACATCTTGATAAAAATATTTTCTTTCATTCTCGGTGAATACACGACTCCTTCAACGCGACGTCCTCGCATAATGAGATCTGCTCTGTCGTACCCTTAGAGAATGCCTTGAAATACTTTCAAGCAATCTTGTTAGTAGAAAATTAAAAAGGACAAACGCTTAACGGCCCTAAAGACCTATTTCGCTTAAAATTTTAAAAATATCACTCATATAACTTGACTATACTTTTGAAGTACGCACAGCGTGAAGGTGCATATTATGAGGAGCTATTATGCTTTTATGTAATACCACATTATGCCTTCTTAATGCACCTCATTAATATTTGCTACTCAAAGCAAAAGTCAAGTGAGCATAAACTTGAGACGGTTACATATTAAGAGAAAAGGAGCACAGTTTCAAGGACTAAGTTTGAATAAAAAAGGTCAATTTAAAATGTGCTACCATAATTTTAATACAAAAAGTTTAATTATAAAGAAAGCAACTAAGAAAAATAACTATTTCTTTATGGCCTAGGTTCAAATCTAGGATTCATTCATTCGGTTTGATTAGTTTTTATTGCCTAATTACACCCTTTCATATAATCTGCATTTTAAAACATTCATTAAATTATTACAAACAAAGGTCAGGCATGAGGGTCATTCAGTTAAAGATGTAACATATTCGAATATAAAATCTGTAGGTTTATTTTAATCAAATGATTGCGCTTGATGTAACCTTGAAAGCTATTCAAGTAATTCAAGAATCAGTTTTGATTGAAAACAATCATTTTTGAATTGAAAAATGATGCAAATTTAAAAACGAAGTTCATTTCGAAGGTGAATAAAATTTAAATCGAAACGTTTCACAATTGTTGTTTTGGGAATTGGTCATCTTTATTTTTCAAAATTCCGTTTTTAATTTACTGTCATAGTGAAAATGATTTGCTATATACTTAAATGAGCTTTCAAGAAAATTCTAACTTGGGCGTTTAAACTTATAAAAATATATGTAGTAGTTTAGATCACTACTTTTAACTACTATATAACATGTAGTAGCTTTTAAATAGATACTTATTTGAACTTTGAAAGGGATAGTTTTTAAATTGTTATTCATAAACACTAAAGAGAAAATGTTTAATATGTACATAGACGTTTCGCTAAAAAACATTATATACATATAATATGTCAATAGCATTTAATATAAATAAATTTAAAATAAGTTAGATTAGATTTTATCTGTCGATAGAATATGAATGCAAAGTTTGTTATTGTGAAATTAGAGAGTGAAGCACAAATATTATTTCTACGAAGTTAACTCAGCTGCTTTTGAATTAAATTATTTTATTGATAAAAATCAAATTATTACTTACTTTTCAAATGTCAATAAAAGTGGATGATGGCCCTATAACGAATATTTACACATTATAAATGTAAAAAAAAACGCTGAATTGCGAACTTCATTGCAGATAGCAAATAATTTGCTTGAATCTAAGGAATGCGATTGTTCAGTTGATTTCATCGGAAATCAAACGAACTTAAATCTGCATTTCCATGAATTTCTGATGCATTGTGCCGTGCATGAGCCGAGGCCTGGATGCGGATCCGGCGACCCCAAAAGGGCGCAAGGTCAAATTTCGTACGAAGCTGGAAGTTTGTGTAATCCTGCACCACTTAAAGTTCATTTGCCGAAGTTAAATTGCATCGCACAGATTTACGGCGGGGGCTTCCATATGACTGCCCGATTTGTAGCTATTTAGGCCCCATGAAACGGGGAAGATCCTGTGGGAAAGGCTCGGATTTCGGAGCCAGTTGGCCGGGGAAGCCCCTCTGATCCCAGCAGTTTTGCACCAGCTTAATGTGAAAGTTTCCGGTGCAATTATAACTTAATTTAAAGTAGGATGCCTCTGGTAGGCGCGTTTAAAGCGCGCATACGAGCCAAGGATCCGTTGCGTTGGAACGCTGTAATTAGAAATAAATGCAAATTCGATAAAAGCAATACGCTGCCACACAGCCGAGGAAGTTAGCCATAATTTCGAGTGATGCTCCTGCAGCTCAGGAATAATTGAGAGGAATATCGCACTCGTCGCGGCCGTGTAAAGTTTGCATATGACGGTGAAATTTATGCATTTTGGGCGAAATTTAAATTAATAATAAAGCGACCGTGGGTACTAACCGCTGTTTCACCAGATAGGGCAAATTGTTAGACGTTGGTAGTTGGCAGATAGTCGACGTCATGCATATCATTCGGCATAAATTCCGTCGCATATGTCGAAATGGAAGCAAAAACAAGGACGATTTTCTGTTTACTTCGACCGGTGGACTATTTGTTTGAATATTTCGGGCAAATAGCCGCTGACAGTACGTTTAAAAGTTTTATTGAAAACGCAGATTGCAAATAACCCAAAACCAAAAACAATGGACGAGTCCTTTGAGTGGTGTATTTGGTTAAGCTCAATCAAGGGGAGCACCATGTTCATTAACAAATCAATGCAATTTAACAGAATTGAGCACGTCAGCGGTGTCCTCACGGGCCAGTGGGATAGCAAAACATTGTAAAATAGTCGGAAAAGGTTCACATCCGATATGCAAAATGCAATAACGAAAACTAGCACACTAGCTCTTCCCTTGGGGATATGTTTGGATCCCCATTAAATTTACAGGAGGGTTAATGAGGTGGATTTTTCACTTTACGCCAGAGACCAATTATAATTACATTGGAATTCGTTGGTGATAATCATGAAAGTAATTAAAAATGAATTTCATCGATTTTCCCAACCAGGAGGGACTTGTTTCACCTGAACAAGTTTCATGAAAATATTATTTGAATTGTCCAGCTCAGTTGAAATTTATGCAGTAAAAAATTCATTTCAGGTACATTCAGCAAAATACAGAAATGAAGTAAATTGCCGCATTTCCCTCTTAATTAAATTTAATTAAGTAGGAGGTAAATGGCATTATAACAATTATATCAACGTTGAAATAAACATCATATATGTAAGTAGATCGGGTATTGGTCATTGACTAATTCAACTTGATTAAAATCCCATCATAGAGGTTATTTAATGGAACATTATAAAATTCATTTATTTTGCCTGGATTATTCGATTCGATTCGTTTAATAAATTTAGTTTCCCAGATTTCTGTTCTTTGACTCTACCTCAACGAAATAGGATGGAAAAATATCTCAAATTCCGTTTTTTCACTAAAATTATTGTATAATTAGAAAAAAACCTTATTGTATTAATTTCAGAAATGCTTTATCAAACCGCGGTTTTTGCGGGAACTAGTGTTCCGTTACTCTATTAGTAAATGACCTTGTATCTGTAAAAAAATACTTACAGTAGACTTCTTATGAAAGAAATGTGTGATTTTTTATATAAAGTTTTTATAGTTGAATTGATACATTTTTCCGTTTAATATCGATTTCTATAAATGCTTCTAATAGGGCATTACGTTGTGTGTTTTTTTTTTTCAATTAAATTTTCATCGAACCAAGCATTCCCAGTTTGCATTGTTTTCTCCTATCTCTACATACATTATTTTCAGGTTAAATTAATTTTCTATTTTTTCGGTTAATTGTCACAAAAATTAATTAGTTTGCATATTTCATGAAAACGATGAGCAAACAATTTTATGAGAAGTTCCATTAATTTTTTTTCAATTTTAATGGAAGTTATACGACAGATGAACAAATATACGAGAGAATTTTAAATTATCAATTGAATAGAACCATGGCTTTACTTTTAATAATGCAGCAACAATTTTATTGAAAAGCATAAATAATGAACTAAAATGAAACTTTGGGGAAATCGATGTTCAATTAAATTCATGATTGATATTGGAAAAATTTACACAAGTTTAAAAAGCGAACGATTATCAAAGCACTGTTTATGATGCGGATTAATTAAACCAAACCAAATCAAACAAAACAGTGGTATCAAATTACACAAGTTCATTAAAATCGCAGCTCTCTGTCACGAGCTTTAATTAACTTAGCAAAAAATCGAATCGTGATGGTAATTCGAGTGAAAATATAAACCATAATATGGTCAGAGGTTAAATATGCGTCCTTAGCATGCTAGACATATTTATAAAAGCGTTACATTTTCGTGAAAATATTTTATCAGTATATTTTTGTACAATTTGCTTTGAGAAGATGGAGTCTGAAGCTCTATGGAAAACGCTGAAACGTGACATTAATTTCACCAGCCAGTGAATCTGGACGTTGGGGTCGGAGATTATTATTATTAAAGTAAAATAAATGGGAAAAGTCACCTTCACACCGAAATACCACGGGTCAGGAATTAAAAGGAATCACTCATGCATGCCTGAGTGGCAGAGTCAACGAAGTTTGTCTGAAAATGGTGTCATCATATTCAGAAAAGTTAAAAAGGCCTTCATTACGAAAATAAGCCGCAATGTGAGCTTCTAGCCAATTTCATATTGCCGCAATAATTTAATTTGGTCAGAGTGCAAAAGCAAAGCTAGGCTCGACGACGTCGTCATGAGATACGTCCCACTATTAAAAAAATGTCCGAAAAAAATCCGTGATTCACATATTTTCATAAAAAGGGGGCTTTGTGCATAATCAGGCAAACACAGAAGCCCTGGGAGCTATTCATAATCTTCCATTCCAGTGCCCCAATTTTGCTGCCGCCAGCGTCATAAAGAATCTCCTCCTTATTTTCCCGGGACGTGGGGCCGCAGTGATAGCGAGTTTATTAAAAAAAAACACATTGTGTCCTGGTGCCTGCGAGAAAAAAAAATAAACATTGGACTATAAATGCCGGGCGGAAAAGCCCATATACGTTCAAGTTCAAGAAATTTCCCAACCGTCTTAATCTTAAGTCCAGCCGCGGATTTTTTGCATACTTTAAGACGACACGGGAAGCGACATTGCGCGACCAGTTCAAGGCGAAAGTTATCAGTTTATTTTGAAGCGACTGATTGCTTACGTGTCTCAGATTAGCTAGAGAATTTGTAGGAAGCAAGCAGTCAAAAAATGCAACAGCAGATTTTCTTGAGATGCTGCGAAATTAGTGATATTCTTACAAAATCAGTGTTCGATTATCTTAATTGTTTATTTCAATTTAAATAAAAATATATAAAACCGTAGGCTAAGACATCTTGAAGAAATATAATTTTAATAAATGTTGAGCAGTGAGCTTAAAATTTGGGCTTACCATTCATTAGTAAACTAAACTACTAAACTACTATAATATATTTTTCAATCTTAGTTATTTAGTTACTATTTAAAGTTTTGATTAACACTTCGTTCTATTTAGATCGGAAGAAAACAAAGTGGTTTATTTGAAAGTATCATATTTATTTACAAATAGCTTGCCCTCCAAGTTGCCAATTATACAATATTAATAATTTAGTTTAATTGCACTCAACCCGTGAGCTGTAGATCAAAAATTTACTAAAGGATATCAAATTTATTATGTTATGTTGATAAACACCTTCATTCCATAGCCCCAATGCAATAGCAGATAAACTACATAGATGCAGTGTCTTCTGACTTTTCACTAATTTCGTTAAATAGCTATTTTAGTAATGCGAGAGCTAATTTCTATCATGAGTGTTAATAATGAGTAATGATTAATCCATCCATTTTATAACCAAAACTAATTATTTCATGATTATTTCAATTATGACAATTTGGTAATGATTAAATCTTTAGTTAGCTAATTAATCGATTGAAAAGATTAGTGATTGCGCCCATACATTGATATTGAGTTTGGATTGAAAATTTCTAAAAATGTAGGTAGGTGAGAAATTTCCGAATCGACTCCTTTCAATTAGGTATATCTACATATCATCAACACCATTTTTGAAAACTATGTTCCATGAAATCGATTCTATTCTACACTTCATCCTAGTAGAATCTAATTTTATTTGAAAATAACGATTGGGAGTAATTTTAGTATAATTAAATAAATGCGTGATCTAGAATTAAGAATATGAATAGATACCTATATTACAATAATATCAAGATATTATTAATGTTTAGATATCAAAAATTAATTAACATCATATTTATTCAGTTAACACGGTGTAACCCGAGTCAAAATATTTAGGCTCATAACGAGCCCACAACAACCCCGGAATTGAAGAAACGCCCGATATACGCCCGAATTGGGCGTTTTTTGAAGGGAAATAAGATTACAGGGATGTCGCAATACACCTGTTTAAAATAAAAATACAAATTTCAGATTCAGGTGTTATTAGTGCAATACATGTGAACTCTTTCTATCGACCTTTTTTTAGGCAAAGATAACAACTACATACTGCAATGAGAAATTTATACTGAAATTATAATTTTGTAATTGTTTGTATAAATAATACTTATTCATTTCCAAATTGGTCACAACATTCTATATATCTGGTTCTACGGTATAATTATTTTCAGTAATTTTTATAACAAAACATAAATTAATAATTGAATTGATTGTTGACAAACTTTGTTACAATTCAGGCCACTTGCAGACGTAGTTTATAAAAGGTGCGCTTCAGGCCTGCTGCGGGCGCGTTTCGGGCTTGTTGAGGGCTTCAAAAATGAAAAATGTTTGGGTGTACACAGGGCGTGTTGTGGAGTTGCTAAAGAATTTGGATATTTTTATTTGGGATGTTTTGAAATGGTTTCGATTTATGCGTTTTTTTTTTTTTTTTTGTAGAACGTATCTACCGCGTTTATGCTTTATGATTTATTATTAAAGCCATATAACTTTGATGAAATCTACGTGAAACTGGTTTATTTTTCTTACAGAATGTCTTGAAATTCGTTTAAATAAACGTCCTTCGAGTTTTGAAAACGTCCTTGTGTAAAATGAATTTTAAGAGGTTCCTAAGTAATCTCATATTCCCCTTGGGGTAGTAACTAACAATGTTTTATGAAAACATTTTAATTGAAAGGGTACTTGATCTTCATTTTACAGTGTAACCACTTGTGCAGGATACTTTTAATTAATCGATATCTGAAGGAAGCCCATAACTCTTAGGGTTCCCCGCCTTCCGCGGATCCTTGAGTGGGTTGAGCGAGTTGACCTTAATGAGCCTTCCCTTCGAATGAAAATGTCCGTCTGACTGGATTACTCGAACAAATAGCGTAATTATCTGCATTAGGGAAGCGCTCCGGAGGACTGTGCCAGCGGAGCAGGAGCGCACCCGGCGACAAACCTTTAAGAAGCCTTCAAAAACCAGCCAAATAGCTCCCGGGAGTAACTTTTAATCCCTTATCATTGGCTCGGTTCCCAGGCTCGCATAGCTCCACATAATCTGGCGAGAAGCCCCTCGAATTATGTGTTCTTATCGCAGATACTTGACCCGCTCCTCGAAGGGATCGTGACGTTGGCGACATTCTTTCCGGCCTCGATTCGGGGCGGTGTGGCGGGGGCGTAACATTTGTTCGGCACTTAATCGATTCGAGATAAGCCCTTCATATGCCTTCATTAGGAGCCCTGCCCGACTGCAGGGCGGTCGACTTTCGAGCCCTCGATAAGTGCAAATTGGACCTACCCTGCACCTACGTGGCGTGCACCCGGCTCTCGTGCTGGCATGTGCACAATTTGCATACATTCTGCAATTTCATAATTATTTTATTGATCAGTGCACTTGTCCTCGAAGCGCACTTTCACCCGGAGTCGAGGAAATTGCGGCCGGAGAGGTGCCAAACTCTGGAATTGTGTGAGAAAGTATAGGCGCATTTAGGGCTCCAGAATGTCCTCGGGAAGGGATTTCAGGAACCAGGAACAGGGTCTTTTCTACACTTTAAGAGGCCTATGGGCTCTGCATAATTTTGGAGCCCTTTTAAACCCTCAAATATGGTTACCATAGTTAACTATGGTTAATATTTGTCGTTCAAAAGCTCGGAGGTTGACCACAACATAACTACGAGCGTAACTTTTTGCCGTTCATAAACTATCGTAGTTAACTACGCCGTAGTTTAATTCTAACCATATTCCTTAAGGTGCGGTCAACCAATGTTTAACAAACACATTTAAAGGTAAAGAAGAAAAAACAGCTCTGCCATCTCTGTCACAGCCGGCTTATTTTTGTGTTTGTATGCGTTTTGAGTTTTAAAGATTTTTTTTAAGATAAACAACGAACAATTTCGATGAGAATACAAAATCCATTTTAAATGAAAATTGGTGAAAATAATACATCAAATACATCAAACAGAATTTGTTTTCACAGCCAGGGGATGCGTATTTTTCTTCAGCTTAAATCGCTTAAAATACTTCGTGGTTATAAGCGCTTAACTTAAAATGGTTTCGATGAGCATAAATATGGCTTGTTACGTGGCTAACTATAGTTCAGTTTTTGAACACGCTCCAGACGGTGACAGTAAAAAACCCGGTCATTTGATAGAAAAATCGGACTACCAGACTAAAGAAACGAACAAAATGACCAAATTGGATCACAAATACAAAGAAAAAAAAATTAACAGTCTGCCATCTTGAATTTGTAAATTCTGACAGTCGGGTTGCAATCAGCGACCCCCAAAACTGCCAAGTACCAAGTTTGGTGCAAATCGCAAAAAATTTAAAATTTGACAATTCGCCATCTTGAATTCGCAAATTCTGGCAGTCGGGTTGAAATCAGCAACCCCAAAAATCCCCAAGTACCAAGTTTTGTGAAAATCATATGGGCTATCTTTTACCCACAAAACACTTAGTTAACGGTGGACGATCACGGTTTTCTCAGCTTACTCTCCGGGTGCGGAACCTCCGTAAAGAAATTTCTCTTCCAATATATGTACATATGTATGTTTTGAAATAAAAAAAAAGTTTATCGAAAAAAATGGGGCTGCTCTGAACGTAGAGGCTCTGGTCTGGGCCTAGGCTCGGTTGGCCCGTGCGTAAAAGCTCAGGAGCCCTGTAGTCGGCCACTACGTCATACAATAAATTCTCGTTTATATTAGAGAGGTGGGCACGGTGCTGGGAATTACTGAGAAAATGCAAAACCCGGCGCATATAGTGCAAATGTGAATGGATTTAACATCTGAATCTGGGTCAAGATGCAAGGCTCCGGCGCTCTGCAGGCTTCGATGCGACCGACTCTGGCCATGTCAGATGGCGGATTTATTATGCATCCTCCGAGTTCGTTCAGGGGCCTGCTTCTTCTTCGGTTGACCTCGGTCAGAAGTTAATGTCCCATAATCATGCCAACCATGCAAATAAACTGTCATAAAAAGGGCTTTCAGGGAGGCAGTAGGCTTGAACAACAATTGTCCTCGGTAAATTGCGCCACACTGGCTGACGGGACGGGGGCGGAAGCGGGAACGGTAGCCCGACATTCCAAGAAGGTATAGAAAGAAAGGGTTAAGTGGACCCAAGTCCATAAAAACGTTGTGAAGGATTATTTCACTCATAACTTGAGTCAATCCGAGCCGCCTCCTCGGCAAAAAAGGTTACTTCCCCGACTATGGTGCCGAGGGCAGGCCAGGAAAAGCAAAGAAACACTTCTCCACGTTTTTAAGTGGTAGCTCTAAAGTTTTAGCACTTAATTACGACAGGAGGTGCAAAGTGGCTTCCGCGAACAAACAGGAGAAGGAAAAGTGGTTACGTGCTCTTATCCGTCTGCAATTCTTCGAAACTCCGAACTTTAATTCTCGAAATCGCAAGAAAATCATTCATTCCGCAGCAGTGGGATGCATCTTTTTTTTCTTACTTTCCTAAGAAGTAATAAGAACTATCTCCTTAATCTGAGACACGTAACCAATCAAAAAACACTTAAAAAATAAATGTTAAAGGTTTGTACAATTTTGTCAGAAAAATGTAACCGAAATATAAATTTATATTTACATATCTATGGGGAGCTGGTGACAAAAATCTTATAAATTTTTCGTTCGGTAGAAATGTAAAAATTTAAGTAAGTTATACAATTGAAACAATTTCTGCGAATAGTTCCTTACTGCCTTTTGAAATGACAGCTTATCAAAGATATTGAAAAAAAAAGTATGAATATAATACTATCGAGTCTGCCATTGTTTTATTTTTTATTTTTATAATAGTGTAGGCCTGAAAAAAAGGTAGATGCAAGCGACAGACGTTGTGCCCGTTGCGCTAAAAAATTATTATTATAATATAATAGTTTTCTTAATTATTATGCTATAAAAAATAAAAGTGATTTCATCGTCAGGCAGCTTACGTATGTTTATTAGAAAGATTATATAATATCAAAAAACACATACAAAAACACTTCTGCCACTCACAAAAAAAAAATTTAAATGAAATCATTTCATTATGTCTGCCTTTAAGCGCAATAGTTGTTTTAAATATTCCAAGCATAAAAATAAAAGAGGTAGACAATTTTTCGAAGGCAGACGTTTTTTAGTATATTATTTATTAAGTATATTACCTATTATGATTAAACGGCCTAGGATTTCTTATTAAGGCATGAATCGCATTTTTTATGCAAATATCGACTGCTCCAAAACGTGGGGAGATAGTGTACAATGCGAAATATCGAAAATATTGTTAAATTTTTGAAAATTTACTATGAACACATAATTGCATTTAATTTAGACATATTCAGCGAAGGCCTGAAAGCACTAGAAGAACGCTAAAAGTTTTCATTAAAATTTAGTGATTGTTACCAGCAATTGTCAATCCATAAAAATGTATATATTTTCAGTTTCTATCTAAAATCATAAGTCTTATTGTCTGCCTCCTTTTTTTTATCATTCTTGAGACTGCACTAAACGAAACTTAATTAATAAAAACAATGATAAAATCATATCTACATATAATAGAGGTTTCTTTGCATGATTTTAAATACTAGCTGTGTTCCATTGGGCTGTGTAAAATACTCCCAAGTACTTCTGGCTACGCTGAACTACTCTAGCTCTAGTTGGCGAGCAGAAGTTCTGAGTAGTTACGCCACATTTTCCCGCCAGGTGGATGGTGGTTTTTGTACTAGGTTTGCATGGAAATGAAAGCTTTTCCTCATTTTTCGTTGCAGCTTTAGCTATTCTGGAGGTATCACAAGGATTCAAATAATAAAATTTAAGTAGTTTAGGCAGCAAAACATATTTATATATAAATATTTCCATTTTAATAAATAAGGCACAATCAAAGCAACAAATATAATACGATGAAATGTCAAAATTTGAATTTATATTTTACTCCTGACGATCAAAGTAGCGTTCCATAGAGAAAGTACTCGGGAGTACTTTACACAGCCCAATGGAACACAGCTACTATTATAAATAATGGAGAACGTGGCACGTCTGCCTCTTGGAAAATTTTTTTTCTTAGGATAACCTTGACACGATATTACAAGAAAAGACAAAGTATAATATAGGGTAGATCTGTTTTTTACTATTTATTTCGAGATTCGATAAAAGCAAAAATTAGCGCGATATGAAATTTTGGCTAGCTTTTTCGTACTCACATAGATTAAAGCAAAATTTGATATTAATCGCAAGGACGATGAAATCATATACATATTTAAATTGCCACCAGCTCCCTAACTAATTGCATTCATAATTCCCTTTCATTAAATTATGTTATGTACCAAAATGTCATCCATTAGGGTATTAATAATGTCAAGGTACAACGTCAGTTTGAATTTAAGGGTTAAATTGGTAATAGCTTTCTCCCAATTATAAGAGAAGTGGCTTCGCATAGATCTTGAATTTCTTAACTTAAGTCTAGACTAGAAGATAAATGAAGCATTAGCCACGAATCATAATATTGTACCGCCGGAGCTTTTGAGTTCATTACGGATCGAGAAATCTCTTATATGACGTGTTTTATAGAACTAACTATGGGTCATGTGAGTCTTGGGTAATTGTATATTTAATGTCCCATGTATACTACATATGTACATAGTTCGGGCTAATTTAATAAAAGGTAATTAAAATATGAACATCAATCAAAAACTGTTTCAAGTTTGATGTATAATAAAACAGCAAAATACAAGGGAAATTTTTACCTATTACAAATACAAACATCCATCATACAAAATATTTAACCCAATTTAGTTGTGTTTTTTCTTGGTGTATAGAACGTTCTTTTAAAGGCTCACTTTCCAAATCCAACGAGAAAAGGGCCTAATGGAAATGTATCTTAAATCTTTGTTTATCCCTTTAATAAAGTGTTCTTTGGCATTTACATTGTACACAAAACCGGAAATAAGGACTATAAATTTCTTGAGAAGTTTTCCAAGAGATGACACAAAAAGGATCTTTTAATCTCTACAGAGGTACCTATACTGTGGTTTTACCTTTTACAGATATTCTATGGTAAAGATTATATTTAATGCCGATAACATGTTTCACGATGTAGCCGAAGCTCATGTTACTCCCAACCTTGCTTTGACTACAAAGTAAATAAAAGTTAAAAACATTTATTTGAACTAATTATTTCCACTGTTTTTAAGCTCTCAAAGTAATCATTTACCTTTCATCTTTGGTTAATTGAAGTAGATCTTTAGGCTTGCTATTATTATTAGAGGTCTTTAGCTAGAGTGCCTATTCTACACTACGTACTTCATCCTTCAATCCCAATGCCAAACCCTTTGAATATTTCACTTTTTCCTCCCTTCATTTCTCGAAAATTATTCCAATTCTTAAAAATTTTGAGTTGCAATGACTGAATATTCTCAAACACCTATTTTTCGCCCCTTTTCTGAAAAGATTTCAAAGCCACTCCAGGGCCAACGACTTTTCCGGAAAAGTCGGTTTAAGCTCGCATTTTCCTACCATTAATGAGGCAGAGCCGAAGCCGCAATCGATGGGACCTTGGGACTTGGGAGTTTTATGCTCACGGTAAACATAAAAAAGCTTAAAACTGAGCTGGCATAATTCGACGAAAAAAGGAGAAATGTTTTATAAAATATTTCCGGCCATTAATTTTCCATAGTCCTCGATGGTTTTTTTGTGCTGGTAAAAAATATGGGCATTTCGTCGATACTTTCCATAGAGAAAACTTCTGTTGGTGGCTGCTGTGTCCTGATAACCCACTTATAGCATTTTGTGGTAATGTTTCAAACATTCTGCGCTAATGGTGACCAATAAATCGAAATTATTAAATAGGGAAGTAGATTTTGCTCCAGTTCCCGGCTTCCGACAGAAATTCCCTACTTGTTTCTATGGGGAAAGGGCAGGGATCAGCGCAGAGAGCTCTTTAAAGGGAACCTAATTATCCTCCTCAAAATAAGAACTGGAGAGCTCCTTGGCTTTTCCTCCTTGGCTCTGTAAATTTTCTAAGAAGGCAATTTGCCATCGACTCCGTTCTAGTTGCTTTGTGGGAATTATCTTGAAATCGGGGCTCGGAGGAAGCCAATGAGATGTCACAAAGGATAAATTAGATTCCTTCCGAGGACAGGTCGCTTCAGTTTCACTAGCGAAAGGAACCTTCGCCGTGGCTCCGGCGATTTGAACCCGAAGACAAGCACTCATCCGTTAAACAAGTTATCCGATGCCGTGCCCTATCTAGATGCTAAGATACTAAAGATACTAGATCTAGACAATTGGCGAAACTCAATTCAATCCCTAGATTGCCTTTTTTATTCCACAAAAATTTTCTGCTGGCACGGCCAAATCGAATGTCCCTTTGTCGAATTGAGCTGAGGCGACCTTAATCCATCCGTGGATTTCATCTTGCTTCAGTCTCATCTATCTGCTCGAAAAGTCCGGGAAAATTAAATTGAATTCTCATCGACGGAATCGGGCGGGAAGAAAAATGAAAAATGCTCGCGTGACGAAAAATTCTAACAAATGGCAAAAGTTTGCCGGAAAATGCACGCTGTTTGCCTGGCTTTCTGAGTCACGCGGTAAAATTAGGGGCAATCGATACCAAAATGAAAACTAAAGTGGAACTTTACGTGTTACATCATTTTCTCAGCAAATCTATCACTTTAAGAGTTTTTAAGAAGATTTTTAGTACCCTACCTAAGGGCGAATGGATTGGCCAAATGTGTCAAGGTCTTACGCGATTTTTGTTTTCAAGTATAATTTCGTTCGATCTGTTTAAAAATATTCACGTTTGAAAGTTTAAAAGTCATTCATAATTATAATACACTTACTTTTCATGAAAATTGCTTTTCCGGACATTTTATGGGATTTTTTTAATTTGTTTATTATAATACATGTAATCAAAAGCAAAGTAGGCTGAAAATTTCCTTTTGATTATATTATAATAAACAAATTAATGTTGTTAATTTAACCTCAACCAACTTCGATGGAAAAATCAACAAGATTTTACTTCAAAGCTACAATTTAGCCCGATTTTTTAAATTGATTGGTTGATTGGTTAAGATAATCTTTTTAAAAAATGTCGTCATACTCTATCAAAACAACGAGTAGATCTATTATAATCAACTTAAAAAACCAAGTTAAAATTAATGAATTCATTTTGTTTATAGCATACAATACAATTTTGAGAGCTTTTCTGAAATAACTTGTTGCTCCAACTTAATTTGTACTAAACATTACCTTATTGATAGAAAAGTGAAACAAGCCAGTTTTGTTCAAGTTATCAGTTTTTTTATTCAGTGTAAGTTGTAGTGATGAAAAATATATAACAATTTGTTAGAATTAGAACCGTCAGAGTGAATTTAATAAGTTATTTATTTATTTAAGGATTTAGTTTTTAAGGGGGACGATTTTTCAATAGTCTGTTAACATTTCTAGATAAAATATCAATTTGGATATGAAGAAAAATTATTTGTTTGTCACTCTATTTGTCAAAACTTAATTGACGAATAACAGTCTCATCTGTCGCATTAAGAAGCGAATAAATTTATTCATTTAATAGCAATTTAAAATCACATGATTCTTGCACTGATTTTATTTGACGAATAAATTTATCTGACGATTGAAAAAGTGGCTTAGTGTTCAGAATATGGGAGCGTAAAAATATGAAGGTTGCAGATTTGATTCCTGCCTGTGTTCAGTAAAATTTCGAAAATTGGCACGTAGTACCTATCACTAAACTAAAAACATAAAAAATGAAAGAAAACGCATACATTCTCTGGTTAATGGTCATTATATACCTCAAACCTCAACATTGTATCACAAAATGAGTTAATCATTATTTGCAGCCCACAAGAAAATTTACCTTTTTTGCACTTCCCACATGAGGAGCGACGTTAAAATGTGCATGACCTCATGGATAATGACGTGGCAATCGACTGCTTACATAAAGTAGTCAGCTTTGAGCAGTTTTTGCGCGGGTTCGGCTGTTAATTTCCCTAAGTAGCTTATAGCGCCGTCAGTCGATTCAGCTCCACAAATTGATTGATTGCGACTGACTGGGGCTGCTCCAGTCGATCTGATTCCTTTTAATCGGTTTATGCAACCAAACGGCCCGACGCGATTCGAGCACTCTCAAGAGCTATTAGGGCGCGTTCCGTCGATGTAAATGAAATTTGTGATCCTCTTGTCGTTAATAAAATTCATTGTTCGGAAAATTGACAAAGTGAACAGCGAATAAAGTGTCTTCATGGGTGTCAATTGGAGACGTAAACATGCTGAAATTGTTTACATGCGTAAAATGTTTCATGCCATTCCGATGGGCTATAAAAGATGCCTTTGTTCCCGTAAAAGGAATTCGGATGGGCTTCTAATGAAAGAAAATGCAATTTAAGCGCTTCAAAGGTTTACTGGGAACATTTCCTTTACTCCTTCGCAAGAAATCAACCGGAATGAGCCATAAAAAAATTAAAATGAAGTAACTTCAAAGTAAAATCACGACATTACATATGTATCTAATAATTAATAAATAATATATTATTATATATTATATTATTATATATTATTATATATTATATTATTTATATTTTAAATGTATTGAGATTTCTCTAAAAGCATTCACTATACAGCTTTATAAATAATTATGGAACAACAATAACTTTGAAGCTCTGGAGGATAAACTTGATATTAAAAGTATGTTCCTTCAATTCGAATTCTTTTTTAAATACATAATTCGACATCAATGCGTCTGACTATGCACTAAAAAAGTTATCATGTAGGAGTATTTAGTAGATTCGAAGCACAACTAGTTCAAATGTAGAACGACGAAAGTAGTTCAATAGTAGCTGTTTTTTTTTTGCAATTATAGTAGTTTTTATTAGTACACTAAAAGAAAAAGATCAGAAAAAGTAACTAATTTTTAGACTACTAATTAAATTAGTTGATAAAACTAAAACAGTGGGAAAAACATTTACAACATTAGTTACTTTCTTAACTATTTTAGTTGATTTTACTACTTTAAATTACATATAACAACTAATTCAATTAGTGGGCTGAAAATCAATAGAAGATTAGTTAGTATTACTAATTTTTTTTCCAGTGTAGAGCTACCAACAGGTGAAAATGACCTGTAAAACTTGATTTTCTAAAATAAAATTGTCTTTTAAATAGACTTCTGGCAGGCTAGATCTAGTCAAATCTAGACTTTCTCCATATTCAAAAAATGTGTAACTTTGTTCCACTTAAATTCGGATATAAGTACTTACTTAAATAGAAAATGGTTATAAAAGCCACTATATTTAAAATATTGATAGTAGAAATATTTAACATTTTCTTTGTTTTGGAAAATTGCATTAAAGTTTAATTAAAGCCTTGGAGTTGCAGTCCTTTCAACAGTGAAAAGCATTTAATTGTAAGCCGATCTAAAAGAATTCCAAATATCAAAAGTTTTTCATCTTATAAATGTAAGCAACTTTAAATAATTACGAAAAGTACGTGCCAACATGGCTATAGACTTAATTGCAACGAAACTTTTGACGGAAGACGTATTTCATGATCACAAAATACTGCGTTAAGTTCCATTAAATTTCCACTAACTTTGGTGGTTGGTTTAATTATAGTTGGAGGTATTAATTACTCTAAATTCTGTTCTCCATACAAGAACAAATGCAATGGCTGTTTTAATTACAAAAAGCCTTTACTCCTGGGAAATACCTCTCCATCTTTTCCATAAAATCGCATTAAGGCGGCTTACTGGCATCATCTAATTACAAAACTCCCCTCGCCCTCGACCTAATTTAAGAGTTGTATTGCGGCAAGCGCAACAAGTAAAGGATCCACTTTGGAGCCCTTCTTCCAGCATTTACGCACATCTGGAAATCACACAAAGTGTAGGAAATGCGCGCAATTAATTAGCATTAGGCATTCCTGTTTCATTCGTTATAAAATATTAGCTCATTAAGAAAAACGAGCGTGAATTTATTATTAAATGAACTCCTTGAATATTACCCATGGTGAGAAGGTTACTTTCTTTTAATGCTTTCAACTTAATCAGGTCATTTTAATCAACGCTTGAATTGCTGCGGTCAAAAGAAGAGCGAAGTGTTAATTTTTTATTTAATTGTCAATGCTTAATTAATTAACATATCATGTGGTTCATACCGGAAATAGTTTTTTCTTCCATTATTATAATATACTTAAATTAAAATTCATTATAAAATACAGATTTTAAATTTTTATAAAGGATATATTTAGGTAAAAGCCAAGGAGGTAGTGATAGATGTCAAACTCTCTAAAATTTTTATAGAAGCAGAAGTACTTACAAATTTAATTAAGCTCTTTTGTGGTTAATTGTGACTTTTTTCAAAGAATTAAAGTAATTTAAATTTAATTGCTCTAATTTTGTCTCAATTTTTACATTAGAAGAAATTAACTCACTACGCTGTAGACTGATATTATTAGTTTTAATGAATATGAGCCAATGTTTTGCAATTCAATTCAATTATTAAAAAATCTACTTCATAAATATAATATTTTTGCAGTATAATAGATCTCCATCTTGACAGTACTACCCGCAAATTTAGTGACTGAATAGGTATAATGGGAATTTATAGCTTAATTAATCGCTTATTGAGTAATATTTATTTTAGTAGGATATCTAAGAAACCTTCAATGATGGAGTTTTTTAATGTATGTATGTTTTCATTAATTAGTGCTCCGAAATCTTCTTATACATATGTATGTTTAAGGAGTTCAATTTCAGACAGTGTAACCCATGCAGGATTGTTAAAATGAAATGGTATATTTTGTGCAACAAGGGCGTAAAGTAGCCAATTGCGCACGAGTTTCACATTCTAAAAAAATAAAACAAGACTGTAGGATGTTTAATATCCTATATTCTAAAAAACTAGACTTTTATATAGAAAAACTAGTTTCAAATTGAGATCGAACTCGTTTTCTCTATATAAAAATCGAGACTAAGTTTTTACTCAGTATTTTTGAAATATAAACTATTGAATATCGAATAATAATAATAATAAATAAATAATAAAATAATTAATTCCTACATTAGTTAATTTATTCCAATAATAAAAAACCGTTCAGTAATTGTGCGTCTGATTACTATTTTTGAAAAATTGGAATTGAGTTCAAAATTGTTTTATCGTAACATATGTATATGTACCTATGTATTATATGATTTCTTTAACTAAAAAAGTAAAAACTGAGCGCCTTATATTATATGTACATTGAAATCGGACCAATACATTAGGACTTTCAAGTAAACAAAGGTGGCTAATAATGCTTGATTAAAAGAAACACAATTTTGCATTTCAATTATACTTTTCAGAAATGTGTTAATTATAACCGATGAAGATACCTACTAATAATAAACAATACATAATTACATTTTAATTTTACTTTATTAAAATCTGGTTTGTTGGTGCTAGCATACATATACAAAGGTTTTCGTAGGTTACTTAATAGAGGACCTTCTGTTCATACACGACTAAAATTCCAAAAATACTAGTTATGATTTACAGACACGTGCACGAGTCCTAAAGAGCTCCGGAGATCGAAAACATCCGGATTCTGGAGCGTCTGGGAATTATTCCCATTTTCCCGAAAAGACCCGCCATCGGTCCAACCGAGCGGAAAGCAAACAAATAAACCGAATCGCATGGATTTCAAGCAAACTGTGAAAGTGTATTTGAAAAATAAACTGAAGCCCAATTGCCCCAGAAGCCGGGGGTTTGTCAGGAAACGATTACGACTCGGTGGAAAATGCTCAGCCACGTCGCCTGCTCGAAAGATTGCAGAGCTCGCCTATTTGCAGCGAACCGTGCAGAAGGGCCGTGAAATTTTGCAGCAATCGTTGCAGGCACGGAATGCTCGCGCGTTGTTTTTTTATATTTTTATATTCCACCTCAAGTTAAAAATCCACAGGTTGTTGCATCATTGAAATTCTGCTCGCTCACTTAAGTATCTAAAAAATTATATTTGCCTTGATTTAGCGCATATTTTCGGAGTGGCAATTATCTGATTACGCTCTTATTTTAAATCAAATGTTTATTCGTTTAATTTAAGAGCTCGGAGCTCGAGTCGACGGAGTGTGCATACAAATCGAAAATGACTAATCGGGTATTTGAGGTCGCATGACACTTGCACTTGCACTCCAGAATTCAATGCGGATTTCATTCATCGGAAATGTTCAACATTTCTTCAGAATTATTTTTTCTTAAAAATGAAACATAACCTAAATCTAACACACGATTCAATTGTTTGCCTTTCCTTCCTCTATTAAAGAATTTATTAGAAAAAACAAATTCATCCCAACCATCAAATTTCTTTATTTTATATATTTATATTAAAAGAGTTGTATACGTGCAATACTTAAGGGAGGAAGTCCGTCTAGAAGACCAAAATAAGGGAAATTTCCAGGCTTTTTTTTCATAAAAATATTATTAACATTTTTTAAGTAATATTTCAAGTGTTCAAAAATATTTTTAATTTAATCTTTAAATACAAAATGGCGCCGATGCCCAATCGGCGTGCAGTCGAAATCCTTTATAATGTGAATCCTGGAACATTCAGACAAAAGGGCAATAATAATAAGCAGTATATTTCCTAGATGAATCTATAAAATATAAAAAAGTTGAAAATGTATGACAAATTGGAACTTCTGAATAAAAGTGATTTTTTTATAATACATAATAAATTTTTTCCATGCTTTTTTTGGTACATATTTGAAATTTTATATATTCTTGTTCGAGCTATTATTATCATTATTATTACAAAAAATTGGAGAGCACCCTAGATAAAATAATTTTTGCAATATCTTGCACGCCAATTTTAAAAATGCTGCTTCAAGAAAAACGCATATATGAACATCATTAAAAAAAACATTTTTTTAAACACTCAAAACATTATTATTCAAAATCTATATACTCTAATAATATCACTATGAAAAACAAAAATTATGAAAATTGGCTTATTTTTAGTCTTCTACAAAGAGTTCTCCCCTTAATACATGGACAAGTTTCTTCCAATTGTTGTATCTAATTTTATCGTAGAACCTGCTGGTTACGATATTACGATGTCCTTTATAGAAACAAATTTATAGCTTGTATAATCAGAACTCATACAATAATACAAATTTCTAGAAGCGATATGGTATTTTAATTTCTTATTAATTCAATAGAAAAAAGTCAATAAATTACAAACAATCCCTCCTTAAAAGAACTCAATTAATTCTAATTCCTTTTCAATGTTGACGCTTACAAATTGCTTTATTATTTCCATCATTTCAATTGAAATTGATTTGAAATATATTTATAAACAATTCCAAAGTACTTTCGCTATATCTTTTAATGTAAATTCGAGTAACTGGTTTCAATCAAGTATTTTGTTAGCACTATTAACAAAAAATGATTTAGAATTCAATAAAAATAAAAAACAAGATAAATTAGTAAAATTAGTGCTTGTTTATTAGAAGGACGTTTTAAATTAATTATAATTCAATAAAATTGAAAACTTTAATTTTAATATATAGTCTCAACGTATGTATGTATGTATTATATGTATGTTGTTGCTGTTGCAAAAATTTATGATGCGATATTGATGTGATTTTTCTTCTTTTAATATTGAAAGAGAATTAAAAATTATATTATAACTACAAAAATCGATACTGTTTACTAAAGACTTCGTTAAAATTCCTGATTAAAATTTACTTTTGTTGCATTTTGTAATATTGTAAGTAATCCTCTTGTATGGCTTATTAAATCCATTATTATTTCGAACTTTTATTTTGAGAATAAAAATGTTAGGCTTCATTAATTTTATGTTACAAAAATATATCCCATTGGCACATTACAACCGAATTGATGTTAGCCACAGAAAACTGATTTACAAAGCCGTGCAATAGTTCGATTTATTCTTTCCCCTCAATATGAAAAAGCCTGATTAATTAGGAACGAAAACACTCAGGGAAAATTGACATGAAACGCGACTAGAGAAGGAGCTCGATTCCGAAATAACTCGGCAATAATTCGTGGCATCCTTGTGGCACCAAGAAATCAATATTGGCTAAATACAACGAGCAGCAAACAGTTTCTTTTTTTTTTTGGGGGAAAATTTTTGTGCTTAAAATTCGCCTCATGATGAATTGTGAATATGAGGCGGGCGGGTAGACTGTGAAATGGAAACCATTGAATCTCTCTCCGGAATTTATTCATGCGGCATTGGCTTTTTATAAAGGACTACGAAGTTCCCTCGGTTTCTGGGAATGTACGAGTCGACTATATGAGGCATTTTTGTCCGCACCCTTTTTCTGTTTTTCTCGGTAAATTCAACCCCGATCAATATTGGCAGATTTTATCTTACCGAACACGTCCTACCTGAGTTCTATCCAAAGTGCGGAATTAATCAAAAATTTCCTTTTTCTCTTTAATGCAGATCAAAATATGGGCGTACTCCCCCAAATTGGGTGCCTGCTGCTCCTTTTGTGTGCAATTGACCAGGTCAATTCGTACACGAGTAAGTCGTTTTCTGCAGAGCTCTGTTTTGTGCAAAACTGATTCTGAATTATTTTCCAGAGTACGGACGAGGCTGCACGGACATCGGATGTCTCCCCAACGAGGAATGCATCATCGCTCACGACTCGTGTAATTTCGGACAAAGTGACGGAAGAGATTGCGGAAGCTATCCGACATGCAAAAGGAAATCAAGTTCCTCCCAACAGTCGTCTGGTAATTTTTTGCGATTTTAACTTACCTCATATTTCATGTTAATTTGGGATAGTGATATTACCTATTATCAGGCTTGTAAAATAATTGATTACTTGGGTAATGATTAACGCTGTAATTACAAGTAATTGAAGCTTTTATTCACTGTCAATTAATTTAATTAATTTATATTAATAAGGTTTAAATTATAATTAAGCAATTGCAATTGTATGGCATTATAGCTCCGACCACATTTCGGCCTAGTAAAAGTTAAAATTCAAAGAATCGTAACAAATATGTAATTGTCGTAAGAAGTATGGAAAACTTGCAAAAAGTTAATAAAGCAACTGTCTCTGTTAACATCTCTCTTTATTCAATAATATAGAACTTTTAAGTGTACAATAGTTAACATTAATGCCAAATATAAAAACTAAAATGCCATCGCAATTGCAATTACTTTATTAGAGTTTCAACTTTACCGGGATAATGGTAATGAAAGCTTCATTATTAATTAAAGGGTGACACCTAGCTGCCTTAAAATGAGATAAACATACATAAGTATTTTTTTTCCTTGATATTTTAGAGAAATACGTAACTTGCAATTCTGTTTTCAAGATAATTTAAAACACAAAATTTTACTCAAATCCTTGAATTTTTCCTTACTTTTCATTTTTACTGCAATTTTGGATTATTGTTTCTGAAAGACAATACTTCTAACAGAAAATAAGGCACAAAATCTTGTGAAAGCTATTATTTTTTTGATTAATTGGTAAAAAATTCAGTTTTTCAATTTAGTGGTGCCAAAATCTCTCGTTATTATTTCGAATATTGCGCATATTAAACAAACCCGCCTCAATTAATACACTGGAAAAAAAATTAAAGAAGTTCCATATATCATGTTTCTCCATCAGGTTGAGGTTAGAAAACATTATTTAAAATTAACTATACATTTTTAGATTTACGTCTTTCTCCGTGCAAAACTTAAAATTACTTAGATGATCATGTGAAGGAAGGTCAATAAGGCCGATTTTCGGTTCCCTCTGAAAATGGTTTAAAATGCATGGAATTCATTATTTAGACCCATTTAAACAATATCAAGTTAATTTTAGGCTGACCGGATACACTCCGACTAAATAAACCTTCACCCTCAGCAACCCAAGAAATGGAGACCTATAAAACCCATTTTCCTCAAAAATTGTCGGCAACCATTTAAAAATAATCTTTCTTATTCAAAAGAAATACATACCTACGTCTAGACTATTTTGTGCAAATTCATAACTTCTAAAGACAGAGTTTAGTGGGGGTGAAAGTGGGCGGAGTGTATCCGTTTAACCTAAATTTGACTTAATTTTGTTTGAATGGGTCTAAATAATGAATTCCATGCATTTTAAACCATTTTCAGAGGGTTCGAAAACCGGCCTTATTGACCCTCCTCCTTTAACTTATTTTCAACATCATTTTCCAAATTAATTTTTAAATGAACATACAGCAGAGTAATGACGTCATGTCATGAGCAATTTTATATGTGATATTTTAATATTAAAGAAAGCAATGCAATGCGAAATTGTATCATACATAATTAAGTTTATTAGGAATGTTGAAAAGCAAATTATTTTCTCAGTAGATTAGGGGACCATACGACTTCAAAAATCAGAAATTGTTGGTGTTGTGATGCACTATGGAACTGATACAATACACAATATGAAATTCATGAACTACGAGTTTTCCTGCTGGGAAAAATTGAAATGGAGTTGTGTACGTTTTGAGATTCATCGAATTTCTCAAAAACTCTAAAGCTTTTACCAGAATTTGTTATTTTATAATAGGATTTTAAAAATGTGCAATCGTATAGAATTGTTACATCACTTGTTTAGGGTATAAATTGGTGTTGGCCACTGATCATTAGTACGGTTCCTGTTTGCATGAGTTTCATAAGAGCTTAACGATTTTTTTAAAATTCTACATACACCTTTGGACAAACAAATAAATACAGTGTTTTGCAAAACAATAGCAACCATTCCAGTACAAAAACTTAATACATACACTTTTTTTCTCATTTTATTTAGTGAAGAATAAAAAGCTATATACTATTTTTTCTCCTTTCATAAAAAATTGCCATAACGAACTTAAAATCTGATGATTGACCCGAAAAACCAAGAACTTGAAGCCCATTCTCATTTACCAGCTTCGATGTGTGTTTTGGGTCATTATCATGATGAAACAACCATCCTATTCGGTATATAAAAGCACTTGCGTCCCCTAAAAATGTTTGTTATTTCCGTTATTTCAAAAAAAGGATTCACACCATTCACCGAAAAACTGGTTCTGGAAATTCAATGAATTTCAATTAATATTTTGAGGTATTTCTTGTTTTGTTCGTTGAAAAATTTATCATTTGTAGAATTTTGTTTAAATTTTAGTAGTTATTATAGTTTGAAGAAAAAGCGGCCACTAAATAATTTCACCTTGTTGTATTAATTTGTTGTCAATAAGTATAGGTGTTACCCTTTTATTCTACGAAATAATTAAGACTTCATTATGGTTCAAGTATCTAGATAGTAATGGTTATGGTAATTAAAATATTTTCAACTACCCGAGTAATGATTATTTTACAAGTAATTTTATTATATACATAGATGCAAATGTTTTGTCTCACCTTGTGCATGTTTCAGGTGCAAGTCTAAACCCCGCCCCACAAAACACTCGCCTCTCGCATTCATCAAATCCGTCCCAAATGTCGAACAGCGTCAACTCCCCGAACCCGACCCCGGTTAATCCAAACTACGTGTTCGGGTCCCCGCAGAATCAGCCCATTTACCCGAACGTGCCCATTTTCCCCCATTACCAGCCGACCTCCCCGCCGCCGTTCCAGCAGTTCCCACAGGCGAGCCATCCACAGTTCCCCCAGTATCCACAGTATCCACAGAATATCCCCCCCCAGAACCCCTACAACCCGCCATTTGTTTTCGGACACCAGCCGACTTACTTCCACCCCCAGGCCACCACCAGGGGGCCGAGCATCTTGCATCAGTTCTTGTACAATAAGCAGGACCGGGCGCGGGGCTCCTCCGCGGGGGCGGCTCACTTGAGCCTCATCGTCCCGGTCGCATGCATCCTCAGCCTCATGCTCAGTCAGTCATTTGTTAACCGATTCACGTAATGTTGATTTCCACCGCGGTGCATTTCAGTTCATGTTTTATGTTCACCATCGACAGTCTTCTCCCAATTTTTATGTACATAACTTTTTGTGAAAATGTGAATTTTGCTGAATATAAAAAAAAAATCAGAGGTACGAGGCCATAAAACCGAGGAAATTGTATTGCACTAAAGTCACCTAAGGGGTTATACCTGTTTGGAGCAAAAAAAAAAGGGTTTTTTTTCAATGATTTTTCATGGATACGTTTTGTACCCGCCTACACTTCACACTTCACGCATTTTTTAAGGATGTTGCTCGACCGCCGAGATCTCCCCAAGTCCTCCGAGGTCGACGGGCTGAAATAAACATGCTGGTGTTTCGATGATCCTGAACGCCAAGCCGATCTCTTCAGTGTGGCTACGGCTTGACGTTCTTGCCACAGACGCCGCGATCGCTGATCCGCGTGGTTAAAATTCGAAGTGTGAAGTGTAAGCAAAGGGAAATCTTGTAACATTATATGGGTATACCCATTATGTATCGATTACACACATCTTCAGGAATAACAAAAACAATTTTTTTTATACAAAATAGCGACTACAAGACCACCACAAATACAAAACAAAAATTTTCAAAGGTCTTTTGCGGCAAGCAGTTGAAGTCTCCTCCATCGCCACATGGAACGATAATTTTTTTTTTTTTCATAATCTAAATGAGTTAGACTAGTAGATATCCATGATCTTAATATTAGGATTATTTTTCACAAAATAGCGTGTGTTTAAAAAATAATCGTGTTTTTGAAGAAAAAACTCGACTTGATTGATTTTTAAAAACAAATCGTTTCAATCAATCACTTCACTTCACTAGATAATTGAATAAGCTACAATAAAAATTTTAATTCAATCGAATGAAAACTGTTTGAGTTCTACTGCTTGCCGATTTTCAAAACATCGTTTCGAGGAAAACGAAACTTTTCGTCAGAGTAGCTACGGAAAATCAGTTCTGAGAAAATTTCCGAATTATATATTCATACATAGACGTTTATTGATTATCAATTTTGAGATGTTTTGGTGTAATTTAAGCCAATTAATTAATTTCAAACAGATATAGCCCCTTAAAATTGATTTCGCCTCTAAAAACATACACAATTTAAATAACTGAGATGTAAATTTTTTTTTTTGTTAATTAAAAATAAAAACTTGTTAACTAATTAGTATACGAACTCTGTATATAAGCAAAACTGGTGATATTTGTAAATAAACATAATTACCTGCAGCAGAAACCTGAAAATGTTAAAAATATGACGTAGATTTTATTACTTAAGCCCCTGAGTACGAATTAATTGGAATTTCATCTCTATGCTGCCGCTTTTGAATTTGCAGTGTAAGGAGGTATGTTTCTGACTATAAAGGAAAATGTTTCAGCTTACTCAAAATGTGACGCTTTTGTGCTAAAATATCCAACGAGGAAGCTTATTTTTGTGTTTACTTGTACTTTAATGTGCAAAACATCAACAACATTATATAAAAAAAAAATCTAATTATTTAATTTTCATGCAGGCTCCCACTATCGATCTTCGTATAACATATCGTGGATTGGATAAACTACTTTTAACTGGGATCAGAACAAAACATTTTTAATTCCACTATTCGTTGATTTTAGCCCATAACTAATTTGAACAAATTCTGAGGTAAAATATTAATTTTGTTTCCTTTATCTGTGATCTCGTTGGGATTATATCAATCAATAAAACATTTTAATAAGATTAATGAATTAAATTTATTTATTTATTATTTATTTTTTTACAGGATAAAATTAAAATTCGAGTACGAAATCGTCTTTTCTATAAAGCAGTTACAGATTCAAAGAACTTTATCAAAACCCCTTCTATTAGGAGTTGAGTTATTTTTGTGTTTACATTTTTGATAAATTTAAATTAATTAAATTTTCTGTTTAAAGTTTTGTTCCCGGCGCGTTAAAATATGATTTTCGTCCTTTTAAACATTTATGAAACAACAGTATTTTATAAAGTTTTTACATGGAATTTGCCCCAACATATTATTAAATGTTGATTCTGAAATAAAAACCCCTTTTTAAAGACGTTTCCGCCTATTTGTCATGTGTTGTTCATAGTGGAATCAAAAATTGTTTGCGATTTTGGGAAAAAAAATATTAAGATAGTAGAGTATTTCTTATTTGTTTGAATTTAAGGATAACTTCAACTAAAAATTGAGAAATATGAATGTCAACAAAAGTTGAATTATAGAAATAATAATAAAAATTCATTAGCTCGTTGGAAAACAGCTCAGCAAAGTACTTATATAATAGAAATATTCATATTGAACAATTAAATAACGCTCAAATTACTGCATAAAACATTAAAACTGAACGCGTTTTCTTGTGAGTTTCTTTCTGTTTCAGACCGATTGAAAAATTGGTTTTTCGATTATTTTAAATACTAAAATTTGAAAAATGATTAATTTTACTAGATAAACTAAAAAACTAAAGAACGTTATAAACAATTCCTCTTACGCAGCATGGAGATATAAAGTTCAACTTTTTGCTAAATTCGTATTACTTTTAATGAATAAAATGCAACGAATTGCTAACTAACTAACAGGAATTGTAGGCAAATTCTTTTCTGGATTCGTATTAAAACAAAAAGAATACCAGCAGCTTGCAGCACATAATTTAATGCCGGCTTTAAATAACTACATTAATTATATTAGTAAACGAGCACTCTTTAGACAAAAAAAATCAATTTAAATTATATTAATAAATCTATAAAACAACTAAGTCGACTTATCATAAAGGAATTAGAATGCAATAAATCTTTCGAAATTGTGAATTGATGAATGAATTTTCTTTAAACGCAAAAGCGATAACAGTGATAGAATAATGCCTATTACATATATAAAAGTTTGAAAATATACATAGAGATAATGAATTGTTTTTTTTATTATTATTATTTTTTAACTAAGCTTATCAATTATTAAATATTGTAAATAGATTTAATGTGGCCTCGTATTGTAAGAACTTGTTGATTGTATAGTAATTCTTACATAAGATTTTTGTAGAAAAACTCTAATATAGAGATTAAACAAAAAAAAATAATAAAATTAGATTTAGATAAAAAGAGATATATCAAACTGTATTCACACTCTGGAATTTAATTATTAGTATGGAAATTAACTTAATATTTTAAATTTGCAAGAAAGATAAGTATTTTGAGATTTGAATTCAAACAATTAATAATGTAGTATGATATAATTAGACAAAATGAAAAAATTGTCAGGTTCCATTACATTTTTAGTTTTATATCAAACAACGAAATTTTTTTAAGCGACACTAGCTATAAAACGAATCAAAAACATTTTCCTTGAATGAAAACAAAATATATTCACAAAAAAGAAGCTGCCAAGTAAAGTAATTTTTATTGAAACCTGTAGTAATTCTGAGTCTTATTATATCTTTAAATTTTGAGTAAAAACGTCGAAACCGTCAATCCTTTAACAAAATGGCCAAAAGCAATACTCCGAAAGTATTAAAGTGTGTGAAACAATTAGGAATTTTTAAAAATTTAGCCATCTATATAATGATGTTAAATCTTAAGGTTGGGGCTTTGTACATAAAAATAAAAAATAAAACTTAGGTGAGCACTAGTCTAAGAGAGAAAAATGTATATCTTTTTAATATCCGTCCGCTTGCATGTCAGAGCCTTTGACTACATCGACTAACAAAATTAATGTTAAAGCAATTTTTTGGACTTTAAATGATAATAACGGTACTTACTTTACCGGGTGCTACTTTTATTATTTTATATTCATTAATATGTTTTTTTAATTTTTTTGTGTTTTACTTACATGTTTTTATGTTCCTCTTCATTTATTGTTGAATCAATTTTGTTTCTATGACAAATAGAAGCTTCGTCAAACTCATTCGATACGAACACTCGAACATCCTCGAATCCGTCCCATAGTGGTAGCTCTGCTGGTGGAGGTGGTGGTGGTGGTAGCTTATACCCTCAGCTCCCGAATTCAAATCCGGCCCCGTCGGCTCCAAACTACCCGTCCTCGAATCCAGGCGGAGGCTATGGCGGCTACAATAACATAAATCAGGGAGGATACGTTCCACACTATCCACAGGGCGGTGGTGGTGGATACCAGCCTGGCGGTCAGTATGGTGGGGGAATGAGTGGTGGATATGGTGGAAGTGGAGGTGGCGGATATCCAAATTCTGGCGGATATCCAGGTGCAGGCGGATATCCCGGCGCTGGAGGCTATGGCGGCGCAGGTGGATACGGAGGAGGCGCCTATGGCGGTGGAAATCCGTACGGAACTCCAGACGGAAAGCAAAAAGAAAGAGAAGGCTTCTTATCCGGCATTCTAAAGAACCCAATCGTGTCTCAAGCCATCAGCGGCGTTATTCAAGGTCAAATCCAAAAAGCCCTTTCTGGTGGTGGATCCAACCCCCAACAATACCCCCAAGGGTCCGGCGGGTACGGTGGAGGCTACCAAGGTAGCGGCGGTTATGGAGGTGGATCCAGTGGAACGAGTGGATCTAGTGGCAGCAGTAGCACAAGCCAAATTCTAAGCGGCGTCTTAGGCGGCTTACTATCTGGAGGTGGAAGCTCTCAACCATCCCGAGGAAGTTCTTCCTCCTTCGGAGGCCTTCTGGGCGACTACCTTTCCGGTGCAGGTGGCTCAAGTAGCCAATATGGCCGACCCAGCAACGCAGGAAGCAGCAGTTCCGGTGGGGGTTTCCTTGGTGAGCTCTTCAACTCCCGCCAGGTGGGCGGTCTCTTCAGCGAGAATCCTTCTTCAAGCTCCGGCTCGAGCAGTGGCAGCAGCGGTTCTTCGTACTCGAAGAGCTACCCGACGCAGGCTCCTTTGAACAGCAATAGCGGATACAGTCGCTACTGAACAAAATGGAGGTCGCTACAAAAATAGGGATAAGCTTTTTATTTGTTAGTTTTGTAGATACCGTAGATACTTAGTTATTTTTTTCGTAAAACTTTAATAAATTAAAGATTTTTTGTACTCTGAGTTGGATTTTTAAAAAAATAAATCTATTAAACTCCTGGTTCTTTAATGAGCAACCTTTTCCCATATTTTTCGCAAGGAATTGTAAAAGTAAGTAAACATGAAGTCGAAGTTAAATTTGATTCAAAAATATATATATTTTAATTATCGCTCAATTTATCAATATGAAATTTTACCAGTATCTTTTAGATTTGTCTCACGTTCTTCATAAAAAAAAAAGATAAGTATTAATCAAAAAATTTTTGTATTCATCTTGCACTTTTCTGTGTGTAAATTATTTAACAAATTTCCAATTTTTAATAGAAAGGTTAAAATATACCTAACTAATATTTTTTAAACAATTTCCAAAGAAGTTTTTACGGAATAGGATGAAAATTGCAACGGAGAGATTTAAATGTTAAACTAAAATATTTTGGAAAGTACAAAATAAAGTACATATGAACAAAAAAGCACTTTTATATAGCTAATCGTCATTTTTGACACTAATAGGAACATTTTTTAAATATCAATCAATATTCCTGAAGAGAATTTGTCCTTCTGATCTTGCTTAAGTGAACTGGGTCAACTGAAAGAAACCAAATATTTAAAAACAATCCTTCAAAATGAATAAAACCATTTTGAAAATCGATAGGTTTAAAAAGTGTGTCCTATTGCAAAACCAGTAAATTTTTGTTTTCAATTTGTAAACTTAGAAGCTCGAAAAGGTAGAACAAATATTTCGCTTTTAGTGCTTTCGTCTCAAAATATCACATTTTACTATACATATTAGTAGTTACTTAAAAAGACATACATTTTTGGTTTCCAATTAATTTTTTTAATATGTAGCAATGATAATTGTAAATTTGTTACTGAGGTTTCTTTTTAGGATTTTTGTTAAAAAATTTGTTTGATAAGAAAAACTTATTGACAAATTATTTTCATGGGAAAATTTAAAATTGTAAAATTGGTGAATTCACAAAGGAAACTTTGTAATTTTGAAGGAAATAAAAAATTTTATTAGGAACTTAAATTTAAAAACCTTTGTTCTATTATTAGCTTATTTGCATAACGGTTTTAGTGAATAAGAAGGTGATACCAATTTGAGGAGTGTCTATTTATATTTTCCAAAATTTTCAATTATTTTTCTATCTTGTTATAATCTTTGAATTGGCTCTAAAATTCTTATTTCTGATCAAAACTTATTTCCACTAAGAATACTTGCTTTAAAAGTGTTGCACTTACATTCTGTGACTGTAGCTGATAACATTTTTAGGAATGAATAAATTGGTTTGCAACAAAATTGTTCTTTAGAATGGATCACACCAGTCTACTTAAACACTATTACTACTAAAACTTAAAATTTATAATTTTCTAAAGAATATTCACTGATTAAGATTTAAAACTTTGCAGAAACAGTAATGCTTTTGAAAAGAGAAATGTAGCTATATGGTGAAAATATAAAATTAAAATTAATTCAAAGATATATGAGAAAATGACATCCAACTTTTTGTTCGCTTTAATGTAATTTTGCGCCTGCTTCTCAAATTTGAAGAAAAATTAGATTATATAATATCATGAAAAAGACCCACGCTACAAATGAACAAAACGAAAGAGTAAAATCATGGAGGTATTACACAATGTGGAAGACGTGCCGAATTTTTTAAATGTTTTATTCAACAAACGAAGCCGTAACGAAGCAACAAATCTCGTTATGCTGACTATACTTTGACTTTGTTCAAATGGTAAAGTCGTAGAAGACATTGCCGAAACGATAGAAAATAGCACTCAACGCTAAAACTTTTCAAAGAGCCATTTAAGCAATTTCATCCGATTCATTTTAGCATTAACGAAGTTAAAGTCACCATTCATTTTTTCAATCGCTTTTAAATGTTTACTGATACTTCAGCCAAAGTTAGGTAATTAATTAATACTCAATGTCGAGGGATTTTTATCGCTTCCTGGATGTCGACCTTAACTGGGGTCGTATTGATTGATCGCTGCGTAAATGGCAGCTTTAAATGACACGACGCTATGACCAAAGAGATTCAAAGAAAGTTTTGAGTGCTGCGAATATAAAAAAGCATATAAAACAATAACAAAATGTGCGGAGTAATTGCTAATTAAATTATGTAATGGTTTGATGATGTTTCTTAGCCAATATGGGGTGAAAATGTTAGGCATTATGATTAATTTCTATTATAGGATTATATTGAAGATGACTCTCTTCTGGCGGTACTTTAGCATGATAATGACCCGAAGTATACTTCGATAGACCAAGTAGCGTATTTTTTAGGGAATTATTAAGCAGAATTTAAGCGATAATCGGTTCCACATTATTGGGATAGAGTGGCTATGCAAAATTTTAAATCCGAAAAGCGTATGATTAAAAATTAGGGGCGTTTTTAGAAATCCATGGTTGCTTGCATGCATTTCGTCAAACTTGCAGTCGGTTTACTTTCACGCAAGTCAACTGCGCAACTGGATTTTTGAACAAAATCCGCCATTTTAAATGCATTCATAAATGTCCTCACTCTCGCACCTCTAGCTCTACTTGAGAAAACCGTTAGAACATTTGACAGCTCTCAATCTTCTTCTTTTTAGTCAACGAAGTCAGGTTCTTATTTTGGTTGCGAAGGTGTCTAAAACTTGCGTGGTCAGATTGCATTTGTGAACATGAAGGTTGAATTATCGAACATTATGCAAAAGCAAGTTTTACGCAATTATGCATTTCTAAAAACCTAACTTACTCTTTTTCTGAAAATTGCTAAAAATGACTTTTATCCCACGTAAATTGTTTTCTTAATTACTATTACCATCCATAAAATCCATATTGCCAATATTAATTTTACTAGGTACTTTAAATTGAAAAACAACTCAGTTTTATGTACCTATGTATGTAGGTATGTATAAACTGATTTTTTATTATACATAGGTTGATTTAATAACACTAAAACGAAGGGATTTTGATTCGACTTAATTAATGGAGCAAGAATCTGGTCGTTTGAAAGTTATATGTATGACACCATCAATGATATATTTAAAAACAAGAGACTCCACACGAACTATTATAAATTTTAGAACAATTTGGTTTAAACATCATATAACTTGTAAACGAACAAATGAAATATTTTGAGTTTTGTGTTTATTATGAGAGTAAGAAGTTAGAACAGATTATTAAAGTCGCTTTCATCACCACATGTACATAATTACTATTGAAAATTCGAACAGTGCTGCTGTTTTGTATTCTAATTAATATAGCACGGTTCAGGGTATTTAGAAGCTAGGTTTAAATATGCAGCACGATTTTCACTATACCATACTATGTATAATAAATCAGTCTTACTTTAGTGCCTTTAGGTACCAAATATGTTACTGGTACGATAAGATCCTTTACCTATTAATTTTAGTTAGTGTCGTTTAAGCGACATTAAGATTTTTATGCCATCACGTTTAGCTCTGCAGTTGAGAACTGTCAAGGAAGGCTAAAAATAATTTTCTGAATTTTGTTATGGTTGCTCCGAGCGATGAGCTTTATTATTATGGGTACAAAGTTTTAATTAGTAAATTAGTTTTATTTGCACTCAACGTTATAAATATGTATGTTTGTTTTCAGTAATGCTAAACATTTATTTAGCTGTTCAGTCCGAGTAATTTGATGACCATTTTGGGGAGGACACAAAGACTTTTTGGGATAAAAACTACTACATACTTAAGACTTTTTTGCTTTAATCTGGAGGATATCGTAACCAATGTATAGATTTTCACTTTTTTTTCACAACAAGCTTAAAATAAAAAACAAGCAAATAATTAGAATTATTTTAAAATTTTTATAATTATGAACTTTGTTTTAACGAATGACTGCATGTCTTGTGAATCCTTTTTCAGGACTCTATAAGGCTCCCAGAATACGCACCACCAAGAAAGAATTTCAAATGTATTTTCATACTTGCGTTGCACAAAAGTAATCAAAAAATAATAATACATAGGGAAAAAATGGAAAATGTATCTAATGATACTTTTAAAAGTAATAATAGAGATAATATCTACGAAATAAAAATTTGATTAATATCATACCAATCGTTTAAAAGTTCTTTATCCTCAAAAAATTTCAAATATTAAGGCCCATAAAAAGTGTTATGCTCCTTAAGAAATCTTTAGTTTTCTTAAAAGATAAAAGCAACAAAACTTAATCGTTTTATAATAGCTCCAAAAAGAGTATTACCTTTCCTCGGCAAGCCATTTACTATCTGAATTATTAAGTTTCCATTTAAGGCGATTTAAACCAGCACCAAGACTTAAACCACGGAATGGCATAATTTCGGTAATGCTCCTTTTGTCTACAACAAAAGCAGCCGAACCTCGGTCGGAGTGGTCGCCGGCAGTTGGAGTCGACCACGATGCTCATTTACACTGCAAACAATTGCAAGTAAAAAGCGAACAACTGCATCGTAATTAAGTTCAAATTATGCTCCTAAGAAGCCATCCCGGGCAGTCTCCGGCGAGCATAAAAGCCGCAGGACAGGTACCGCCGCCCGCCCGCCGCCCGTGCCCCGATTTTCATTAAAAACAAAAGAGTGACATTGTTGGCCCTCTTTAAATAATTCCTCGTATTTATTTTGTACATATTTCACGTGGCATAGAATATGCTTGGTATGCGTATAGTCAATGCCCTGCAGCGTCGCGGCGCACAATAAAAACAGGACGAGATTAAAATTTTTATGCACGGTCCCAGAAGGCGACCAGGCCCCATCCACCGGCCGAACGGTGCCCCAGTGAGCTGTTCTGGGCCAAAACCCTTCACAGGTTCTCCCGAACCCAAACCCGAACCCTTTCGCAGCGGTACAGCGGAAGCTGCGAGCCCTGCAAGCACGTTACGCCGGTCTAGACACATAAGAGTCACCCTGTGAGGGCGCGCCCGTTCCGCCCGGTGCTTTATGAAACACATTATGAAACATTTATGCACGGCGGACACACATCAAAGGTGAGCGCCGCTCCAGAGGTGCAATTTTCGAATGTCTTCAGCTGTGCTCGGCTCGGTGTCAGGCGTGGGATGGCCCACAAGCCCAGTTGCCAGCCGCACAATGGGGCTCCTGGAGGCTTCTGGAGGAGCTCCCTTCAACTTCGACGTGAAGGACCTTCGTCAGGACTCCGATGCCATTGGCGTAACTAGCGGCTTTGTCTTGTAAGTTCAAGTTTTCAAAGACATTCTCTTCAAATGTGGCGTAGTTTGCCCTCAACTTAAGTTTTATTGGTAACATGAAAATTACCTTTGTTTTTCTGCAGGGTGACTATTTAAAAATATTATAATATATACTTCTTGAAAATAAAAGTACTTCTCGAGAATAAGTATAGTAGGTATATGTAGCTACATATTTATATACAGGGTGTCCCATTTTAACCTACCGTTATCGTTTTCATGTAAAAACTTTAAGAAGAGATTAAAGTTGTTGGAGTAAGAGGGGGCCAACCAATGTTGACCTTGACCTTGAATGTCGTTTGAAGGTCATTTGGAGCTCAACGTCGTTTTCTTAAATGGTAACGACTATTTTTGACTTCGGATTTGGAAAAAACGTGATATTTCTCATTCAGATATACAGCTATGTCAAGGGCCAAAATGACCTCCAAAGGTAATTTAAAGGTCTAATAAGTTAATCATAATAATTTAATTAAAAAATCATAGTTTCACAAAAATTACTCGGATACAAATTGTAAGTGGCCAGAGAGGACTGTTCAGAACTGAACAATCTTTTAATTATTCGTAATGCTCTACATATTTTCTAATTAATTTCCTAATTGTAATAAGTCGGTCATTATTTTATGTCACCTACTTGTAATTGCAGAAGTCAACATAGGCAATATTTGCCCTGACCGCAAAAGACATGAAGCAATGACCAACTTACCTAATTAATCGCAACATATGTTATTAATCTGCTTAGTTGTAAGTTCTTATTGTTATAAATACCGCACGGTTTTATTAATAAAATCAGTATTCCAAGAACCTTTTGAGTATTCATCTTTACTTTGACCATCCGAGACAAACAGGACCAATCAATGATGAAAATATCTTTGACTTAGAAATTCATTTTCATGGTAATTTGAAGTTCAACTTGTAGTTACATTGTTGGTGTATGATTGTAGAGAGGTGGTGAAGTTAAAAAACACGTTACACCTCCTATAAAAGACGGAGGAGATTCAGTTATGGTGTGGGCCTGCATTGCTCCGAGTGTAGTTAGAAAACTAATTTTTATCGAAGAAAAGATATAATGATTTACTTTGATATTTTCAACACTTAGGTATACTTAAATTCTACCGAACAATTGCTTGGGTTATCACAATTTTATAGATTCAAATATGATAACGACCCAAATTATATAGTCCATACTACATGTTGTTAAAAGTTATTTGCTGTATGATACTCCGACTAGATTTGGTCTCCTTTTTAAACTACGGAAATATATATTTTCTTCCATATTTAAAATTATTATTTTGAATCCAGCAGCTCTAAGATAATAGAATTTACAACTTTCCTTAAAAATATCATTGGAGTTTATTAAACCAATAATTAGTATACAAAATTTATTTTAATCCTGCTATTGTCCTCTTTTTTCCAATTTCGTAAAGTATTTATTGCCATATTTTGAATCAAGGTATCCAAATACCTGGGTTTTATTTTTTATACTCTCCCACTCTTGCCTTTTTATTTAATGCGTAACATTTGTACTAAACGTTCCAAATAACATGTTCTTTTTAAAATTTATTTTCGAAAGGACGAATAGTTTCTTCTCCGACATTTTGCATAACTTAGACAATATAGTTAGAATAATAATGACAAGCTTGTAGCGACAAAATGGTTCAAGAAACCTCATAATGATTTTAAATTCCCTTTTCAGCGATACCCCACACGATAAGGTAAGTACCCCCTCCCCTTTTTGAAGATAAGGGCTTTCAACCCTGAAAATCTAGTTTTTAACTTACCCTGACCCCACTACACATCCAAAAAAATTCTTGCCCTACCTAAAATGTTGTAACATTTCAATGGACTATTTGTAAAATTGTAGCCATTTATCACATTAGTCAGTTTTATGAAATAGGGCCCAGCAACGATTATATGTTCATCACTACCGCCATAAAATTTCTTGCATCTAATTAGTTGTTGAATAAACATCGCAAACATCGGATCCTTGAGATACTAAAAATTGGCGATTTCTGTTCATGAATTTATTTTGGTAAACCCGGGAGTGGGTCAGGTCCTTCCCGGAAGACCAGACGCCAGTGGTCCTCTTCCGGGTCGAGGCTCATCCTTCGGGAGGCCGGCGGGGCCGCCCTCACCTCAGTCGAAGGCGCCGGGAGTGGGCCCCGGCACGCACATGGGGAAAATGCATCGCGACGGTGGATCCGTCGGCGTCCGTCGAGGTGCCCTTGCAGCACATGCGTCCTCCTCATCCAGGTTTTGATCCGAGCGGCGTCTTCTTGTAAACGGGTGAATCCCTGTAACTGCTGCCAGTTTACCAGCGCCCTCGGACCCGTTCGCAAGTTCCCTGCCCGCGCCCAGGACTCCGGTGGCTCTCGACTCGGGACTCAGAACTCAGGAGGAGTCCCGCCGCGTAAAAGTGCGGGTGTGCCGCGAATAATTAATTAGCCCAAAAGTGTCATATTTCAGCGCGTGGGCGATGTTCCGCCCGGCGTCGGATCGGTGGGTGTAGGCCGCGTCGAGGTCGTGTCGTGGGCGGTCGACCCCCAAAAAAAGGATGCGGGAGTATCCCCCGTTCCCGGGCGTTTATCGGGTCGGCTCAGCCTCGAATGTAAATCTCCTCGATTCCGCTAATTCATCAAATATAATTGGGGCCGGGAGCACCTTCAGCGGGACGAGCAACTTCCTCGGGCGGTTCCAGGAGACCGCCGTCGCCGCCGAGGAGCCCACCGAAACGACAAACTTTCACAATAATTCCTTGTCGGCCCCAGCGGTGGCGGCGGAGGCTGCGATGCGGACCACCTTGAGGAGCCCCCTGGAGGCGGGTCGTTGCGCCCGCATCAATGGCTACAATCCGAGTCCAATTGGCGTCGCGACGTCCATTTCAAAATACTCCGCCCCGCCGCCCCCCAGCGGGTACGGGAGCGATCCGAACAGCGGCGGCAGCTTGAACTCCTTCAGCAGCGCGACCTCACCGCCCGCCCGGCGCACCCCGGAAAAAGCCACCTATTTGTGGGTTGTGACACCTGTGGCTGCCAGGTAAGTCGTAGTGAATAATTTTGCAATTTTCTCCTATTTTTTTCCCACCGGTAAAAAAAATAATATTTTGCGAACAAAATCGCGCCTATTTAAAGTTTTGCACCTTTTCTTCCCCAAACTTTCTTCACTGCAGCTGAGATTTAGAGCGGTCGACTCAATTAGAGTTAACTAACTTAAATTAGGCATCGCGCGATGGTGCGCCTTTTCAGAAAAAAATAAAAACCCTAACCAACTTTTTCCCAGACTTTTGAATTTCATCAGTTGCTAGTAGTTCGCCTTATTTGAACCAAATTTATTCCGCGGAAGCCGCATTACGAGGAGCTGCTCCTTAGAATTATTCTTTCCGCGCAACCCCCAACTGTCGAGGAAGTTTTGTCCTTAGAGCGATTTTGTAATTTTTAGTTATTTTACTTGAAACGAACGTAAGACGAACTTGGTAGAGTTTCAGTTCGTACAGTCGCTCGTTTTGGTTCAGACGTAACAGGAGCGCGCTTTTAAGTAGCACAACAGATCCAACAAAACATGGCCTTCTGCGTTTACTTCCAGTTCTTCATAATGCACATGAAAATTGTTTGGAGTTTTCACAATATTTAACATAACTCGGTTTGGAAACTGCAATTGTTTTTTTCTTTTATTGCATTTTAAAAGAACACAAAAATATTTGTTTACAGTCTTACCCTTAAGTTTAAAATTAAACTCTTACTTTAACGCTAGCTAGTGTTCTTTCATTTTTTTGTGTGGATCAGAACGAAATTTTTTAATTGATTTGATTTTTACAAATCGTTACCTATATCAATATTTTAAAATTACCAAAAAGCGCATCAAATTGTCATCAAACTTAAACTTTGAACCATAAAATACATGCAATATTTACTCGAGGTGAAAAATTCGAAATTTGTATAACCCTGCTTATGCTGCTATGCAAGAGGATGAGCAGTGGCAAAGCAGAATTTAATCTTTCATTTAAATTAGTTTATGTTAGTTTCATTTCTTATTTTCAGTTTGTTCAGTATAGTAGGATCATACTATGAGGTTTCTTTAGTATATTCAACATAATAACAGGGTGATATTAAAATATTAAAAATACAAATGCGGAGTTTTTCACTGTGATGTCTCGTGTTTTTTCAAAGTGTTAAGGTTCTTTGATACTACACAATAATTCTCACACGCGTTACGCGGTAAAATTCGGCATGCAAAACTGAACGCGACAATTATCGCGTACCGCAGTGTGCTACCGCGTCCTGTTAGTGATGTCTCATTTATTAACATCATCGAGTCGCGTTATACCGTTGCCGCTACTGTTACCGCTACCGTTACCGCGGCGGTTTGCGCCGGCCTTAAAAACTGTACCTACATTATGAAGCTTCACTTAACATCGCTTAAAATATATAGGAATGATTAAAATGCTTTTTTTCACCATATGTATTAAAAGAAAACCTTTCCAACACTCAAAGACCTTTATACCATAAAACCTTATGTAGCCTTGCAAAGGAAATTCAATTTTTAAGCCTCCTTAAAACAAACAAGGTTCTCAATTGTTTGTGAACATGTTGCATTTAATATTGTTCAATTAGGGACTTTTTAAAATCGGTTAAGCACTTCGAAATTACTAATGTGACTGTATGAGGAATTGTTCCAAAATATGTTATTTCTATTATACTTAATTATTTGATTTTTAGTATAGTTCCAGAGATTTTAAAGAATAAGAAACTCTGTGATATACTCGTACATATACAACTAGAACATACGATGATGAACATTGTATTACTAAAATTTCAGTTAAATTAATGGATTTTTCAGTAAATATAGCGATCCTCAAAGTAACTTCCAGAATTGTCCAGAGAATTTAACTAGAACTAGAAATTCAGTTTCAACAGAATAACTTTCTAGTATTTTGAGATAAAATTAGGTACTAAAAAATAATTGAAATAATTAACTAATATGTAAGTAGAACCCAATTAGTTAAATTCCACTAGAACAATTTCTTAGTGCGTACGCAAAAACTGTTGCTCCCTGCATTTTGAATAAAAAAACAGGGAGCATTTTAATGAAAATACATATCTTACTTATGTAATCCATTACAGCACAAAAACTCAAATAAGCAAACAACTCAATTCTTGAGTTAATATATTTTATTATTTTTAGGGCACAAGTCTGCTTTCCTGATTCCACTATTATTTCAAATTTAAATTCATAATAAATTAATTTTCACTAGAGCACTAAAGTAAGGTCGGACAGATAGTCCAGTGTAGTGTCTGATGTAATCATTTCATAAATATGTAAAGCAAAAAGTATTTGATACTTATAGTACATATGTATATGTATGTTCGCAAAAGAACTGAAGAGCGAGGTATCCGAAGTTTTATTTTTCTTATCTTAGAACTATGTGTACTCTAAAATTGAATAAAACATTTTTTTCAGGTTCAAATTAATTAAATATTGCACTAAAAGCGCATTATCTATATACGTGAAGGCAAAACTTTGTACCCCTTTTTAAGAATATTGGACGGACGGAGGAGTGTGAGATTTGGCATAGTTAAAGTTTGCATAGAGAAGAAGTGCAGAAAGCTAAAATTTATATATATAATAATATGTATTACAAATACATTAAATTAAATTTAATAAATTCATTATTTACGTTCATACTCTCTATGTCGAACGCATAGTAGTCTGTGGTCAAACTGTCTTAATTTTATTATTGAAAGTGCCAATTTAAAACACATAGTAGGCTGTGTACAGTCGTATTTTTCGTAGTAACCCCGGTAGGTCGAATTTCGACCACAGGGCGACCACTAGTATTCTTAAATACGCTTCATTTAATTTTTGGAATGCTACTTGACTTAAAATTGAAACTGGTAATGATTAATCAGTCGCATGGCGCCTCATTTGGAATGTCTCTGATATATGCTAAAGGATGCTTAGAAACAGATGATTCAAGGAGCCTCAAGCGACGTTTGCCTTCTCATAAATAGTTCGAGTGCTCAAAGCCCACATTCCTTGAACTCAAGTAGGTAATTAGCTATGTCAGCGTTAGTCGATACACACATTGTATCAATGGATCAAGATGCCTTAAGCGTCACCCTGTCTATAAAGTTAAATTCGCATAATCCATTGGCTAATAATTAAGTGTTGGTTTTTGTACGGAATATATCCGAACATGACAATTCTTCTGGAAGGAAGGTTTTATTCGGGAACGATCACGATTTTTTAAAAACTATCTACTATGAAAAGTATTATTAATAATTTTTGGAGTCCTAAATCGAATATGTAATTCATTTTATCTATCACGTAAGGTGAAAAAATACAAAATGATTAATTTTATTCAATTATTTTATGGCATTAAAGTTTGATAAATTATTATTCAATATCAGCTACAGTTAATGAGTAACTTGTAAAACCCTGATTTAATTTTACTTGGTTCAATTTTGCTCGTCATGTATTAAGTATAACTCAAATTGTGATTATTTGTTTAGACTGATTTTACACAATTTTTTTAAAAAGTGCTATAATAATTTTTTTCTATTATAATTATTGTTAATATTTGTTTGAAGTTTTGGTCTAGAAAATAAGGATTACCCTTTAAACCCTTGAGTGGTCCTAAATTACTTGACAGGCGTCGCCCGTATAGTATATTTTAATGTTTAACCTGTTTTAATACAAATGAAATAGTTTTTACTTTTATGTAAATATATTATTATAAATAAAAATGAAAATATTCTAGTTTTATTTTATGTTGATTCCGCGCATAGAAGTGAGCTAAAAATTCTTTGAGATTTAATCGTTAGGCAAGGGGTGAATAGAAAATAGGATAATTATTCTCGAATTTTGCAGACTTGAAAGTATTTAAAAAAAATGTAATCAAATTTTGTCCCTTGGGATATTAATTTATATTTTATCTTTTTCCAGCATATCCGTTGCCATCGTTGTCGCTGCGTTGGCCGGTCCGCAGTGGCTCTTCACAGAGGAGCGGGTTCCGAACAATAGCTACACGGGAATCCCAGTGTTCGATCTCGAAAATGACGAGGCATTCGTTACCAAGTCGACCAAATCGAGCCTCTGGATTTTATGCTACACCTTTCAAGGTAAGTGTAGACGCTGAAACATAATTGAATTTCGCGAGTAAATCCGTTAACGTCGAACATATTTAAATATTGAATTCGTGACGTCCTGTCCCCGATCGACTGACTACCGACCAGACGAAGTTAAAATAGTTTGAGGTACAAAAATTGAAAAGAAGCTCAAAGGTAGAGGAGATTACTTCCGTCGCGTCGTCCCAAAGTCTATGAAAATCATTTCCTTCGACAAATCTAATTGAGGCTGAGTCTTTCTCCGGCTGCTGAATGCCAAGAGCATTCCAAACCAAGTCGCTTGGTTGGTTCGGTGGATATTGAGTTAAATTTTAAAAAAAGAAGATAAATTCGTTTCCCGCCTCGTACCAAGGTATCCTCGTTGGTGAAAAAGTCCCTGCAGAAAGGGCAAAGTTTCCTCTTAAGGAACCGAACATGTCTCAAGCATTTCAGAACGGGGACTGTGTCGGGTTGTCCCAGCGTTCCATTAAACTAGATAAAAAATTTAAAGTTCTGGATTTGACTAGCCTGCGGCCTTATTAGCGACTTATAAGTGACCCGAACTTTTCTTTCTTCTGCAGGAATGAAGTCCTACAACTGCGTCAAAATTGATTGCTTCCCCGAAGAGCAGTACCGGCCGGATCCCCAGGACTCGACTTTGGCGATCCCTTGTAAGTACTCCGGACTCCGGAGCCCCGGCGGGCTCCTTCCCGTCGAACATGCTCCCGTACAACAATCCCAGACCCTTGACACCCTGCTCAAGGGCTCGTAATGAGATTAGCGCTCGAATTGCTTGCGAAATCGACTCGAAAGAGTCCCTTGATTTGCGGGGACATGGACTTAGGGCCTTATGTTTGCCCTTCCCGCCCCTTTGTGGGCACTTCGTGTGTTTGTAAGGCTGGGGCGCACCTTTCTGGCCCTGGGAGCACCCTCCAGCCCCTTGAATGGGGCGACATGTGCTGGTCACTCACAAAGGGTCTCCGGGGCAAATAGGTGCGGATGATGAACACAAAGGTGGTAATGGACAAAAAATGAGCATTACTTCACGTCCGATTAGGCTAGTAACTGGGGCATTTAAAAATGGATTTACTAGAAATCTTAAAAGGTACCTTTTCATCTGTCGGACGTGTTTCTTGTAACACCCTTTTAATTTCTCTCATTAACTTGTTTAAAAAATAAAAAAGTATAATCTAAATATAGAAGGTACACTGAGAAAAGAGTTTGTTTGCAGCAAACAAATTCTTGTTTGAATATGGCGAAATAAATATTTGGTTATTTAAAACAAGCTCCTTTTATCATAATCATAGGCGTAGTTAACTCGACAGCACTTATAATTGAGATAAATGTGGCTTTATTTCCAGTAACCAAATATTTATTTCGCCATAATCAAACAAACATTTTTTTGCTACAAACAAACTCTTTTCTCAGTGTACCTATCTAAAATTAGTTGAAAATACAACAACTCCAATTTTTTTTTATATAACTCTACACAAAAAAATAACTACACTAAAGTGAAATTATTCAGTGGCCTATTTTTCTTGCTCTATTCTGAACAAGTTAGGAATAGGTGTACCTCACGGAATTCAATTACATTTTTAGGAACCTTCCGATTGGCCTAAAACGAAAGAATCTAAAGGAATTTCCTGGCTGTCTGCTATACTTTCTGAAATATTTCACTTTTAATTTTAATAGAACTCCAAAATTTCCACCGTACTTACAATTTTTACTTATGCAAAATTTCACTTAAATCTGTTCATTTTCCCTAAAGAAATATTTTTTTACGAATGCAAACAAAAATATCAGATTATAGTATTAAAAAAATATAAAAATAAGTCTTTTGTATATTTGTTTTTTGAAAACATTTTTAAAATACTTTTAACCCATTCTTAGGAAAGAAATAGTTTTATTTAAATTTGTTAATTTGAAGTATTTATCATGAATTGGTGATGTAATACGAATTGCTGTCAAGTACGTATTCACGTTCTAAATTAATAATTCATTGTGATTGCAAATTATTTTGACCTAGGACAAACTAGTTTATCCTTAAATCGATTTTGGCTGCTAATATACATATGTATGCATATGTATATGTATATATTTTTCTTATATGTATAATCTTTGAAAAACTAAGCATAGTTCGAAAAAATACGTTATACAATATTACAACACTAAAATATGTCGAAAGCATTAACTTTTTTTTTTTATATTAATGACCACCTATCCATGATGAAAACGTATGCAAAAATGTATGTCCAAAGTACGGGAGTAACGAAAAGGTATGCAAATATGCACAGTTTTTCAACAGGTAATTCAAAATATGCATTTGCATATAATCCGCATAGTATTAAAATAATTAATGTTACATCCACAAAGAAGAAAAAAAGGAATAATTTTCGGAGAGTTGCAATTTTTATTTCATAGTAGGTATCCTCGTTCGTCCCTAGTGGCGTCAAATTGTATTCTTGTGGAAGGAATAAAAATCCCCTAAAATGTAAGCGTTTAAAATGACCGCTAAAGTTACAAAGCCACAAATTGACTATCATTTTCTAGAGTTTTAATGCCACAAAAATGACCGGGGCCCATATATGTTTTGAGCATGGTACCGGAAACCTCAAAGGACTTTCATTAAATGTGTTACAAATAGCGAGCACTTGTAAAACATAAAATTGGCCACAGGCCATCTCCGCAGTTGTTCCTTGGCAGGACAAGGGGCCTGGCCGCCCCGGTAGAGGTCGCACGTGGGGCCCACCCCCGCACAGGAACTGTCCTCCTTCGAATGGTTAAAGGGCTGCTCACACGTCCCCCAAATGCGCCTTTAAGCCCTTAATGGATCAGCTCATTACTTTAATGGCGCCTTTGTGTTTTTGTCGCTCGCTCAAGTAGTTCCCCATGCGAAATTTATACTCCTTAAAAGTGATCTTGATCAAAGGATCAAAAGCACGGCGAGTGTCTTGCTCTTGATGTGGGTGGACCCCTCCGCCTCCCCCGCCCGGAGGAAGACGGTGCCCACCGCTGTTAACCCTGTCTTTGGCTGTTAAAATCTTAACGCCCCGTGTAAAACTTCTTCGAGTAATTCGCGATACAACGGAGGGTTCGCTGCTCGAACAAACTCGAACCATAAAACGTCCCAACTGTGCGGGTGGAACGAGGCACCTGTCCTCGTCCGGCACATTCCCGGGCCTCAGGTAGGCAAGGTAACCGAGTTAAACGTGCCTTGGATTATTCACAATACGGAGGTAATTGAGCCAATTCGATTGGTGGCAATTTTACGGCCGCATCGCCCAACTAGCGCTATTGCATGATGCTAAACGTCTGATGAATTTAAAGCACTCCATTTCGTACACGAGTGCTTAATTTGTGAAATGATACTTCAATAGAGCAGATTACCTTAAATATGTATATTAATTTATCGCTACGCAATGAATAGGTCTTTAATTACTCCACTAATGGTGATTGGGCAGACGAAACTCTTGCGTAATTCAAGTGCATTAATTTATTCGCTTTGATATGAAAATTTTAGATATTAGGTTAGAGTTTATATTAGCATAATCTGAATTTTACTCTACATAGCGATAAATACAATATAATAATATCCTTCTAGGGTTAAGACTATTTCTATACCTTCTCCTTTAAAATATATTGTATTATCCTTAAAAGTCTGATGGTATACTAAAAAAAACATTAGGGGTTTTAAAAACAGATTTTTAAAGAGAAAAGTATCAGCTTGAAAATGGTATATTATACTAACATTTTCTACAGTACCTACTTTACTTACATAAATTTGTTTATAGCCCATAGAGGAAAGAAGACTGAAAATTGATTTTTAAACAAGAATCAAAAAATGAAAGGAGACGAAAATATTTTTCCAGTTAGAAAAAATAGTTAAAACAGACTGAAAAATGTACCTATTTTGTATATGAGATTTTGAGAGACATAAATTCACTATCCCATATCTATCAATTTCCCTGTCTTGTTCACTGTGTAATTGTCTTTTTGTCTCTCTCTAAATTTCACTTTGCGCCTTGCGCCAGCGCAAAAGTAGGTTCTGGTCTTTCATGTTGGCGCAGAATTTACACTGCATTGAAAACGCGGTTTTAAGGGATCATTTTCTTTGGCCCTTCAAATGTTTTAAGTAAATAGGTTTAAAAGTCAAAAGAACAAGCTTTCAACTAAGCTAAAATTCTTCTATTTTTTATCACTTTTCGCGAAGATACGAAGGCTTAAAATATTAGGACAATATGCATATTTCGATTTTCTGGGTGAAACCTTAATTTTGAGCGCCAGTTTATCTATATAAGTATGTATACTATACACATACTTTATTTCCTAAAATAGGTTTTTACGTGTCTTTGAAATTACTTAATTATAATAGTCTTTACTCTTTTTATATAAATTAACCTACGAACTTTTTAAAGAAACAATTTTAAATGAACACCTCAAATATCAAATTACTTGTTTTTTAACTAGAATTCTATGTTGGTCTATGGTCTATGGTATTCTAAATGCTAAACATAACATTTCATGAGAGGTTTTTGTGCTTACCTAAAATATTTTTTATAGTACAGACAAATGATAATATATTCAAAATATAACTAAATTTTAACAATATTTGCTATCATTGGTTTCATTTAAGAAAATTATAATGATTTTCAAATCTTTTGAGCGGCTTATATTCTTCAATACAATAAGAGTAATTAAATTACTTCGTAATGACCAACCAGTTTCCGCCAATTTAGATATCGATTGTTCGTTGATTGCATCTTTGTTCAACAAGATAATTAAACTACAAAGTTCCTTTGAGTCAATAATGAATTTTCGCAGTTTTCATGGCAAACCATAATTATCTCCATCACTCCGATCTCCATCATCCTCCCGCAACTTTAGAAGCTGTTTCCCTCTTTTAAGGCTGAATTATCGATTTCATGACAAGTCCTCTTAAAGTAACTTCAACAAAATTTTACAGACCGCTCAAAGATTAAGACTCTTTTTAGAATCAATTAAACATTTTTCGCATTTTCACGCCATTTTATCGACAGAACGAGTGGGTAAAGCAAAAAGTTTTAATTATAAAATCAGCTTCAGAATTTTAGGTGATGTTTACGTTTTAAACATAAAAAAATTACTAGGTATTTTAACTTTGATATAAAATGAGTATGGTGCTATTCATAAAATAAAACGATGGCTTTTGAATTCCTATCTATTTTCTATTTTTAACATGAAACGTGCATTAATTTTAATAGCTGAAAATTAATTAGGTTACTTGAAATAGTATGTAAATGTCATTTCATTTTAGGTAGAAATATTACGTATTTAAGATATTTAAGTTGTTTTAATTTTTTGAAATTCATTCGTATTTCGTACAGTAGTTGGTGGGGTTTTGAACTTTTGAAATCTCGTTCTCTACATTAATATTATTTTTAGCTACATTCATACCAATTTTTGTGGGACTTCAATTAAATTTAGAATTAAAAGGCTGCCACTTTGAATATATATATAATGTATATTATTTAACACAGAATGGTACCTTTAACTATTGTTCAAATTTCGAAATATAGGTAGACGTTTTGGGTCTTAATGTTACATCTCTATGGTCTGTCTGTCTAGTTAGCCCACGATAACTAACATACATATTTCGTTTATGTATGAATATCTTTTTTTTTTTTTGCTGAAAGATAAGAATAATAAGTTCACAAAATTTAATAAATGTACATTTACTGTTTCCTCCAAGTGTTAGGTTGACAAATTTAAAATTATATCTAATTAAAGATAAACGGGGGAAATTAGGAAATTTTCTAAAGATCAGATTTCTATAAAAATTACTGGGATTATTCTAATCTCAAAATTTCAAATTTTATCTAGAACTTTAAATTATTTTCAAAAGAATTTTATGCAATGTTTGATATTGATATTAATTATCTGGAAATGTTTGTAAGTACCATTCATTATCCATTAAAATGCATTTTTTATTATATATGAAATAAGTGCTTCATTATAGAGAGTTGCGAACACTACTAAATTCATAAATTTAATTTTGCACCTCTGGTCCCAAAACCTTTCGCATAGTGCGCCAAAGTGCCATTAGGTGTAAACAAATTAATTTAAGGAAGACCGAAATTTTGGATGAAATTTACGTGAATCAGGCCGTAGTTCATATGTACGTTCGTAACCACTTCAAACAGTCATTAGCGAAAGTTGAAAGCGTGTTTAGCTGAAACGAAATAGTTGTTCAGTCGGTGATTTATCCACTAACCCGGTTATCTGGAAATAATTCATTTACCGGAGTCGGGTTCCACTAGCATCACTCATCAGTAATTAAATTATGTACAAAGGGTTTAAGATGACACGCGACACGTTCGTTTGCGTTACGCCACAAGAGACGATATAATCCTTCATTAGAATTCATGGGGACTTGCCGTTCAATAATCGGACTTCACAATTTCGCCATGCACCTTCCGTCGATGCCTCGAGACCTATTGTCTCCTGTCTCCAGCTAAGTGTACCAATTTATCGGACAGGTGCTGAAGTCGTTCAGGTAGAAAATCAACTCCTATTTGGTTAATCCGGGGACGTGTGGCGATAATCTGTCTTCCACTGTACCTACTCAGCTGTTATTGCATTTTGTTCCACTTTTAGGCAAGGGTTATTCAACTTTTAACTGAATTTAAGGATGCCTCATGTTCTATATTATGTTTAAGGTTCTAAACAAAAAAAAAACAGTGTATTTTGCGAACTTTTTTCTTTTAAAAAGAAACATAATCTTTTTTAATAAATACTTGGATTTTCTCACTGCAAACCTTAGTGTTTTATTTTAATACACTGAAAGTGTTTTAATATAGCGCCACCCGTCTGATTAACATTGTCTCGTTTTTAAAACATCACTTGAAAACCTTGGACCTAGAACACTTAAATTTTGAGATAAATAAATCTAAAAATCGATATGGGTGTCGTTATTGAGGTTTTTTGGGACATTGATTACGAAAATGGAATCAATTTTAAATTCTAAGATGACGACGTAATATAAAGTTAAAATTTTATTGGGGTGAATCGGGGGCTCGAAGGTTTTATGGAGAAACAATATTAATTCTCGAAGGAAGAAATTAAAATATTAAACAGGTTTCCTGCTCGACCGAAGTCGCGGGCAAAAGCTAGTAATAGATAAAATAGGTATTTCAATTTTAATTTTTTATTCTCTCTTGACTTGACTACTAAATAATAAAAAGAAAGTCTGACCAAAATTATTAAAATATAAGACAATCAATGAAAATTCATAGAAAAAAGGTATGGTTACTTGTAACCTTGGTGTGACAAAAAATTAAATTATGTTTCATAACAAATACCACCTGTCCGAACATGGGGTCACCAGAAGATCCTGGATAGAGTAAATTGAAATTTAAAATTGAACAGGATTTTAATCACCTTTTATACGAAAACTGCACATATACAAAAAGAGAGTTGCTGAAAGACATTTCACTGCTCAAATGCGCCTTTTCAACAGCCACAGTAAAGCAATTTTCGAGAAACTTTCTTAAATTTTCTGTCAGCTTCGAATCACAAAAGCTGTTTTGTTTTAATTACTCACCTGCAGCAGATCGTTCCAGGTAAAGTCAAGTCTGCTAGAGTTTGGCTCTGTAAAACTGCCGGACAATTCTTCTCTGCTGGTCGAAGTATATGGGAAGTAATAAATTTCGTTTTACCTTTTTATTCGACTTGACGTGAACAAAATACAGGAGCAATTTTATGCAGTGGTACGAGGGTAAACTTAATGAAATATACTTTTTTATTTATGGGTTATATGGAGATATGGATTGCTTTCCTAGCAAACCGTCGACTGGGGCTCGTTGTGTCTCTTCTGCGAGACGACGGGAACATAGGATCTCATTAGCTTGAAAAATTAATGACATGCAATTGCAGACACCATCGTGAAGTCGGCGCCGTTCTTCATCGTCTCGGGGGTCTTTCTGCTGATAAGTTTCCTCGTGTTCCTGCTGGCGGCGTGCACCCACCAAAACAGCCTCTACTACTTCGCGTCGGGCATCCTTTTCATAGTGTCAGGTTTGTGCCCCCGGCTCAATTAAACCCTAATAAGCGCCCTTCCCACAGGTCTCCTCATGCTCATCGGCTTGATAGCATACATTTCGATCTTCAAATCGGAGGTCGGATCGAAGTTGCGCCCCAAATCTCAGCTCCAGCCACCCCCGCTAAAATTTACCTACGGCCACAGTTTCTTTCTGTACGTCTTCGGATTCGTCTCGACGGAGTTCGTCGGGGTGCTCAACATCTTCCTGTTCATAAGCCTCCAGCAGGTGGGCCATCAAAAGGTAAACACAAAAAGAACGAGTTTTTCCTCCTTAGGTGCACCTGCTGAGGTGCGATGATCCAATATAAAATGAATTTACCTGCCGAAATTGATTTTAGACCATTCCTTGTTTATCATTCATCGATGCCCAGGAGAAGGTTAAGGACATGGAGGCCGCTCGAATCAGCCGCATTCACCTACAGGAGCCCGATGATGGAGTGTCGAGATTTATTTGCAAGAAACACTTGATTCCAACAAATTTGGGTCAGACGGAGGATGTCAGAAGGTAAAGTACTAGTTTAAGGACTTACCCTTCTTCCTTGTTTTCTTTGGGGATACATCATCTGGGGAAATTTCGATTTCTTGTCCGAATAAATGAGATTCGGCCACTTATTGCCTGCCTCGTACTGTAAGACCTAAAAGATTTGATTTGGGTCTGGTCCCGTTTATGCCGCATAAAATTCACATGATACACTATAAGTATTCCAAATTAATACCTATGTTATGAAAAGCTTTATATTTATATATTTTTAGTATTTATTAGATGCTTTAATTTTAATTTTTATAAGTTAGCCTGTGCTATCTATAACGATGTAACTTTAAATTCAATTAATTTATTTAAATTGTAAATTACATTCGTGTTGGTGTTGCTATACATGTTAGTTTATTATTAAAAGCGTGAGAGTGAAAAATAGTACATTTATTACCACTGTAATATTAATTCTTTCTTTCTTTTAAATATGTTTATGTTTATGGAGAAAAATTTGAAAAACCAATATCTAAATATATTTGAAGGGAATTAGTGCTATATTTATCATCATTTCTATGTTATGTTGTTATGTTATGTTATGTTATAGTCGACACTAACAATATTGTATCTGTAGTTACCTCAAGTCAAAGAACCAAATAAATAATATATTCTACATATCAAATGCCCTTTATAAATCATAGTAAACTATTGAAACTTACCTAAATTTTTCCCTGTATCTTACAGGTACTATTATTAACTAATTATGGCTCTACATAAAACATGTTTTCCTAATAAAGAAAAACCATAATCGATTTAAAACTGAAAAATTAATATAAACAATTCTTTAAAAAGCGTTGTTACAAACAAAAAAGCCGTATCATCATTATCATTTAAATGAAACATTTTTCTTTGAAATATCGCAAGGTAGCTTAATTAATTTGGAGAAATATTGCACTTTCATTTAAATAGAAAATGGAATAAATTTTTTTTGTATTAGTAGGTTTGGAAATCATTTTATCATATAAATATTAAGTAATTGTTTTTAGTTTTCTTATCATCTTTACATAATTCCCTAGAAATATTGAACTTAATTGAAAAAATCTTCAAAAATTGTACCAAACTTAATCTAATAAAGCAACAAAACATTTCAGAGCCTCAAAAAGAGCACTATGATTATTTGACTCTAGAACATACATAGGTTTTATGGGACATTGGTTAGACTATTAAAAATAGTAGGTACAAAATCTTATATAATACCAAATACATACATATGTCTAGTTTGGAAGTTAAAACAATGGGAAAGCTTTTGAGATTTCTCTAAAATAATAATATAAACGGTTTTTGTTTTCAATTTAATAATATCATATCTCAGTTTTCAATATATTGTATTAAAAGAAACTTCATTTTACTTTTAAATTTTGTGGTTGGCGACCCTCTTTTTAAGCTATCTGACTGTTGAACTTTGGGAAACTTTGTAGTTAAATATTGTCTTCTCGTGTAAAGGTGCGGGTGCCATTATTAGCAGAATAGTTGAGGCTTAGGTGTACTTTACAAATTTAAATTAACAACATCTGTGCATAAATTCAAGTTAATTCAAACCACATAAAGTTGCTTAACACTTTGTGGTAACGTTCCCCATATTTCCCATTTCGCATGTTTTCACAAACCACAAACTACGCTGATGTATTCAATTTCGACCCAACAATTTGTACAAACATGCACAAGTCTCTGTAGACTGCCCATTTTGTGCAGAGTCTGTTTCATCGATTTATTTTTCCATTAATTTGTCAGATTTTTTGCTTACTTGGTCCATTATGAAGTATTGCAAAATAGCGATTGTTTGCGTAACGCATCTAGGGAAAAATTGTAGCATTTGCTTATAAAAGCATTTTAAAAAAAGAAATAATTGCTCATATGATCCTGAACTGAAACCTCGAGCTTAAATAGTTCTTTTGTGATTAATTGAAATCCCACTGGATGCTTTACATTAGCTAGTATTTGAAAACAAAAAGTCAAGGAATGTGAGGAATAAGATATTTTCGGAAAAATTTAAAATGTTCATGTCCTTTAGTACATTTAATGAAAAAATTCTAAGTGTATTTTAAATGTTGAAGTTTATAGATTTTTTCGTTATGAACTATTGTTTTATTTCGTTTGCCAATCCCTTGATCTGAAATCTTTTATAATATCTCCTAATTAATTTAAATTAAATCTAAATTAATCTAATTGTACTTACACTTGTATAAACGGGTAATTTTATTGGAAAGCTTTGCATTAAGTTTCAGTTAAAGTTATTCTCAAACTGCTATTGTTCAAAGTTTATAGGAATTTTATAATTGCAACGCTTTATAATATGGTACCTAATTTAATTGTCATTTTGAGTTCTTTAAGTTTTTAATAAACTTCCTCTCAAGAAAAAAATTTTATCATAGTGTAAGTAACTTCGAAATGCTTCGCTGAGCGGGTAAAGAAATCGATTGGCATATTGTTTCTTACTTATTTTCCGATTTTTCATTATTAATTCAAATTATTTTTGTTGAATGAGTGTATCATGTAATATGTTGTGGCTGGGACTGTATGAGGAGGCAATAAAACTGTTTAACTTGTCGGCAGGATGATTTAGCTCGGAGCATTGCAATTATCTCCGAGATTAAGAGCATTAAGAAAATTAATTGCCACTGCAGTGCGCAATATGGCAAAAAAGGGATTACATCCGATGCCGTCCCGCCCCCGACCCCGTCCCCGTCCCGGCCATAGAAGATGCATGCCGACGTTAATAAGACCCAATGTCGCCCGGCTCCTATCAAAATAAGCTCGAAATTTTCATTGTAGGTACTATTTCGAGAAGCCGGCGAAGTGTGACATCCATTCGAAGGATTTAGCGCGGAGCTTAAACGAGCTCTACACGGAGCCGGCCCCATGCATCCAGTTCTACGAGCTTCCGCAGGAGTTCCCCCTGACCCGGAGCGTCTCGACGACCACCGAGATCTATTCGAACAATGTAAACAGCCCGAAGGGCCCCAGAATGGGGCCCACCGCGACCATCGAGGACCGAAACAATAAGAAAAATCAAACGAACAATTCGGGGGAACATTTGAACGACATTTGCGGACTCTCACGTGGGATCTTGGCAAAGGGCCGCAAGTCGAAGGATGAGCTCTTCAACGAGTTCTGCTCGAGGGCTGGAATGAGGCCAAAACCGAAGGACATTTACTTCATCGAGGACACTGGCGACCGCGACGACGAGAGCATCTTCATCGTCGACAACTACGCGGCGGCCCTCACGAAGAACGGCCGGGGCTCGTATGTGGGGCCCCGGCAGCGGAACTCGAACTCCTCCCTGCGCTCCAGCGACAAGACGTACCCCAAGAGCCTCTTCGAGCTGGACCGGGACGAGGCCGGCATCTGGAATAATTGCCTCGGGCAGGACGCGGCCCGGGACAGGCTCGGGGCGGAGCCCCTCTCCCACAGCAGAACCCTGCCCCGGAACTTCATGAAGCGCAACTTCTACGCGAACAATTTGGAGCCCTGCCATTCAGCGGGGTGCGGCGGGGGCGCCCGGAAGGGTTACGGCTCCGGCGAGGTGCTCCGCAAGTCCTGCGACGACGTCAACGCGTACAACGCGACGCAACGCAAGGTGAGCAACAACCTCTCGGTCCAGTGGCCGGCGGCGATCCCCACCTCCCCCGCGGGCTTCACCACCAAGTCGATGTTCAGGTCGATGAGCAGCTTCTCAGACGTTCACCAGGTGCCAAAATTTTCACGGGGATATGACTTCGATGAGCAGAGGTCCGACGTCTTCGACTCCTTCGACTTGGACCAGATCGAAAGGGAGCGCCGGAAGTCCCATGCGAGCCTCTTCGAATTCGGGTACGACTTCGTCAATGGAACAGCCGTGTAAAAGTTAAGGTAAAAGTAATTTTCTCGTAAGGAACTAGAGCAATTTTTTTAAAAAATAACACGATTAGTTAGATCAATTTCTCCACTCCAAACTGATGTAGTCAACAATCCCACTATAGATAAGGGTAAGGATAAGGATGCTACACTGACATACATTTTTTAGACTTTACTTTAAATTTTTCCTTTTTCAAAAACGTTGCAATATTTCATCAGTAAGACCTCGTTATAAAGAACAAATTTCTCGGTCCATTATACGCATTTTTTATTGATTGATTTATTGACTTCAAATTTATCTTGAATATTCTAAAAACATAAGTATATACATACATATATACATTAAAGATTTAAAATATTGTAAGAACATTATCAAATTGCGATGATTTTTATCCACTTTTAAGTCAAAACTTAATCTAAAAAATGTCCACTTCAATTTGAAGTTTTGCACGAAGTTTTGATCTCTTCACATTGGATTCAGTTCTAGGTTTAGCCGGAAATTTTGCATTGTATTGAAATTTAAGAATAAATTAACCATTTCAGAAAATTTTTATTTCACGAAAATAATATCAAATTGCCTGGATTTATACCCATTTTGCGTCAAAAATGTAATCCGAAAATATATACATATGGTTCAAGTTTGAAGTTTCGACGAGTTACTTAATATCATAGCAATTTAAAATCTTGTATGTACGTACAAACAAAACGGTTCAAATATTAAATAGATATAAATAAATAATTTATTCGATTTATCGACCGCGACAAGCACGCATTTGTCGTGATAAATAGCAAATCGAAGAAATCAAAATTTTCTTTTATTTTATTTACAATAAAAAATCATTCAGTGATTTTTGCGACGATGGAAATATTTGTAGTGTAAAGATGTTCATTAAGAATCTTTTTGGGAATACGCAGAAAATTTCGGAAAAAGGTTTTTGCTTATTCGTTTCACTTTTAACCTTAAATTAATTTTTCTTCTAATGTAGGTATTTATTGAACTTTGGAATTTTACTTTGGCGAATCAATTTATATAAGTTTACTCATATTGATGAATGTATTTTAAAGCTGTAAAGAATTATGATAGAGTAAATGTTCTACAATGAATTGTTAAAGCAATATTTTTACTCTGTAAACGTTTATTATGTCTAGATTCATAAATAAATAATACAGTGGAAACTGCGAAAGTTGGCCACCGACGGTGCAAATAATTTTGGCCAACTTTAGCAGGTGGCCAACTTATAAGGGGATCAATTTTTTTTTAAATTCACATTAAAATAAAAAAACACTTATTTTAGTCTTGTAAACTTCGCATTTAGAAGTTATTGAAATGGTTTTAATTGAAAATGTTGAAATATCTCCATTCTCTGAGGTCCCTACAGTCAGCATTGATTGTTTTTTAAAAATATGTCTGTGTGTGCGTATACACGTACTTACTCTTGTGAACAAATAATGATATGTCGACTCCAGTCCAATTCGCTTTGACGCAAACTTACATATGAACATCTCATAAGGTTTGCAAAAAAATTGGTATCTTTGCAGTGTGGGTAAACCAGTCACACTCAGCCTTTTTTATTATAATCTGCTTATATTAAAATAAATTATTCTGCTTATATTAAAATAAATGATAATGATAAACTTATTCCATTGCCTTGGGTATCATACATAAACAAAATCAAAACTCAAATAAAATGTTTCACAAAAATAAATAAATAAAAAATAAACAGCACGCAGATAAATGAATGGCAATTGTAATTGTAATGCAATGGCAGAAACAAAATTTTTTAATTACATAGTTGCAATGCATGTTCAAAACTAACAGCTTATGACCATTAAGTACATATGTATATGTTCATAATAAAAACAAGGAAAAAATCCTTCTGGGCAAGTTTCGCAAGTTAGTTAACATGAGCGATGAGCTAAAAGACGAAGATTTTCGGCCAAATTCCAAGATAGGCAGGTGGACAACATACACAGGTATTTTGGAAATATTTTGTACCGGATTTTATTGGTGCCATTATATATAGGCCAATTTTCGCGGGTGGCCAACTTACAAGGGTGGCCAACTTGACAGGTTTGACTGTAATAATAATAGAAAGCAGAGGATTCGGAATTTTAGTTCAAATTCGTTTTCCTAACCTATTAAAAATCAATCATTTAAAATTAAACATTTAAAAAGTGGTTCCTGAATATTAACGAATAATGTTGATCAATTAAAAATAAATTTGAACTGAAAGAAGCAATAGGTTTTTTTTCCCAATAAAAAAAAATAAAAATAAAGCAGACAATCATGAAGTCTAGTTTTATGTATGTCAGTGTAGTTGAAAGTGCTAAAAGTAGCTTTTTATCATAAGAAAACATCCATTAGAAAAACATTAACCGAGGTTTGAAATCAATGTGGTAAAAGAATCTTGTATTTAATAAATAAAACTTTTGTAAAATGCTTTAAAAATTGATAAAAAAAAACAAAACAGGCAAAAGTCAATTTAGTGGAGATATTTTCCAGTTTTGAAATTATAATCACTAATTTTTGCATTGCGTTGCACACTCACCGCGATTATTTACTTAGTATTAAAAATAGTGAAATAATTGTATGTAAGTCCATGTGGTTTCGTTAATTAGATGTAAGTAGCCAATAAATAACAATTTAATGTGAACTTAAGCAAAAACTGCCAATAATACTAAATGATAGAAAATGTAATGAAGGTACCTTGTATTGATTTTGTACTGCTGCACTAAAAATAAAGAAGAAGAAAAATTAGTTCAGAAATAATGTTTTATAAATCTTTAATTTACCGTATTGTATTTTTATATTTTGCTAAGTATATAGGCAGAATCGTTTTAAGGTAAGATTTTGAACATTTAATAAAATAACAAAAATTAAAAAAAGAGGACTAAAAAAGAGAAACATTTTACTCATATCTCTTATTTATTTATCATTGTATTAAACAAAATTTTACTGATCCTTCTGTAATTTTAAATATTCTCTTCGACACTCATCAGCTCCAGAAATCATCACCTACAGAAGCGTCTCCTCGGCCAACCGAAAGATTCAACTTAAAACTTGTGGATGTGGAATAACTTGAAGACAACGTCTTGGGAGATGTCCCAGGTATTTCTAGATGCAAATCAGGTGTTTTGGTAGCTTCCACAACCTCAACTTTATTCGAAATGCGATCACCTTCCTTACTCGCCTCTTTTTCACTTTTCGAAAAAGAAGACGGCTCAAAAATGTTTGGTTCTAAAGATTTTTTCTCCAAATTTCTAGGCACAACGTTTTCTTCTTGCCGTTTTTCGATCACAGGTGTTGGATCAATTTGGCTGAAAAGACTTCTTCTACAATTAGGACTACTTTTTTTCACTTTCTCTTCAGATTTGTTCGACGAAGACTTCGATCCGCTTATATTAATTTCATCTAGTGATATATCTTTCAAATTGATATCCGAAGATAGTCCACTTTGATCTAGCGATATTTTCGAAGTTTCTTCGATTTTGGACGGGACATTTAAAGATGTTTTTAATTCTTTGCTCATTGTTTCTTCATGAGTTATTTCTTTAACAGTTGACGGTTTTTGTGATAAAAGTAACAACAAATTTTTCTTTCCTTCTGCACTGCTTCCCGGACTCTTCGGTTTATCTTCTAAAGAACGATTTTTCTTTTCTTCTGAACTGTTTCCTCGTTCAGGACTTTTTAACTTATCATCTTTAGAAATTGCAAGCCTACATGCGGTTTCATCTTTTACATCATGCGTTTTATTTTCAGGTCTAAACAAATTTCCTTTATACAACATTTCATTTTTAAGTTTTCTAAAAGGATTCTCAAAAGCTGTTATATCTGGAGCGCTTGCTCGAATATTCTCATCCCCAGTGTTAATCTCGATTGATGGAACACTGGGGACAGAATATCCCAAACTAAACTCTCGTTGTAGTCGCATTTGTTCCATATTCGAGCGGCTAGTTCTTAGAATTTCGGATTTTTTATGCAACATTTTCTTTTCGAAGTTGTACTTGTCCCAAATCGTGCTGACACTTTCCTCCATATGTTCCTTTGTCTCCTTTTGCCTCTTTAAATATTCTTGGAAGCTGCGTTCAAGTTGATTACTCTCATGTTCTAGTTCTTGTATGCGAAGCCTGTAAAATAACATTTTTTAATAAATTTATTTAATAAGATGTATGTAGAAATGCATACTTTGCATCAAAAACAATCTGATCGATGTTACGCTCATGTTGCGCTATTGTTTTAGCCATTTCCTCCAATTGTGGCTTAGCAGTTGAATGATATGTTGTAGTTTGGGTTTGTTTTCTCTTTCCTTTTTCAATTCTACACAATTTTAAAATATCAATCAAATAATAGTTAACATTTTATTCCAGCAGAGAATAAAAATTATATATATCATATATAGATAGTAAAAGATTTTAAAAATAATTGTATTTAATGTTATGAGTTATGAGAACTCAATTATTAAATCTTAGCTAGTTTTTTTGTCGATTTATTTTTTTTTATTAAAATTATTATTTCTTTTCCCTATTTCCAATTATTTTATTTTGTTTTTGATTCCGTGCCTTTTACAGAAACCCACATATGCCAAGGCATTCTTTTTCAAAATGTTAACGAATTTTAAAACTAGTATGATAATAAATAGATAATTTCGATTGTGTTATACACCAAATAAGAAATAACAAACCTTGGCTTTTCAGTTTCCGTTGATGTAGAACGAAGTTGAAGTTTCTCGGTGATTACAGCAGTACTTTTTGTAGGGACTAATTCCTGTAATGTGGAAAAAAATGAAAATATAAAAAATGAGTTGATACCTTTAAGTAACTTCGCAAAACAATTTTCGACTCTATTGAATTATTTAAAACATGATATAACTTTTAAAATATCAAATAGTTTTTTATCAAATATCTAAAGGCTTTTTATGTTTTGTATGTTAATAGTAATTATTTTACATTATAAGATATTCTCTTTACAAATTTTCTTCAGTATTTTACGAGCAACCAAGAAAAGGCATATTTTTATGCCTCCGGACAATAAAACAGACATTTTAAATTAATAACGAAATGAAAATTTGCCCTTTTGCTAACTTCAAATATTGAATATTTTTACTGGGGATGGTCCAATTCATTAAAGGTAAACAGTGGTGTTCTTCAAGCTCAACCTAAGAACCTTTGCTGATCTATCTATTAAAAACCTTAACGTTAGTTCCTACACCAATTTATTATTAGGCCGCCCACTTTCATCCTACCTTAAATTCCGGACTATCATATTTTTACGTAATCAATGTTAAAAATTTGCACCTACTTAGCTTAAGTGGCGATTGGAATGGTAAAATGAAATTTAAATTAAGGACAAGCAAGAATACACATCTATAGCATCTATTACATTTTAAAAGAAAATTTTAAAACGAACATTTTTCAAAATTCGTTAGAATTATTTTTACCTCTTGAATTTGAATAGTACCAGACTTAGGAGAATTATTAAGACGTTCTTCACTTTCCAGCAATTTTTGAACAAGTTCCTGATGTTTCTTGTCCAATTCCTTCAATTTTTCTTGAACAAATTTCTTTGCTTTCTCACTATCCTCGTCGTCTTCTTTCGATGAATGTTTTTCAACTTGCTATAATATAAATATGAGTTAAAACAATTAATTTTAAACATTTAAATATAAATATATTACCTGTAAAAGTTTTTGCTTATATTTTAGCCGTATTAGCTCCTTTTGACTTTCTAATTGTATGTCAAAATCTTCTTGCATTTTTTGTTTCTCTCGTTCTAAAGCTTTTCTTAAAGAATTTTCAACCTAAAATTAATTTTATTATGATAATTTAAATTTAAATTTGATTTGCGCATATAATTACTTTTAATATAAATTTCCTCCCATTTCTAGAACTTTTCAACTCTGCTATCCATTCGGAGTAGGATTTTTCCGATTTATCTCGTTTTTCCTCCCTTATTTTTTGTGAAATTGTTTCAACATTAAAAGCGCATTTTTCAAATTGCTGAGCCATTTTATCAACCGCCGTTAAAACAACTGAAATATTTTTATTTTTCCTTTTCGAAATGGACAAATGTCTTAAATTTTCGGATATCTTTTCTAAACTTCTATTTAGACGTTCTAATTTTCGATTTCGTAAACTCTTTCGACGAACATTCTGAGCATCACCTTCACGCTTTTGCAATTGCTCTAAACTTTGAGCCATTTCTTTCACCTTCCGAGAAAGTATGACTAAATATTTATTCAGGTACCGGAAGTGAGTACTATACGCCCTGTAGGAATCCTTTTTCGATTTTTTACTCTCATTTTCACTGTTCACTTCGTTATTTTGACCATTTTCAAAACACTTTTCTGGTTCCTTAATCACCTTTTCGGGCTCCTCAAATTTCCGAAAAAAATTTTTCAGTATTAAATAGAGTAAAGATCTGTTGGCTTCTTCAGATGCATTCAAATATTGTGAGATTACATTAGATTTAAGATCTGGTTGAATGTCTCCAGAAACGGCATCAAAAATTTCGATTAGTTCCTCTCGGCTAAATCGAAATTGTTCTGAACTTTCAAAATCTGGCAAAATGTTTCTGTAAGGCACTTCGGTTGAAAATACTGAAAGTGAATAGTGGCAGTGTTGCGCATATAAAAACTCTGCTACGAGAGTGTTTAAGGCGAGGATCAGTGGTGACAGCATTATCCGAGAAGACCTTTGATGTTGATAAAATATCTTACGGCCTATAATCAACAAAAGTAACCCAATATTTAATAAGCTAAAAATGTAATTTAAAATTTAAAATCTCAAAATATAAGATCTGCAACAATACTGTATAGAAAATTGTTTAAATGATTTTAGATTCATATTTTTATACTTACTACAATCTTACTACAATTTATGCAATGCCGGGACTAAATGGAAAACTAAATGTTTCGTAATCTATATACTACATACATACATATATTGTATCATTACTTTACTCTGTTATTGTGGAATATATTTTATAAGAGTATGAAAAAAATAATTACCAGATACCTCAACAATTAAATAGGTACTTACATAAAACCATTCCAAACAAATAAAATTAATTAAAATTAAACTTAAGGTCGACTTTTGAATAATTACTACATTTTTATTGCCTTCCCAACGACGATAATAAATTAGCAAAACAAACAAAAGGTGAAAGTTTCATGTATGTAGTAAAGTAAATTAAATGAAAACAAGTGCCTATCCAAAAGCTGTTGGGTAATTTGCTGTTTTCATTGAATAATCCGATTCAATTTTTTATTCAGATGGGTCTATTTTCGTGAAAAATGGTTGGATGGTATTAAGCGAAAATTTGAAATTAAAAGCTTCAAAATCTTTTAATTTCAAGTTTTTACGACCTTTTTTGATATCTTTATTTCCTTCTTTGTAGACTTTAAACTATTGACACAAAAGACCGTCTGATCGCAGTGCCAGAACTATAACTATAAATTCTAATACTATATTGCAAAACTTATAGACTATTTTATTAGCCAACGAGCAATGCAAATCCATATAAATATTTCTCAGTATACTTTCGCTTAAAGTCAGTCATGTTATAAGTGACTTGATATATTCAAGATAACTTAAGACATTCTAAAATAATGAATGTTTATTTTTTATTACTTCCTTGGACTCCTATTTTTTAAGATTTTTTACGTGTAATTGATTTAAGTAAAAATAAATAATTATTTCATTAAATTGTTTATTTTATTATGTATTTTTGTTATATCTCTAAATAATAAAAACGGCAGTTATACCCTTTTGGGCTTACATTACAACCCCTTGTTCATGAAATTATATTATCAATGCACTTGATAAAAGCACTTATTAAAACTACCAGCAAATTAAAAGACGGACCGGACTATTAAAGACGTATTCAAAGAAATCTTCCTTATAAATGCGATAGTTACATTCCATCAAATAATTGAGGTGCAATGAAAACAAACTTTTTTGAGAGTTTTCCATACCAAAAAGAAATTTCTCCAGGTATTATACGTTTGTAAACATCTCATGTTCATTCGAGGGTTGGAAATTCACCTCGGCTGTATTTGTGTATGCAAATAACTACATCCAAAAATTCAAACACGGAAGCGAGTAACTTCACTATCCTCCGCCCGGCCCCGAACCGTAACCCAGATAAATTTTAGATGTTGCGTGTGGCTGGTTCCACGTTCCACGTTCCACTCACCCAGGCTGGTTTTGTTGAAGGTGTCGATGAGGTCCTTCCGCAGCTTCGCCTGCAGGGACCGGGCCACGCCGTCGTTCTCCAGCCACTCCCGGAAATTCTGCTTGAACTCGGACTCCGGCATCTTCAGGATGTCCTCGAGATTTACGTGCGGCGGTTCCATCGACTTTTAATCGGACCACTCGCGACAGTCACTCGAAATTTACGAAAAACCCCCGGACGAATTCACCGCCACGACGAGTCACAGGGGCGCTGCAGCCCTTTTGAACAGCTGGGGCTTGACATGTTTACCTGAGCCGAACTGCGTTTTTTAACCGGTGTTCGTGTTCCCTATCGAAGCAGGTGCGCACGCGTTTGTTGTGCTACAAAATTCGAATTTGACACCAGCCTACACGATGTTGCTTCACTTTCATAAAATGTTGATTTTTAACCGACTTCAAAAAAGGAGGAGGTTATGAATTCGTCGGAATCTTTTTTTTATGTCTGTTACCTGATTTCTCCGTCAATTGTGGACCGATTTTAATAATTCTTTTTTTAATGGATAGGTTATGCCTCACAAGTGGTCCCATTTAAATTTCATTAAAATATTCCACTTCAAAGGGTGGAAAATTAGGGGATGACTGAATTTTATTGATTTTCATTCACTTCATCGCGCGATAATTTCAACAATTATGGATCGATTTTGAAGATTATTTTTCTGACAGGATATGTATCATTATAAGGGATTGACTAACAAATACTAAAAAACCAAAATGGCGGATTCTAAGATGGCCGCCTTTATAAACACCACTAAAAAGCAAAAAATAAAAATTATTTAAAAAAAAAAAAACCGCCTTCAAAAAACAGCTAGGAACTAAAAAGCAAAAAATAATTGGTAACATTTACATATACGATTTCCTACCTACTGATGTGTTTGAAGTCGGTGCCAAAGTCCAAAAATAACAATGAGCAATACTTATACTTAGTGACTTATAAAGAGTTGAATTAACAACGAAACGTATTTCACACATGTGTGTGCCCGTTTGGGTTGTATCGCTCAGCCTACCCACGCTCGCTCGAAAGTTCGTCGCACATGCGGGGTGTAGCGGGGGACCTATTTGGCTTGGCACCGAGTTCAAACACATCAGTAGGTAGGAAATCGTATATGTAAATGTTACCAATTATTTTTTGCTTTTTAGTTCCTAGCTGTTTTTTGAAGGCGGTTTTTTTTTTTTTTAAATAATTTTTTAATATACTGCGTTTCATAATTATAACGCCACCTAAAAAATGATGATTTCTAGAAAACTATTGTTTTTATTGAAATACAATATATAACGAAAATTATGAATGTAAGATATATTAATGAAGAGTTGCTCCTTTCTTTAAAATCGTTTTAAAGATTCTGATTTTCACGATTTTGATGAGATTTCGAATTAAATTAAAATCAATAGCATTCCATTCTTCCAGAATTTGCCGTTTTATTTCCTAAATGGACGTTTTTCGCTATACCCCGACATTCTGAAACACCCCAGAGATTCTCAATTGGATTCAGGTCTAGAGAGCATGCTGGCAACTTCAAAACCTCTATCGAATTTAAAAAGAATCTGGACCTGGTTTCGCGACCAAATTGGATGCGAGCATTATCCTTCTGATAATAAATCCAATATACTGCAAAATTTACCGAATAATTAAGACTAAACTAATCTGGAGCACGTCCGTGTAGTCCTTAGTCTTCATTCTTAATAAATTGAATTGCAAGTTTAAACAGCCTCCGCCACCAAAGTTTCTTTGGAGAAAAAATGTAAGGGTTCTTTTCTCAAATTTTCCCAATATCATCGAAATCCATCCAGTCAACCTAAATTCCACATTTTTTCATCGGTGAATATCACCTGAGTGATTTTGTTTTTTTAAATTTAGCGGCGTTTTAATTTTATTCTAAATGGAAACTTTTACTGCATCTAAATTTCTATCCATATTTTTTATTGCGAATCCTGCTCTAGACTGTTTATGTTATTCTTCTAATTAAAGAACTAACTTCATTATTGCATGTTGTCACTTTACTTGTCCATTGTCGGAATTTTTCAAAAAATAGACAACTATGGCTTTACAAATTTTTCACGCAATTTCACGAAAACCAATATTTTTGCTTTTTTCTTAATTTGTAAGGCTGTAATTAAAATAACCTTACCACACACTACCAATACCAATTATGCGGCAAAATTATCCCCAAATGCAAATGCGTTTTTCGCAAGTGGCGTTATAATTATGATTATGAAACAGTTTTTTTTTTCTTAAAACGGAAAAATGTAGAAGTAAGATTACAATTTGTGAGTGAGTTTTCTTTACTCATCAATATCTTAATTTTCGTCAAATATTGTATCCCAAACCCAATAGAATCAATAGTTTTCTCAAAATATTAAAATGTTTGGTGACGTTATGAATATGAAACGCACTATATTAGTAGTATGAATAGAGAAATTTAATGTAATACCTAAATAAGCTGCAAAAGGCGAAAATCCTAGGTATCATAGAAACTGTCACTAGCACTCAATCTAAATAATCGGTAGCGTGCGCGCGTAGAAGAGTGCTGTACTATTTAGATTAGACTATTTAGAAGTCGGCCGATAGTTTGCCGACAGTTTAGTTTGAAGGCTATCGTGTATCCCATCAAACTTTTTTATCGGCCGATACTTATCGTTATAATGTGCGCACTTGCATACATTTTCATACTGATTAAAAAACCGACTTAATTATCGGCCGATAAAAAGTCTGTAGTCTGCGAGGGGTCTAAATATTCAAATTTAATATTTCACTATGTTAGTATTTCGTTGCATAGACGCGAGTCAACTAATTTAATAATACTATTTTGGGAGGAACTTTTTGTCAATCAACTGACAGTTGTTTCATTAAATCATTTAAATTTTTGCAGCGATAGGACTGAACTCTCTTAAATAACATCTCCCAGAGATGGTTTAACTCTGGGGATTGTGAGGGCCGGCTTAAAACTCTAATTTCTTTTACCTTGAGAAATTCCTTAATGATCAACCTGTGCCATTAAATTCTGTAACTTGTAGCATTTGCAAATATCAGATATTAATTTTTTCATTATCAACAAAAATTAAAACATACAACCGCCTCTCACCTCTCTCGTAAAGTGCTTACTTAATGCATTGATATAAATTTTAAGTTTTCTTAACCCGGCGTCAGTACGGTATAAAATTAGTACGACAACTGTAGGGTAGGATCAAAATGACCCAATTTTTCAATTGTATCTAATTTTTACCATGTCAAGGAAATTGAAGGATTTTTCTATTTTATTAGATAAATTAATTCCCAAATTAAAATATTTTAGTGAAAAACAATAAAAATTCGTATCAAATTAGGAACTTTTTATTGAGAAGCTCGGCAACGTCACTGACGCCGGATTAAAAGATTATTTCAATGAGGCCTATATTAACCAATTTATTGCAAATCGGATAACAGGCTATTGAATTCAATTCAAACCATTGCACGATTTTCGTAAAAATAAGAGTACAAATCGCTTAATTTAAAATCTGTTATCAAAATTAATGAATGGGACTGGGACTATCAAACTCTAAACTACTTATAACATTAGGTATTTGTGGTTTTAAGACAAATCTTTTAAAGATATACATATTAACTTTACATATTAACTTTTCTTTAAAAAAAGCCGACTCAAAAGAATTAAAACTGTCTGCAAAATTCACTCCGAAAATAGCAGTAGATATCTTATTTTCACTGTATTTCTGTCTTTTTTATCTCTAAGCTCAGAATAATATTTTATTTTCGAAAATTGCAAAATGATGCCATGACCTTTCACGAAAATCCGTCTCAGAGTGATAAATTTGAAAAATCCCCAAGGTAACAGTCAATCATCGCCGCATACGTGAAGTCACCCCAAGAAAAATCGTTGTCTTATCATCGCAGATAATCTCCCATCGGAAGAAGCCGAGTCCACTTGTAATTGGTTCTATCGCTTTTATCCAAATATATCGCCCAACAGGTTCAACAAAAGTCCTGTAGCCAAAATAGCCTATTATGCTCCCGGGCTCCGAGAGTTCCCTGTCAATTTTCTCACCCACTAATGCATCTTTGAAATCCGATCCCGATGTAAAAAAATTAAGATGTTTTCTCATCATCGGAACAAAGGACTTTCGCAAAACCCTCGGAATGAACGTTAGAAGGATATTTTCTATAAAAGGGAACGCTTTCGAAGGTGTTTCAGTTATTTGTCCGGCGTCGGTTACGTGCGGTTAAGTCAAAGTTTTCTTATCAAGGTAAATTTTAAACTACAATATTACTCAAAATCTTCTACAGTTGAAAGTGATTTTGTAATGTGTAACCAAATTGCGTAGTTACAGTGAAAATACGCCTTTTTGCATTTCAAAGTTCGAAATTAAATGCTGCATATGTAAAGTGTTTTACCATCATATCGGTTTTCTTAATTTCATTTATTTTATTTAATGTTCGAGTAAATGTTTGAAAATTTAAAAGCAGTCAGTGGATATAACAATGTTTTGACTCCAATAGCTTAGGATTTGGAAATAAGGCTCATTTTTGGAATTCATTAAATATCTTAATTTTGCACAAATTGAATTTCTACTTCATATTAGTAGTTATTGTTTTATTTAACTTTAAATTGATGCTAAACTATTCTAAGCGTGGAGACATTAAGCCACAAAAACATCTAACAAATTTCTTAAAATTTTCTGAAAACAATTTTTAAAATCATAAGTTTTAAATATAAATTTGGAATTTCGACATGGTTATTTTTAATTTTGGCTTATACATGTTAATAAAAAATTACTTATTTACAATTTAAGATCATGAAACCTGCGGAACCTTTGGAGTTTATTTCTCACTTCACCTGATTTTTTTTTTCAAATGATACGTGCAAGACAACATATTCAGTTTTGTTGTTATCAAGTTTGCAGTTTTTAGAATCCTTTAAAAAAATCGTTTTATTTTTACGGAGTTTATGTACATTTCATATTTAAAATTTTCTGAAAGAATAACATCTTATACATATGTATGAAAGAATAACATACATATTACATATGTATGTAAAGTCCAAATTTCAAGTCGAATTGACCAATAGTTTTTGAGCAATGAGCATTTTGGTAAACGACAATAAATCGTTCTTCGTTATACGCATTTTTGTTAAAACCAGCTTTTCAAAGTCGGTGATTAAGATCAAGAACCGCTGGATCGATCGTTCTGAAATTTTAACTGCATTAAAAATCGAATCTTTTTTTATTCTGGTGCTGTGAAATTTCAAAAATTGTCTTTTCCTTTAATTTATAGACAAAATTTATTCATAAACCAATTACTCGACTTTCCGAATTATTTTTTAAATAACATCGCTTGGAGATACAGTGATCATCGCACAACGCCTTTTTTTTGAAAACCCTTCAAAAAATCTGTAGCTCACGATAACTCAAAAGGACTAACAAAACAAAACATTTCAGTGCCAAAAAGCATAGTTGTAATCAAATTTTCGTGAAACAGTTAGCAGATTATAAGCAAATTTATTAAATTCGAAATATAGAAATTAATACCTACTTCTTAAATGATTTACTTTGAAAATTTGTTGAAAAATAAAAAAAACGCATATATTTCTTTTAAAAAGAAACTATCGTAAAATTTCCATTTGGGAAGCTTTTATTCGGCACTATGTGTACTTTCATATACTAAACAAGAAAATATTGATCTGCAAATTTGAGAATTTTCGGAATGAATTTAATACATATTCAGAATTTACGCAGAAATAATTTGTGCCGATCTTTGAATAAAAAAGCAGTCTTTATTACTTTTATGGAAACTTTCATGAATCAATGTTTAATTCAAAACCTCAAATTCTACATGCCTATCTATTCAAATTTGTATTCAATAGCACTGTTCAAAAAATTTTTTGGTAGATTACGAATCCGAAATTAAAAGTTTTCCAGCACGTCAGGTTTTTGAGTAACGATAGTACGAAAAATGAAAAAATCCTTATTTATATCTCTAAAAGCAACTTAAATGTTCAACTGCACTTACAAAATATCAGTTATTTGAAAGGTCTATTAAGATTTGTTCAGGAAATACATTTTTGCATGGAAGTCCTCCACCTACATATGTATGTGCCCAATTCATTTATTTCATAGGTTCTAAGCAAAGGTTCATGAAAAACTCTTTCTGTAAGCAAATTTTAAGAAAGTTTATAAATAACTGATTTTATATAGATAGTTAAGGATCTAATCTTTAGAGATATGTTTCACTATCGTGCGATAAAGAAATTTTCAAATATGCCTAATATATAAATTTTTTCATTTTTCAACCCCATATTTCTCAAAACCGTGACCTGTTGAAACATTTTTGTTCATGAATTCGTAATCTACGAAAAAGCCTTAAAGAAATGATGTATCATATGTTCTAAGCAAAAATGTTGTTGACCAGTATAATTTTTTGGATGTTTATAAGGGATTTTTGAAGTTAGAATTCGATTTAAATAGTATTGAAATAGGAACGACACATTGAAAGTTTAAATCAATCGAAACTGAGGGTTGAATTTGCGTTAAGTTGCTTAAACCTGGCTTGTATTTGTCTTCAGCTTAATTTAAATTGAACTTATCTTTTAAGTTGTTCAATTCAAACAGATAGAAGGAAAACAAACAATGACTGATAAAACAAAATACATATGTATAACGCTTAAATATGATTTAATTATTTTCTACAAAATAAAATATTTTAATGAAACATCATTTTTCTTTAAGGATGAGCCCTTTGGTGAACTCCCTGATATGTGTTATAATGCTGGCCGCTCTAGCTACATGTGGACGAAAAAATGAGCGTGCAAAAATAACCGAGTTATTTTTACAGCCACGACAAACAGAGCCGTGCAACCGTCGACCCTCAAGTGACTACTCAATCGAAGATGACTTGGATGATAAAGTGATGTAAATAAGTGAAAAAAATAAGTTATAAAATAAATTGATCCAGAACAAACATTTTCAGGGATTATCTTCAAAATTCAGAAAAATTCGAATACGACAAAGATGAGCACAAGAACCAGCTTTCGAGCCTGCTAAGTGAGCTGCGGACGTCTGCGAAGAAGCGGTCTGGAGGACCTTCGTCGGCGTGCGACTGCTCAATTAGGGTATTCCTTTTTCAGGATGATCTCTCTAATATTTTTTATATAAGCTACCACTAATTCTAGTATGGGATCATCGACTTAGGATACGCCCACTTCCCGCGGTACTTAATAAGCGCTGTCTGCCAAGGCGCCGAGGACCAGAGGAGCCACCAAAAGAGGTGCTGGCGGGGCTCCAGGTGTAAGCCGGTGGAGTACAAGGTGAAGGTTTTGACTAAGCGAGGGTCTTCTGAACTACTGGAAAACGATATAACAGCGGCCCAACTGCCGGACTCGCTTCGCAACTCTTGGAAATTTAAGACTGTGGCCGTCACGGCTGGATGTTATTGCTCCTTCGAAAAGTAAATGTTTATTCCACTAAAGATAGATTAAATATATTAGTGAAGTCTTAAAATGCAACCTCTAGTTTTCTTTATCTTTTAAATGTTCAAAGTAGCAAAAATATAATATAATTATTTAATTTTCATTGGGACTACAACTCTAAACTGGGTGTTAAAAGTCAAAGACGAAAAACATAATCCTGACATATGTAAACACCTTTTTAATATATTAATTAATTATTAATTCCTAATCTTTGAATGTATTTAAAGCATTCTCAGTAGAAATTGAAAATTCAATACTATTTCCTTCCTTACTTACTATTATAATACATTTAACTTTCAATTAAATCAATTAACCAATTAAATTAATTCATTATAATGAATTAAAGCGAATCCCTTTAATTATATTTTGTTTAGGAATCTGTCATTCAACGCCATACATATACAGGCTGTTTCATTTAAAGGCAGCGCAGGCAAATTTTAAGGATTGCATTTAACTCTGCAGGTACTACAGCAAGTTTTCGAACCGTCCGTCGAGTAATTCAGCACTGCAATTATTTGCGTCGACAAAAATTAATTAAGAAGCAAAATTGAATTTTTGCCACAAAATGACTCTTGACACTGTGGATTGGACAAAAGTCGTTTTTATCAACGAAAAAACATTCATCTATATTCTTGATTTATAATTTTCCAAATCCAATCAACAATCACATTAAATGTAATTTTGCCAGAAATAGATATTTAATTTCTACTAATATTACTGATAGATGAAAATAATAGACACCGAATATTATTAATTTTCAAATAGCGCCCCACCTTGCAGTACATGTATGTATTACTTTAACAAGTTTTCTACGAAAAAGCAGTAGTCGCATCAAAGCAATCATAATAAATTTTCTTTTTGAAAATTTATAACAAAGGGCAACTATTAATTTTTATCCATTTAGATAATTTTTTTAGAATTTTATTAATCTTATCAAAATGGATGAAGCAACCGAAAATGCAGTAGAATCAGTGGCGGAAGCAGAGCAAGCGACGGTAATTGAAACCGCAGAAGAATTAAAAGAAGATATTGCATCTTTAGATTCTGATGGAGCAGACACGGATTATATTGAAGAGGAAATGTTTGGCGAACTACCAAGCGAATTTTCTGAAGAAGAACCTACTCAAGTGGCTGGGGCGGATTCGGAAACTGTACTAGAAGAAGCTGTTGTAGAAGAAGAGGAAAGCGACGAAGATTTTACGCCTCAACAGGCCGAAGAAAACAGAATTGAAATTCCAAACTTGAATGATTTTATGCAAAGCCTCACCGAGTTGATTGAAGAACCGAAAAAAAAGGCCCACCCTCCAGCTCCAAAAAAGAAACATGTGGTTCTTGGCGACGACATGGGCGAGGAAGAAATGGGGGCTGAATTTGACGAAGAAGAGGCTGCCGGTAGCACTGAAGATCTTGAGAAGAAAGAGGCCGGGTCTGACGAAGAAATATTAATGCTTTTGGAGGAGGTAGAGGACAAACCTAAATTAGACGAGAGGAGGAAGAGGGTACCTAGGGAACCCTTCGACATATTGAAGGCATCCGGTATAAAAGATTTACTAGATGGCATAATTGAAGATTTGGTAGCTAAATGCGAGACTGTAAGCCCAGAAGCAGTTTTACGACTTAAACTCGATCGTAACAAGTTATCACGAGCGTTCAGAATTAACATTAGTGAGCTTCGGGATGAAAATAAAAAACGAAATTGGTTACTCAAAAAAGTCATCGAATACTATAAAAAGAAGAAATATAACCGAGCTCTGGCAGAAGATAATCCTGAAACTTTACCCCATAATTTGAAGCGATACAGAGAAGTTTTAGGGACTTTAGATAAAGCGATGGCTCGAGAAGACATTTCCAAACTTCAGCTGGAAAGAAGAATTGATGAACTTAAAGACAATGAGGAGGAACTAATTGAAGAAGCGAACAAAAAACTTGAGGAATTAAATAAACAAATAAGAGAAATTGCTCTTGCTTCGGTTAGCAGTAAAACTGGACAAGCTATGTCTGAAAAGGTAAACAAAATTTTTCAAAAAAAATTAGTAGATCTTGAAGACGGTAATATGTATAATCAGCGTTATTTTCGTCTATCTCAATCAAAGAATATTTGCACTCAACTAAAGTTTTTTTTGGAAAATGTTGGAAAATTCCTTCCAATATTTTCAATGTTTATCCTTTTTATCTCGATAGACGGAAAAACTGCAGCTATGTATAAGATAAGAAAATTGCCGCAAAATTACAATATTTTTTGGTAGAATGCTTTTTGTATTCTCAGCCCATAGAAATTGAATTCTATTTATTGGCTCCATTGCTTCTAAGAATAAAAACAAAATCTTTTAACCCATTTTGGCACGCTAATATTATAATAAACTTTAGATGTTTTGTTGCTCAATCAAGTCTAAAACCCCTAGTTTCGGTAGTTTTTGTGTTTTGACTGAATGTACTTATTAAAAATCCTATTATTATAAGCATAATATATAGGTTTTCAGAATGGCAGACTTAAGAAAGCATTTCACAATTGTAAATTTAAAGGGTTTGGTAAGAAAATGAGTATTTGGGGGATTTTGGGAAATGTTTGTTGGGAATCCGTTTCGAAATTTAGAAATAAAAATGGTAGACGTAATATGGCTACCAGCAATTTTTTGAAAATTATTAATATTAATTCGGATCTCTCAAAATAAATCAAAAAATTTCACAAAAAAAGAACCTTATCAATTTTGTAGAACTTATAACAGAATCACAATGTTTTTGAGACAATTTTTTTTTTTCTAAAGCATTTAACGTATTTTTAACTTTACTATCATTTTATCAGGCAATTGACGCTATAATTACAAAAATGAATTCTTTACGATCTGAAATATCAAGATTGCGACTGACGTTTATCAAGGCTCAACACAAAATCGCCCTGCTGCAAAACGTTAGTTATGAAATTAATTTAGAATTGTACCATAATACTAATAAATTAAAATGTGGTAATTAGGAGGCACGTAGACTCGAAGACATCGGGAAGGGTCTTAAAATGATTGATTATGATTCACTGCGCGCGGAAACTCAAGAGTTAGAAGATAAATTAGAAGGTATATATATGTATATCTAAATATCGATTTTAGATATAACAATATTTAAACATTTTTACAGAAAGGAACACTGAATTGAGTAAAATCCGAGATCGTTGTACAACCGACGCTCATTTGCTTTGCCACATCCGAGAGAAGCAATTTATGTTGAATTGCATAATTGTGAACCAGCACAATACGTTGGATGCTTTAAAGGAAGAACTAAATCGTAGTAGAATCTATTTAAGCTCTTTAAAATTAGAAAGGGATAGAACAAGGAAGAAACATCAAGATATGAGCTATCAGTGCGGTTTATTGGATAAAAACAATCTATTAAATGATTACGACGCAACGGTAGCGAAAATTCATCAAACAGAAGCCTCAGTGGAGAAACTTAAAAAATCTAAAAAATATTATCTTGAGCAACTCGAGATAATATCTAAACAATTAGGTCGACCTCTTGAGTAATAATTCCCTGTAAATTGAAATAGTCTTATAATAATTATCTTTTTTTCTGTCCTTTAATAAAATATATTAAACTAAAAAAAAAAAGGTTTTTATTCATTTCTACATGTCTCAACTAACATAAAATCTTACAATTCTCATCTATCGCAAATACTGCCTAGCACGAGCTCGTCCCCGAGATCGAACTGGGGCTCCGCCAAAATGCGGCTGAGCATAATGAGGATCACTTGCGAAATGAGGCGTAACGACCGGTTCTGAGGTCGCGGTCCGGAAGTGCTGCGGAGGAGGCGGAACACTTGGATCGCTCGCATGGCTCCATGTGTTGGGAGAGCCCGTTCTGCATAGATTTTTATTTCTTTAAACAGAAAAATATGTCATACAAACAAAATATCCTCACCTGTACGATGAAGACGATGCGACTGTCGTAATTCGGGCAGCTCTGTTTCGTCCGACTCGGGTCCCTCGAATGCTTATGATATCTCTCGACAATTTATTGTAGCCAGTTGGCCCCGTCGGTTGGGCCCCACAAGTCTCCAACGCCAAGAAATCATCAACGTGAAGCGATGGTGGTCTTGAGGTGTTTGGTGGCCGAGATCGGAACAAATCACCTCGTGATGGTGGAGCCCGGGCAAATCCTCTTCCACGCATTGGTGAAACGAAAATTTTCTTTTCTGGACGACCAGTTGATGGTTCAACTTCGACCCTTCTGGTCCTAAAGCACGGCGCAGTCGCAGTTCGCTCTCGGTTCGACTGCGGAGACGCTGATAAATGCAAAACCCTTTTACATTCTGAGGTAAGATTAGTTTCCGGGGAAAGGCAATTTGTAACTATATCCGATAAATCGCAAGCGATTCTTTCCGATTGTGCCAACACACTTTCAGTTAGACTTTCTAGCCGAATAGGCTCAAGCCAATAATTAGCACTCAGCTGCGCGTCGTCGTCGTATATTGTATAAATCGGACGATTCTGATACTGCGTCACGATGCCTTCCGCTTGCGGTAGAATTGGTTCCGGCTGGTTTGGCTGATCCTCAACCTCCGTCGGCTGATAGTCGTCAAAGATAGTTAAAAAACCTATCAAATCTTGGATGACTCCTTCATTTCGCTCCTCTTCCTTCTCCAAAAACTCTCGAATTTTTTGCAGCGGATGGATTTGTTCGTTGTTTGCAGCCCATCCAATTATATCTGCTAACTCAGAAGTGCTCAATTTTAATGTCCGATTCGGAATTGTCGAGTCGGCGCTCGATTCGTCAATATAAATCAAGGTACGGAGGAATAAAACCACTGTGTCAAATATGCCTCTATGTGTTCCTGCCTCGTGAGCTTCAACTACCTTTTTCAACCATTGATGATATTGATCCTTTTTTGATTGTAGAGAGTTCCGCAGGTGGAAAAAGGTAATGCTATAACAAAAATTTACATATTTAGAAACTATAAGCTTTAAAGAATATCATTGTAAAATTCCCAGTAATTAAAATAATAACGATTTTGTACGTTTACTTCAAAATCAGTTTGATTAGCTTTTTAGACGAAACTTTTGATAATTATAAGTGCATACACCTCTATTATGATTAGCGAGTCAAACAAATTTCATTCGTCTGGAATGTAATTTCTGGCTAATATACGCTAAAATATCATCCTTATGTCCAAACTAAAAGAATGAAAATGTTCAGTCACTACGTATGATTCCGTTCAATCTAGTGAAAATGTTCGTCTCCCATAGTACGACGATTGCATCAATTCATGATTGAGTTTGACTCAGGACCGCAACGTAATTTTGGCTGACTATTAGAAATTTTATCGATGAGAACGGCTCAATTTTGCTGTCTAAGGTTTATATAAACAGAGACAGGTCCTAATAATTGCAGAATGCATTACCATAAAATGAAAGCAAATAAATTAAATTAAGACACTAAAATTTCAAACCCCAATAATCTTGTTCTATTCTTTATACTAATTTTTTAGCTCACAGAATTTTAATTTATTTATTCAATTATGAATGATTTATTGAAACATATTTTTATCTATTTGCTGTGACTTTTTTGTTTTCATCTTAATTAACATATTTATATGAACTAGAATTAAAGAATGCAACCTATCCAGTTAAGGAACTATGTACTCATAAAAACTAAAAATAGACTTACTCATGTTCTGATAAAATAATCAAGTTCCTTGATGCAGCTGCTGCGACACCTCCAGAAATATCTGCGTTAAGCAAATTAGTAAATATTGCAGCGATCATTCCAGGTATCAGCTCTTTTGAAGGCAAAGCACAAGCCAAATTCAACTCCAAATTTCCTGTAGAATTCGGAGCAATCATAGAAATTTCTGAATCAAAGAAATTTTCCAGAATCCTGTGAATGCTCTGTTGACAAGCCAAGTGAGCCTCCGATTGGTCATTAGTCGTTAAAATCTGCACAAGAAACTCGTACAACCTTCCAGGGAATATCGAAAGACTTGAAATCTTCACGGAAGCATATGCAGTCAATTGGCCCAAGACCTTAAGAAGTCGCGCTAAAGCCATCGTTCCCGGTCCAGAACAATTCGAGTAGTCAGAAATTATCATATCAGTGACTGTTTTGGATACCAGCAGGGTCATGTTCGGAGCAAGGTCAGCCAGTTGGAGACAAACTCTTATGAGTAAATCTGATAGCTGTGGAAATGATGATGGGCAAATTGTTTGAATTAGTTCTGCAAGAAGATTGCTCTCTGGATGTAAATGGGCGGACCACAGCTTCCGTTCAGTTATTAATCTTTGTGTCTCTAGATCAGATAATGGTTGGATCGCTGGAACTGGCAAGGGAAGGGGAAGTAGCTCAGCAAATGCCTGCAGGCCTGCAATAAACGTGGATGGTCCGCTCATAATGCATTTAACCACCTCGTGAATCATCTGTGTCCATAGACTCTTATGCACCGAGTCCTCGTCCTCTGGATTCGGCTGAGTGTACGCCAATAAAATCTTTATAATTTCACTTTTCACCTTCTGAGCTTCATCATAGGCTTGACTAAGCTCTGGGTAGTAATGCATGAGGCAGTAGGTCTTCATCAGATGTTCGATAGCCGTTAAATCTTTAAATTGCGTATCTCTGCATTGAATGACTAAGGTCAGCATTTCTCGCAATATTTGAAGCGTTGGAAGGATAATCTGGCACGTGTGAACAGCTTGAATAGTCATCAAAGTAGGACTGTGTAGGCCAGGCTGTTCGAAATACGTGTTTAATTTCTCCAATATATTGAGTAGTGTCACAACACCATCAGCGGAATAAAATTGCAAAATTACAAATCTATGCTTCAATTCTTTCGCTCCACTATCAAAATTCATTCTCTCATCTCCAATTCCCAAAAATTTTAATATTCTCAATCCCATTATAAGATCTCCAGGAAAAGTTGTAATATATTCAATACTCCGCTTAATTACTTCGCATAGCGGCGCAATGTCGTCATAAGAAAAATTATTCATTACTTCTAAGGGTTTCAGATAAACAGCCATTTCCTGAAGAACAGCTGAGACAGAGGGTTCGAATATTTCATGATTCTTAACCAAATCCAGTAGAACGTGACCGTGGTCAATTAAATAGTCCAAGTTGTTCGAATGTCTTACACAGCAATCGACCAAATCAACTGAGTAGCTCAAAACTGGAGATTTGTACTTAAAACCGGGCGAATCCTGTTGGCGTTGCGATTGGATTTTTCTCTCTTTTTCAATAAGTTCGAGGAATGGCAGAATGTTGCTCCCCATACCGATTGCGTCAACTGTGTGATTTCGCCCTGGATAGTTGCAGGTTTGACTATAAAGGGAGTGCAGATGCTCCACTAAAAGGTCTGTATCGTCACGAATGTAAGTTATAGCATCCATGTGGTAACGAGCTTGAACCTGAAAAGTTAACAAACAATTTTAAATGTATTAATTCGGTTTCAAAATTGAATTGAATTGTTTAGAATTAAATGCAATTACCGTAAAAGCAATTTCCTCGCCTAATTTTTGCGTTCGACTAACAGCTCTGGCTGACTCCTTCCCTTCGTTTGCCTTACCCTCCAAATCATCTTCTCCAAATTTCTGCTCATTATCCGGATTTTCCAAGTACTGCTGATTGTCTAAGCCCAACAAGCACTTTACCAAAACTTGTGTTGTTTCGAAGCAATCATCCACAAAATAGTCGAGTCCAACTTGGGATCGAATAAGGACTTCTAATAAATCATAAGTTGCGCTCAAAACATTTGTCGGCAAGCAGTGCTTATTGGTCACAATCAGAAGAAGTGACTCTCCGAGGGCGTGAATTTTAAAATAAGACTGCATCATATGTGCCCAGCTGGTGTAGGCGCCAACATCTTTAACAATTTCGAATTTCTTTGAGACAGGTAAAAATCTTTTCGGTTGTTGATAACTTAAAGCATCCGAGGATAGCGCTTTCATCACCTCTTTTAAGCAGAAATTTAAATTCTCAAAACTTTCCAAATTAAAATGATCTGCTAGGACAAATTGCCTTGTTACGGAGTCTCTGATTGTTTCGAGGGCTTCGTAGAGATTCAATTTTTTTATAATCGACTTAATTGAAAACTTTGCTCGAGTCAGAGGATTTTTTTCCATAATAAGTAGTAGCCTCTGGTATCCATTGAGTTTGCTCTTTATAAAGAGGTTGACACCAAATTTCGTGTCCAACAAAGAGTACATTGCTTTAAGCAGCATTAGCTTAATTGATAGAGCCATGTACTCCTTTTCGAAGAGCTCGAAAATGTGTTTGAATATGTCGCAACCTGCTTGATCTACGATATATTTTACTAGATCCTCATAAACTCCGAGCAGTTCAGCTAGTCGCGCCCCAATTTTGATGTGCCTTATTTTATAGCCAGGCTGAGGCTGCGAGAAGGCACATTCGAAATCAAGGGCTACCTTCAAAATATCGGTTGTTAACTTAAGGTACTCCCCGTGACAATTAAATAAATTATCGAGGACCATGTTGCGAGCCTTAAAACTCAACAGGCTAATTTGGCTTAAATGGACGATAAACTGCTCGGAGACGTAAACGAAATTCTCTTTCTCATCAGAAGTAGATCTCATAAAATCACCGCTGGATTGTACTTTAGTTTGGAGTTCGTACTTACGAAATATTTTTTTCAGCATTTCCAGGTCCTTGATGCAGGTATAGCGCAAATCAGCTTCGTACCTGCTGATGGACATTTTGAAAGGATCGAAGAGCTTGATGGCATCTTCGAAGTCATTTTCTTCGAGATCAATGTCCTCATTTTCCTGCTCCTCGTTGTCATCGTCCCCGATCTCCTCATCACTGAGGATAGGCTCGAATTGCTCACCCTGCGATAAAGTATCATCGTCGAGAGGCTGGGGCTCTTTTATCTCTTCAGGCTCCGCCTCAGCAGCCTTCTCGGGCACCGCCCTTGGAAGGGGCTGCCCATTTGATTTTGATTTTTGGCGATGTTTATAGTCAAGGTCTTCGCCAATATCAGAGACTGACCCGTGATGATCCGGCGAGCGCGGTCTGCGGGGCGATTCGATTTGTGTGGGAGGTGTACGGGGCCACTTGTGCTCTCGTTCGCTGTGCTCGATTTCCCTGGACCTGTCTCGCCTAATTCGGCGACTGTGTCGATAGTCGGGGCTTCGAGATCTGTCCCGTTTTTGTCTGGCGGTGTAGTCCCTTTCATTGCTGTCTGAGTGGGAATAGGTTCGATTTCTCGAGCCGGATCGCTCTGATGAGTGAGATTTTCGCCTTGTTATACGTTTGTCGTGCTCCCGCGGAGGCTCCTGAGCTGCGGTTGGGTAGAAAGGCTCCTCGGGGTACTGCGAGGGTCCAAAAACTTCCTCAAACGGTGATTCTCTGTAACCTTCCCGTTCGAAAACTGTAGGATCGGGAACTGCTGGAGAAACACCAATTTCCTCCCTCCATTCTGCAGATTTTTCTTTAATTACTGCTTCCCCGGCTGGCACCTGGACAGGAACAGCCACCTCCTCCGGCAGCGGCTCGGCAGGCGGTGGCGGGCTGGCGATCGGCTCCGCGAGGTTCTTTGTAAGAGTGCCATAAACTGCCAGCGTTATCGTGGTGTACCATCCGCGCAAAACAAGCCCGTCGGTCGGGATTTTGTCGTCATGGCACTCCAAGTGGATGCAGTCGTTCTGGTTGTACTCCAAGCTTCCCAAGCTCTCGAACGTTGAGGCGCCGGGCTTTCCCAGGTCATTTACAAAGAACTCAATTCCAAATTTCGAAGGATTTGTCGCCCCCAAACGCACTCCGCCCGGGAAATCTGCTTGAACCCGCGCACCCAGTGGAATTATGCGGATTTCTGTGATGTACACCGGTTTGGGAAATTGCACTAAATCGAGGTTTATATCCTATAAAAATTTAAAATCAGATTAAGAATCGACTCTAAAATACGTTGCACAGAATTAAGCGCGATTTTAACTCTTTACCTCGTTGATTTCATGTGAAAATGTATCGAAAAACAGCAACTCAACCAACTCGTCAACCTCAGCCATTTTTACCTGTCAAGCTTTTTTGACACATGTCATAGTGCTGCCAGTGTAAAAAAAATAAAGAAATTGCTTGGCTCGACATCTCACGGATTATTTGTAAACCATACACTATGGATTTTAATTTTAAACTTGGAACAGTGATTTTTCTGTGGCTTAAACAGTTTGATTTTTATAAAAAACATAAATTAAATGTGATTACTAGCAAAACTCATTTAATAATAATAATAAAATAACAAATTTATTTCAACGAATAAAACTACAGAAGTGTGGCAGATTTAGAAACTCAAATACATATGTACATTGCGCAAAATTTAAAACTAGTTTTGTAAGTTCAGTTAAAAAAGAGCTACTCAGGTACTCACCTTTTTTTAGAGAAATTTTTTAGCTTTTTTCCAATTTTTTTATATACTAAGATATGTAAGTGAGTGCAATAAGGAATAATAGAATGAAGACATTTAAGTTTAAAATTTAGCTCTGTACCATTTTTCTCGCTTTGTCACCAGCTCCTTTTTAGCTGTGGGTTCTTTTTTTGGCATTTTCGAAAAAGATACAAAACATGTTTCTATTGCGATTTTCACTATTACAGCAGACTTCATATCAGATTTAATATCATTCCATCCCAAATGGTGATTCAATTCGATTCAATTCGATTCAAAATTAATACCCCAACATACCGTTGATGCTACATTTTTTCCCGTCTCCATACTAGATCTGCTATTTTGATATTATAAAATTTTAAAACAAGTTCGTAATCACGGCATCACCAAAAGCCTGCAAGTAGAAAGTTTTTATATTTAAGCGAACTTCGGAAACTTATGTACATAATTTGGGTACTTTTCTCAAATTTTTTATAATACAGAATCCAGATGGTATATGCTTTATTTCAAACTTCTAGTGAGTTTGAACTTCATAAAGTGAGAAACAGACATTAAATTTAGTTTAAAATGTGGAGATCTCCTTGAAGTCTTTAAGCGTTTTCTACACTTTTCACTTTCATCCCTTAAATTCTGCAATCAAAATCCAGAACAATTGCACTTACCATATCAATCATCTTTTATTTTGCAGCAACAACTTAATCCCCCAATTTATTTAGCTAAAGATTTGCATTTTGGATGAGTTAAAATCATAGGTACAACTCATGGCATTCTAGAAATTTTATAATCTTTTATATCAGTGACCCTTTTGTAAAACTCAATTCTTTTCCTGCCTGATCCGGATCACTAAAAATTGTGCGGATGATCTTCAAATCCACAATCTATTGTTTTATTTTTGTCTAAACTTTTCCTCGACTAAAAACTTTTCTCTTAAATAAAGAGTACAGCTGATGTTTCCTTGTTGCAATTGGTAAATGAATGGTAAAACGTAGTTCCATTGATTTTATGAGTCTTTAACTTCGATGTTAACTTTTAGGTTTACAATCTCTTGAAGTACAGAGGAAAATTGCAACCATAATTTTTATCTCTAATTCTCTTTGTTATAAAAATGTTTCGTCAGACTTATTAGATTTTATTAATATTTATTACATATACCTGGCATGTCTCTTATCACAGATCTTCTTTTCGCCACTATGAACCAATTATGTATTATATTATATAATTCAATTTTGTAGATGATTTTAACGTTGATTTATCAATGAATCATGTCCAATTAAAGGAACTCGTAAATTATCATAGTTTTTTTTTTTCTTATTGATGAATTTGATGGTCTGTAAGAATTCTTTCTATACATTTTTTTGACGGTACTCATATTATTTAGGAAAGCATAAAATATAGGTAGCGTAATCCTCTGTCCTTGTTTTAATTCGTTTTAATATATTTATAGTTCCAAACACTCAGTAGAAAGTTAAGATGTAAAACTCCGAAGCTTTATATAATTTATAAGTTCCTAACTTTTTACAACACTCCTCTGAAAAAACCCAAAAGCAAATTGAAAGTGGGAATTTAAGAACCCAAGCTATAACCAAAATGCATACCAATGTTCAATAGTTCCTTTTGTTTAAGTGAATTGGCAGCAGCAAGTGGCAGAAATCAATCAATTTGAATTTGAAAAAAATATTCTGAAAATTCATCAAGGTTTTTATAAGCGAAATAAATAAATTAACATAGTTCTTTATTTATATATTCAGTCAAAAACAATAGTAAAAAGGGTAAGATCAATAAAAGCCCTCTAATTGTAAAACATTATTTAATAGTTTTGTTAGTTTGTGTTTATCGCTACACTTACAAATGACTTTCTATTATTAAACTTAGAACTAGCAGTTATTACTTCAGACTTAAACAATTTTTCAAATCTTTTCTTTTCATCATTTTAATAAAGCGTAAAACTTTTTACAAACATATGCTTCTTATTACTGTAGTGGTTATTTTCTTTTTTTTGTGTGGTAAAACTGATCAAACATAAAAATATGTATGAAGGATAGAATTTCTAAAACGTTTTGTTTATAGCATTTTTTTTATTACACTAGTCAATTTATTGCGAAGGATAGACTATGGCATTTAAAAATTAAAGCTTGTGTGTGATTTATATTAAGTTGAACTATTTTTTTTTAATTTTTAAATAAAATGAAAAAAATTGGACATTAAACTCGCCAATTACATTGTAATTGTATCGAATTAGGTTCTTTTAAAAAACGCAAAATCGTGTTTTATACTTTTTTTATGTTTAAATTTAGAAACCATTTCAGTCACAATCAATAAGACACGTACAAAAGCTTTATACACAACAAGCACAATTCTTTGGTCCTAACAATAAGAAGAATTAAATCAGTTATCACATTTCAGTTTTAATAAACTTTTAAGAACATCGAATTTTTATTTAATGGGGGAAACGTTGAGATGATCGTTTTTAATATGCGTCAATTTTGACTGCTTGCTTTTATTTGGTAGCTCACAAACATAATAAGCTATCAATAGATTTTTTATGGCCCTGTCTCTTTAACGCAAAAGCATCGTTCGTGTAATATTTATGTTGTGGTCAATAAATTGCCATTTGATGACTGCCTGTGTTAATTTTAATGTTGTCTCCCCAGACAGTTCATGTTAAAATTTGTTGTTTACACATTGAATAGATCTACAGATTTTCCATAAATTGAGTTGATATTTTTGTCTTTCAAAATGTTAAAAAGCGAAAAACCATGAAAGCAATTTTCATAAAATTCTAAAAATGAAGACGTAAAACGTACATCAATTTTTTTAACCATTTATTGTAGAAAGCGAATTTTTGCACTTACTGTTACTTGTAAATTGCTTTAATAAATGAGCTATACTAGAAAACACATAAATAAAAGAAAAATATAATGTTTAAGGAAGCAGTAAAATTTTAAGTTAGGTATTTAGTTTTCCTGTAATTCTTTTGTCTAGTTAAAAATAATAAATTTTGAAATAATTTTATTGTGGTTATTTTGTGGGCTCGTGGAGATAGTTCTTTTTATTTCTTAATATTTATGAAACTAAGATTAAATTAGAATGCGATTTTCTTTCTAAATCCTAGTTTTCTTGTCAGAATTATCTTATTTCATATTATAGTAATAATTCATTTAGAAAGTTCTTTCAATCTGCGTCGGGAAAACCTAGAAAACATCTCATTGAAACCTATCCAATTCCAATGATACTCGACGGAAAACAATTTCTGAAAACTTACATTAACACTTATTAAATTGCCAAATCGATAAGCAATTTGAAATTTTCAAATTTCTTTCTAGATTTCTACTCTCAGCAATTTACGCACTATCTAAGAATCGAATTTACAGAGTACCTATTTCAAATTTATTAAATTCTCTTATATGAGGCTCTAAAGAGGTATTAAAACGAAAAATTATAGATTTCATATAATTATTTTATATGTGTCGATATCCCTGAAGATGTTAAAGCCTTTTTCTTAAAGTTGTAATCGAATTGAATGCAATCACGACTATTAAATTTAATACAATAACTGGCTCTTAATCTTTTACTTGTAAAGTTATATAAAACCTACTTTTCATAATTATATTTAATAGTTTTTGATATTTTTAAAACAATCATCTCAACTGGATTAGGTACATCAAACAATTTATTTTAGAACATATCTGTTTTGAACAATTAATCCTTTAAAAATAAATGTTTAACAGAAAATAAATTCGTTGTCACGTTTATTAAAACCGTTTCACCAAAATAAAAACTATATTTTGAGTATGTAATACTGTCAAATCCTAGTGACACTAGTAAGACTGCCAATTACGCACTAAATATTTATAATAAATGCTTAAAATGTGTCCACAGTCAACAAACAAGATTTTATCACTAAAAAACATGAGACTGAAACAATTGTGTAAAATTATAATAGCAATTACCGCGCCTTAGCGCTTAGTGTGCTATAATCAACATTTATATTCACCTTAATCTTAATTATTTTCGTATTTCCGCATATTTGTTCATATTTACAAAAGATATAGTTTGGTTGTGTGTTTTTTTGTAGAATAGTTTAATAGAAAATCGTCGGTTTTGTTTATCTACACGTTACACTTATTTTGGGTCAGAGTAAGAAAAAATTGGAAAACAGGAAGAATTGATGGATTTATTTTTCATTTATTTATTTATTACTCTTTTTCGAACATCGAGATTATCACTTTATTCGTCTTATTCGATTAAAAGCAAATTTTAGTACTGGCAAGTGAGTTTTGTGATATTAATCAGATCTTTTATACGAGTCGGTTGAATTTGATTAGAAACGATATAAAATAAAAATATGGGGAAAAGGAAGATGATAGATCAGTCTATTTGATGAAATAAAATTTAAGGTGGCTAACTTAATTTCTCATTAAAATGGTGTAAAATTGTTTAATTCACAACAGCATTATCTATCAAGTAACAAAATTTAACGTTAAAGAATAAATTTAAGTGAATACTGATTGCAGTAACATATTAAAATGTAGGTACTTTATACCCGTACAGAAGACAAAATATCTGAAATATGGTTTCTATATGTATATGGTATGCTTATGTCCATAGAGTGTCTATCTAATTACTAACAAGGTAATTAACAACGAAACTTTATCACCCTGTATCTCCAAAACCAAGAAAAGTAAAACTAAAAATTTGAGTTTTTTTTACTCACTTTTCATCTACCGTCAACAATTAGTGAATTTTGTGGAGACACCTTTTATAGAGGGACTATTGAAATCATAGTAGGTTGATTCAAACGTGCAATTAATTTAAATAATTCAGAGATAATTTAAAAAGTATTTATTTGGGCGGGAAAGTAAAGGCAAATTACAAATGTCCTAAAATGTATTACTTGCGAAAACTTTAGCGTAGCAGAAAATTTGTTACAAATTCTAATTTTTCTGGGTTTGTACATCGATCTGCAAAATACAAAATATTATACTACCCATGTACATACTTTTATGAAAATCGTGCAATATTTAGAATATAACAGTATGATATCTGAAAAACTACTCATCCGATTATGATTATGATTACAATCAAAACGCCTGGAGACTGGAAAGGAAGAGAAAAAGAAACATTATTTATTTATGAAACTAAGAATTTTTAAAACACAAATGAAAGACCACTCATAAGCAACTCGAAGTGAAATAATAGTTGAATTATAAGAATTTATAATAATTTTCTTACGACGACAAGGACAATCATAACTTTTCTGAGATAAAGATGAAAAAATTCTTAAATATATGAAAACTCACTCTAGGAGTCATTAGGCCCAGACCAAAATGACTTAACAACTTGGCCGCGAGCCACGAGTCGGAGCGTTGTTACGAGTCACTTTAATGACCAGCGAAATGACCAGCGCGATCGTGACCAGTCGATTGCGACAGCATTTTCAGAAATAAAATAAAAGAAGCGAAGCGAATATAATGCATTAAAATCCCTCCTTCGCGCTTCCGTCCCGCAGCAACAATTATGGTAGGCAAAAGTCAGTTAAAACCGATTTTATCTACAAAATTAAAGACCCGATAAAAAATAAAAGAGAGTTGGGAGTTTAAGTTCGATACTTCGCCAAATATCGGCCTCATTCTAACAAACACATCCAGAATCTTAATAGTCCAGTAAAGAGTAATGCTCATTCGTAAATTCTGACTCTCGGATTGAAATCAACGACCCCGAAAATCCCAAGTACCAAATTTCGTGGAAATAGCGTAAACTTCACAATTTTACAGCCCACCATCTTGAATTCGTAACTTTTGACAGCCGAATTGAAATCAGCGAGCTCGAAAACCCCCAAATACCAAAAAAAATTGTATAAACTTCAAAATTTGATAGTCCACCATCTTGAATTTGAAAATTCTGACGAGTTGAAATCCAAAATCCAATCCAAAAGCCCCCAATTCCCAAGTTTGGGGAACATCGCATGTACTTTAAAGTTGGACAATCATCCATCTTAAAATCGTAACTTCTGAAAGTTAAAAAAGTAGCCTAATGCACTCCGTGCAATTTCAATATACGTGGTTGTGGTAAAACTTTCGGGATGATCGGTTGAACGGTGTAAGAGTCCATTCGTACCAAACACACAAATAAACTTTCGGTTCGATTTAATTTAAAAAACAATAATTTTGTATACCATACATATCAAATGAAGAAAGAGGTTTGGAAAAATCAGTACCTATTACATAAAAAAACAAATTATTCATGGTTGATTATCTTCTAGTGATATTTTCATACGTGTCTCATTAAAAAAATCGGAATCGATTAATCCAATTAAATTTTAAATTGCTCTTAAATTACATTAAACAATTTTTGGAAGAAATATAGCTCATTATTAACAATAATTCAATTCAATTAAATTTCCGTGCAATGGTTTCTGTAATAGGGTTCTTTATAATAATATGAATTATGATTGGACTTGCTTTAATTATCTTTAATAATGGATTTCGTTTGGTGGTAATTTTTATAACACATTATTGCAGAAAATTCACGAACTCTTTTGAAAATACGTAGATCTTTATATAATACTAAAAATAAATAAAAACATGGACTATTAAATTGCCTTGTATTATTATGTAAAATATTTATTCCGTAAAATTCACCACGTGCTGCCGTTAGCCAATACTGTACAAAAAAATATTTAATGAAATTCTATAAATAGATATGTAGATAGGAAAGATATCGAGAAAATTAATTTGGTTTGACATTAAAGTAAATGTCGTTTGGTTTTTTATTCAGATTACATTTCGTCGAATCAAATATCAGTGACCATCGAAAGAATTATTACCGTTTAAACTGTTTCTAGTTTATTTTGGTTGTGATTTATTTATATTTAAATATTATAGTCCAAGGAATAAAGACTTCCAAAGAATTCCCGAAAAGCTGAATTTTTTCGCAAACTTTCCTTTCGTGGATCCAAGCAACCTTTGACCTTTGACTACGTGTCAACAATTTCAGCGGCACGCGGATCGATGGGAAATTTTTGAATTTTGTTTAGAACCACGAAATAAAGATTTATATAAAAGTTTAACATTCCGGAAATGATTCCGAAGTTTGACCTGTCCTTATTTCTTGAATTATAAGGGAATCGTGCATATCGATAATCTATGCAAAACAAAAAATGTCACCTATTTTTAAGTAAAAGTTATGTTAAAAATAATCCTATTATATCTACAAAAAATTTGAAGCTGTTTATTAATCTGAAAGTTTATGTTAAAAAATGAAAAAGTTGTTTTTCGCCAAACGCACTTCATATTATTAAAACCGGTAGATATAGGAACCTTCTTAAGCCAACTATAACACTGAAGCTATTTTTGTAGTATTTTTTATACCATACACTTGACACCGTCACCAGACATAAACAAATTCTTATCGAGGATACTTAAAAGTAATTTATTACTTCTGGCGTATCCTATGTGAGACGGTCGGGTCAGTCTAAATGGGTTAATGCATGCAAATCAATATTTGCAATGTGAGTCTGTGGAATAACCTATACCATATATTTTTAATCTGTAACAAAAATATAAATAAATAAAAAGAAAGCATATTCACATAAACATAATACATAATATCTCCACATTGTTAACAATTCTTAAAGTTTGAAAAGAACAATTATGGGGGTGTGTACCGAGATATGGTCCTGTAAACGAATTTGTATTTTTTAAGTGGAGAGTCTCATTTACAAATTTCAATAAGATATATTTGTTTTTCAATAAAATATTTGTTAAAACAACTGCAAAATATTGTCCTAAAACGTTAGAAAAAAAATCACAGTGCGATAGATCATTTAATTACACAATTTTTGAATATTGAAACTTTAAACGCGTTTTTCTTAAAACCAATTTTCCAACAATTACATAACTCAAAAAATATATATTACTTCATTGTGAAAAAGCAAATTTCAATTTAAAGTATTTTTTTAGTAAGTTAAAATATGATACATACTATGTATATATACAAGATATCTTAATTATGTAGAATGAATAATAAATTCGCACATTTTCATCCTCCTAAAATGAGTCTCTCCCCTTAAAGTAAACGTTAGTAAATTAATTAAAAATAATTAAACTATATGTACTGTGTTATGGAAAATGAAACAAAACACTCAGTTTTCGTTAATTAAGATCTTAAATCAAAGTAAAGCGAGCAGTGAAATTTCACTTGTCTTCTTGAAAATTGCTTTACATATTTAACATGCTATCAACTTGGAAAATTTTAGGAAATAGCGCGATAAATTTCATAACGGAAGAATCAAATACCAACCATCTGCCCTAGGTGTATAAATTATTGATTTAATTATTCATACAAATTGAAATGCAAACTCTGTACATGGATTTTGTTATCTGAAGGGTACAATTCATTGAACACCCCTGAAATAATAATAAAGTGAATTTGAAGCTAAACCAAGCACGATTTCCCTCTCACAATCATAATTTTCGTAGTTTATTCCGACATGGTGTTATTGAATTATTTTTGGTAGTAATACGAGAATTGTGGAAAAAAGAATATCTTTGTTCATGCCGATTTATAGTTTATGTAGCCCCTTAATAGGATTAAAATGCCTTCTGGTATATTTTGAATTTGAATTTTACCTTACATCTGATTTGTGTTCAAGCAGTAGAAGGGCTTTGTTAAATCTCTGGAACTCGGAAATATATTCGAAATAAATCTGGTTCTGACCTATTCAATTGTTTCTGTTCATCGCACGTTCGTAGCTTACAAATTTGCACAGAAGTTGCTCATCGGTATTGTGCAATGAAAGAGAATATCTCATAAAACTTTTGTGAGGAATAACAAAAAATATAAAATCATATTTCATCAAAGAAGAATGATAATTTGAAAAGTTTTCTCTGTAGGGGACTGGAAAACAATGGGATGGATAATGTTAGGAAAAGTAGGTGAATGGTTGAGAGTGAAAAATAAAAGAAACAAAAGACGGAATATTTTATGTTTTCGCAAGTTCTCTTATTCAATAAAAAACTAAAATAAAAATAATTATTAATATAATATCACTATTGACATCAAGTAATCATTGTGAACGCTCTCATCTTAGCACAGTCTCTTTATGACACGTAAAATACCACAACACAGAGTCCTGATGATGCATCAAAATCCTCTCGGTGAACGAAACGACAAAAGCACTTTTTCTTTTTGAACGTCGACCTCTGCACTCTGTATAAACCTAGTTAGCTCACTTCTCCCTAGACGTACTCTACATATTTATAAAGTAATTACTTGTTTATTATCAAAATTCATTTACAAAACTTAATTAATTTAATTTCTAGCTTCTAATGTATTACTCTTATTAATTTCTTTACTCTGGCCACCTTTTTACAAGTAAACTCGATGGGGTTTATTTCTTATGTTTTTTCTCATTTATTTTTGTCTATCATTTTATTTATTTTTTACTCTGTGATTTTGCCCGTGGACCTTTTCTAAGACGCTAAAAACGAATGCGCGCACACATCAAGGAATCACCGATTCTCGTATTTCGAAATATTTATAACCAAGTGAGACAAGACTGATTATGTTTTTTTTTTTCGAATTGTTCCGAATTGAAAATTGAAAAATATATATATGTGTATGTATAGAGTTATGTAACATATTTTCACAAAATATAAAAACAGTTTTGGTAATTTATGACAAAGTTCTCTTTTATTCTAACACTTTGTTGAATGTGGAGCTACTAGTCACCAGGATGTTCCGGACAGCAGCGATTCACCTCAAACCATCTATCTATACATCTGTAAAATAAAATAGATGTTAAATTCAATTTAGTGGAATTCAATTTAATTACGCATTTTATTTTCGCATACTCACCCTTTATGGTAAATACAAAGGCATGGCAACCTGGCTATTACATCACCTGGATTTAAGTCCTCTAAACATATAACACATTCACCCTTGGCGTCAGTTAAAACGTCCTCTGAAAATATTTAAAAATATTGATCATAATATTGAATTTTTAAAAAATAAATCAAAAAATAGTTACAAGAATTTGTATATATGTACTATACAATTTAAAATTTATAAACTATGGATGGCACTAAAAACCCTCTGAGTTTTCCTACATAATTGACTCGTTATTTTTGACAGTGGTAAAATTCCAATTTTGAAAATGAATAATCAAAAATTTGAAATTTCTGTAAAGACTACTCATAAAATTACCATTTTTTTTCGGAAGAATTAAACGCTTTCTGAAAGCTGTATTTAACGCAATGCAATTTTAATATTCGTTCAATGCACACCTTATTCTTAATATTGTAATATGCATTTTTTAAATCGTGTTTCAACGAGCTTTTACATGACACCCCACACTATGGCTTCAAATAAAACATTATTTATTAACTTTCCAAAATTTAAATTTAAATTTCGAAGTTTACGTCTGTATTTAGGCATTATTAATCTAAAAAACCTTCTGTGAAAAGTAAAACGGTAAAAATATCACAAGTTGTACAATTTAATGAACTCTTAGAAGATACAAAAGTGAAAATGCACGTTTTTATGAAAATTTGTACTTAAAGTATATCTACCCTGCAAAAATCGGTAAAAAATATAATTTATTTTATTGACTCAAAAACTTTTTGTCCTTTTCCCAATAAATTGCATAAATCTATATGTATGTCGAAATTCAAATGTTCACCCGGTAGAGCCAAATATAGAATTTTTTTAAAAGAAGTATTCAACTCTACCAACCCCAACTTTCTTCAACCGATTTTTTTTGGTAGATATTATTGATATACAATGTGGGCAAAGAATATACCTACTTTTAGTTCTCAGCTCTTGAAACTTTAAGTGTTTTTTTTTTAAATCAAATGTTTTCTAAGTACTCAAAATAAAAGCCTTACATACACGTCAATAATAATTTATAAATATAATACAATTTTAAAGCTCAGTTTTTAGAGTAGGTTGCAGTTTATATAGAAATTCATATTAATTTTCCTTCAAGTAATCGCTACGTATTTTTAATTTTAGTCATCCGGTCAATTATTTCAACTTGTAAACATTGTCATTTTCTCCACTTGAATCGCTTATATTGCAATTTTAAATCAATCAATTTAAACTGTATAATCATTAATTTTTATGTGTATTATCTTTTAAGCTGTACGTTAATTAAAGCGACTTCCTTCAAAAAAAAAAAAAAAAAAATCTTTCGATATTTCTTTACTTAAGCCTTATATGTATTTTGGCTTGATTTTCTTTTAATCTAAAACTTCCTGAAAAATAGTGACGAAGGTGCACTGCTATTTTTGTACTTGAAATAGAATTTTATAAAAATTTTTTTAATTATTTAACGTATTGCAATCTTATAAGGAAAAACCTCGAATAAAAATCGAAAATCACAAAACGTGCCAATGAAATTGATATAAATTTGCGTCATATCGTGAACATCGCACTTTGATGATATTATAAATCACAGAAAAGCTTTAAGTCTAGATCTGTCTGGTTTTCTTCATTCCAGATAGTTCGAGGTCGAATAATTATCTCTAGTAAAGTCTTAAAGTAAAAATATAGGAAATTGTGACGCTTGTTGGTTGTTGTTACTAAATTCCTTATCAAATAGTAAATTCAATTCAAACATGTGTCGTGTGTTGTGCCTGGCACTAGCCTACTTATCAGTACTCCAAATATGAGAATTGCATATATTGAATCATCCCATTTATGTTTATTAGCAACTTCATTGACCCAGATACAGCGTGCGTTGGTTCTACTTATAGTACGGAGTGCGAGTAGATGAGACTTTTTGGTTTGAAATCAATGAAAAAAATTAGACGTCGTTTGACGAGGTGACATCATTTGCAGAATTTACTAAAACTTTTCTATTTACTTTGAAGCACGACAGCATAGACTTTGAATTCAACTTGTTTCCAAGGAAACTTCTTGTAATATAACAAGTATAAAATTGTTATCAAAGATTTATCTGATCTATTTACTTTTTGTAAAACGAATTAAATTTGCTATAAATGCTGCTATAAATTTCACGAATTTCTAATCTTTTAATAAATTACCTAAATAATTGTGTTAGTCAAAAATTACGATTTGCAAGATTATAATTTGCAAATAATCTGTATTTAAAAAAAATTAATAATTAATAAAAAGCATTCCAGTTTATTATTCCAATTCCATGATTCACAAATTCAATTATTCGACTGTACCTACCTTCCACTAACAATAATTATCTAATTATAATTATAACCTTCGGCTTACTTTTTCCTCAATAATAACCCGATGGTGTAACTACTTGATAACGAATTCAGTAAATTTCGATTTATTAACGTACAGACTTAAAAACTTTCAAAACTGCATAGTAAATTAATTAGAAAGAAAGATTTACTCACCATTATATGATAAACGAGGTTTTGTTAGGCACATAACTAAATGACATTCGATGTCATCTGGTAAAACGAATTTGCTGCATACTGGACATTTGATTCCTGAAAAGAAGAAAAAATTTTGTTAGCTAATATATTTAATATAACTTTACTAGACAACAAAACAACATCATGTATGTAACTCAAAACAATTTCACACGCTTATTAAACGTAAAAAATGTATGCAAAATCTGAAGGGTACATTTTTCTTTTTTTCTGCGCTTGATTTAACAATTTTCGACTTCACCGGCAATACGAAATGCTAGGAAAAAATTTCTGGCTAGAAAATCATTATTCTTGAAAACAATGGGCCATTGTGACGTCCAATGATTAAAGTACACCTGTTAAAGTTTGCGCTTTCAGGTTATGTCGTGACTTCAACAAGTATTGGGCGCTCCGAAAAGGTTCTAAACAAGAGAAAAATTAATTGCCTCTAATTAAACTCTGATGTATGGGACATGGCAACAAAAGCTGTTGAAATTTCATAGGGCGAAAAAACCATTTAGTATGCAATAAGATTGTTACGAATAATTTATGAAATCACAATTGAAATCATAAAGAACATCTTATTTAATAGGTGCTTTCTCTTGGCCTAGGAATTTTGGTCTCAAGTTTTCCCATATCAAACAAAAAGCTTTTTATTAGCGTTCAAAAAGGATAAGGAAATTTAAGGAAATGAGAATTATAGAAAAATTAAATAATTATCTTGGGAATATTCATTGGAGAATAATTACAGCATTATTTACAAGTAAACAACACTGTAATGTAGGAGGAGTCTTGTGAAAGTGCTCTGGTCTGATTACTACAAAAGAAGTGTGCCTCAGGGTTACTTCTTGGGAGATTTCTATTTCTCACATACAAGGGGCTCATATTTTTGACAAAATGTCTAATGAAAAACTAATGTTTCTTTTTTAAGCCTTCAATATATTTAATAATTTTCTTTAATAATAATTTTAAATTTTCTCTAATAATAATAATTTTTATAGCATTTATTTGAAGCGAAATATTTTTAATCCAATATGTCCCAAAAATTAAAAAGACAGACTTCTGATATATAATAAAAACTAATTTAAATCAATACTTGATCTGTATAAGATTTTCATATTATTTTATCTATTAATACTTGGTATGACCTCCCTTGGATTTTAGGATGACTTTTGTACATATGCTACGGCATATTTTTTATTAAATTTGGGGTTTCATCCAGTCTTAACTCTTAATAGTTTAAGGTGTAATTCAAGCAGTATGTTTCGGATCGTTATCATGTTGAAATATAATGTCCGAACTTGCACCCCGACTACATCAAACTATTGGGTCCGATTTTGCCTACATCGATTCTCTTTCATTAGAGCAAAACCGATTATATTTTTAGTCTTCTATTCAGATTAGATGTAAAATTACGAATAACTTTTATTTTTAATGAACAAGAAACTTAGGTTTGTAGCCCGCTTCCAAACCAATTTTTTTTCTGTAATTTTTTATGGTGTCTACAAAAATATGGTATTTGTCCAAATATTTCAACCTTCGCTTAAAATATTTTCGCAAATTTTCTTCATTTTTAAATCACTCATATTTCCTGATTCTTGAACTGGAACAAAGGATAAGTCCAGAAAATTGTTGTGAATAGTATAGAACTGTTTTAACAAATCCCATAAATATATTTACAATATCAGCAGAATATGTATATTAATGATATGAAATCTGTGTTCAATCACTGCAAGGTTGGGCTTTTTACTGATGATAAGTAAAATATTAGAAAAAAAAACCTAAGTTAAATGCAAATAAGGAAAGTTTATTTTTAATTCAAAATTTTAATAAATTCCGAAATTGATAATGAAGCAAGAAAACAAAAATTAGGTGTAACCATTGATAAAGCCTTAAAATTTAAGCCAGTCAAGTATACTTAAAGCAGCAAGTAGATATTTCCGCAAAAGTAGCAATGGTGCAATGGTGCAATGGTGAATTACCATCGGACAAATATTAAAATATAAAGATCTCATTGTTGTTTAAAAATTAAGATAAAACTTAAGTGGGAACTTGAGACATGTGAGTTCACGCATTATGAATTTAAAAATAGGAAAACTTCAAATTAGAAAATCATTTGACTACTCAGTATTCCACTTTATATGAGGGTTTCAAAATATTGATTTTTGAAATAATAAAATTCCATAGGAGTTTTGGTTCAATTCAATAAATTTTGGGTACGTTTACCTTCAGCACTAAATTGTCTTGTCCAAAAAGGTTAAAGTCCACAATCGAGAGCAATTCCGGAAGTTTAAACTACGAGTATTGTGCCTATTTCTAATTAAACTGCAATGTGTTACTATCCTAAAAATGTGCTAAAAATAATTCTAGGGTAAATGACTCGCAACAAAATAAACTCCTATCGATTTTCCTTTGTCGAACCGATACGTGGTGCAATTCACCACAGATAAATGTTGGGGAGCCATTAGAAAGGGCCCGGTGTTGAGTGTTCGGATTGCAGAGATCTTTTATCACGCACGGACAGGATTTGGATTGGGATTGGGATTGGGATTTTGGTATTGGATGTATATTCGTCTATTGCATACCTTCGTCAAGGGTTTCCAATCCGAAAATCGTGTGAACGACAAAATTGTGAGAGGAATTTCACATTCGTAAAGTGGAATGAGGATGAAATCCAAATGTGGTACCCACTGAATCTGGTGAATGCATCAATTCAATTTCCTTGCTCTTCTCAAACAGGATTTTATTTATAGATTTTGATAGGAGGGAATACTTTGCAAATTTGATTTGAAAAGAAGCAATTGCAATTGCCACTATTTTGAGGTTCGGACATCCATCTTCACTTGGACGCCCCGTTGCTGATTAAAATTCAATGAAGTCGGATGTGCAACTACAAATTTGTACGCTGAATCAGTTGATAAATTGACTTTCAGTTTTAAGCATTAAATGAATATAAAAGAGCTGAACTTACACTTTTGACACCCTGACCCCTGAGAGCACTACTTCATTGTAGGGCACGTTCAACGTAATTACTTTTAAAAAAAGAATCTCGGACATAATTGAGTTCTAATTATAATTAAAACGAAATTCCAATGAAACGTTCAATTTACAAAAAAAAGAAGGAAAGTACAAGTTAACAATAGCCTAAATCAAGTCTATAAAATGAGAATGAAAGGCCAGGAAATAATGTTTTGCATAAGAATTCATTCCTACCAAGGAAAGTAAATTTTGCAAAAAAAATAGGTTGTACTATGCAAGGAGAATGGGCCAGGGTTAAAGTACACATTTAGCCCACAAAGTAAGGAAAAAAGGTCGGCACAAGAAACTATGTCAATAGCCGCTGAATTTCTTATGAGGGGCAGCATGAAGAAAAATCTTTCTATTACAAGAAGAAAATTTCACAGAGGAGAGTGCGGGAATTTCGTTTTATGTTCAACTTCTAGCGCAGAAGATTCCCTCCAAGACGGCTGGTAGGAAAGCCTTAATTAACCTCAAGGTAAATCACTAAAAGAAATGGTCGGCCCGAGAGTATTTAAGTCCATGGTATAATATTAAAAACGAAATGAGGGACGCCTGGGAAAGGTAAATACTGAATTAAAAAATTCCCATCAGAGAATGATATGCAAACATCCTAAAGGTGTCATGAAGAGTGGCTTTAGACCGCTCAATGGTGAAAAATGCGATAATTGATGTGTCTTGTATGATGCAGCACTTCGCGGACTGACGGCTAATGAAGTCAGAAGCGGGATCCAGGGAATTTAGTAATTCTGTGTGTCACCGCCGCTTCTGGATCATTAACAGCAAATGAATTACTCATGTTTTCGATAGAGCGAGCATACGCGATATGAGGGAACAGCTCCGGATAGAAACATTTTTCACAGATGGAATTTATCCTTCAACCCTTTAATCCCTCAATTTAAAGGGTCTGCATTGATCGAAGGGTCAAAAATCAATGATGATCTCGTTTGCGAAACAAATTCCCTTAGTCATCAGTCAATATAATATAAAATGTATAGATTTTTTATTTACGCACTGTACACTAAAAGAGAAAAATTTTAAAAACTTTAATTGTTTTATGTAGTTATAATTGCTATTTGATTGATAAATAGTAATATCAATTTACATTTCAGTTAAATTTAACTAGTAATTATTAAGATTTGCTATTCTTATAAGCCCAACTATTTAAAATATGTAGTCATACTAACAATTACTACAATCTTTAGGTCTACTATTTTAAAATAATAAACTTTAAAATGTGAAATACAGAAAAACGCGTAACCCCAGAAAATGTTTGCTGTAAGCCAGCTAATGATTTTCTTTGTTTCAGAAAAATTTACGATACCTTTATAATGCTTTACTGATATATAATAGGTAAAAAAAATTAGGAAATATTCAATATTGGCATACGAAAAAAAAATTGAAAAATCGTAAACAACTTAAGGTAGTAAAGTTGGAATTACGAGGCTGATCCAATCCCATGTATACGCAGATTGGATTCAAATCGGATCAAGTGGGTCCAATCTCGCTTAGCTGGCTGGATTGAATAAATTGCTGCTGAGCGTGTTATGACTGTATTAATTTTTGTCAAATTTTTTTCGCAGTAAAAATTACTTTCTCTCAAAACAAAAAGAAAATATCGAAGTGGGACGAAAGAAACTTTGAAAACGCTCAATATAATACAAGAGCAATACATATTTAGTTTTATTTTTCCTAATTTTTCATGAACTTATACTTAATTTTCATTATTATATTTTTCTGTAGGTAATTGCGTCCGACGATTTTGGGAATTATTTAAAACTTCTGATGTCAGTTAAAATGTTAATTCAATCCACTTTGGATTCACTTTCGATTCGATTCCCCAATCACAATAAGTAAGCAAATAATTGAATACTCAATCCTATTTTGATTCGATCTCTCAATCCGTCATGTATATTTGTGTAGTATTTGTAAAATTGCACAATTGTGTAAAATGTACCTACACATAAAAAAACAGCAAACAAAGATGTTTTCTATGATAGTATTAAATAATTTTTAGAGTGAAATTTTGATTTACTTCACACAAAAACCGTGTTAAGTTGTTTCACAAGTTGCACTATGCACCTATTCAAAAAAAAATTGTTTTTGTTTCTGAAGGTCAAATCAAAGTGCTACATGTGAAATCAGTGCGGATGCATTAAAAATTAATTTTATAATTTCATAATTCATCGTGCATGACCACGTTAAACATGCAAACCGAGTCTACGTCAGCGCAGGAGGAACTGGAAAACTTCTTAAGCTAGAGAGCTCAACATTTTTGTCCTTGAGGTAGGCTGATGGAGCACTTTAAAAAGTTGTTTTCACTGTTGGCGTAGTAATTAGCACTATTTGCATAATTAGTCGAGAAATCTCCCCACCTGACATGCACCGCGCCGGCCAGAGCAGGCCTTCCAAAGATTGCGCTAAACAAAAACAAAGGCTGCTGACGCGGTGCCAGAAGCGGGGCTTAATTTATTCATATCTGCGATGCCACTGGAGTTCACATGTTGAGCATGTTTTGGGACCTGAATAATTACCTGCACTTTGAATAATTCATTTGCGGTGATTGCAAGTTGAGCCCGGCCAGGGTAAAAGGTGTGTCTGGGTCACGAATCCGCTCTAGAGCCACTGGCGGTGTCACGTCGCCGGGTCGTGGATGTGGGTGGAGAGATGAGCCCCATTTCGCGATTTGCGGAGTCGCAAGTTCCCAATCGATTGCGCCACCGCCGCCGCTTTTAATGATAAACGCAGCCTGCGTGGGAGCAGTAAAACACTTTTATTATTTTCTATTATTAAACCCGGCCATCAATTATTCAGTTCAGTGCACCCTCCGATGATGTCTCGGTCTTATGCGAAAAAGTTCGCGCTAAGACACCCTGTCGGTGGTTGGCGGAGCATCTTCGGAATGTTCTTTTTAGTAGTGCTCGAAAGGGCCCCAGTCCCCAGCCGGAGCCCCTCCGGAAGGGCGTGGTGCAGGAACTTGCCGCACTTTTTTCTGTTGCTCTCAACCTGCCTTAACCTCAAATATTTGAGCCCCCTAAGATTGGCGTGCCATGTGCCAGTTTTTGTACTCGTTAGGGGGAATTTCGAATTATATCATTTTTTGCTACCTACGGCAACATGAGGAGCCTTATTCATTTTTTATCGTCCTGGAAAAAAAAATTTTTTTATGTATAGCTTTCATACGTGCAACTACGGCGTGGGTGTGCCTTCGTTTCACGTGAAACGCCAGGTAAAATGACGTTGAGAAGGTTATTTTTTTTCTCCCTCCATTTCGGTTGGGCACTAAAAATATTTGGGGATATTATCTTTTTGAAGATTTTCTTTATTGAGGAAACATTTGAGATATTCGGGAAAATTAAAAAATGAATGAAATTCACCTCCCATTTAATGTTAACAGAATTTTCAAGAGGTCGTTGGAACATTGAAGAGAAGTTTCTCTTCTACGGTGGGTTATGTAATATTAAACATAATATATATCAATTCGGGAAAAAATATGAACATAGCGCGAGAATTTTTAATGTTGCATAACCCAAATATAAAATCCAAAGGATAGTAAAAACGTCATTGGAACCCTTCTATACATAATTAAGAAGAAATTAAATTTTCGAGGCGGGAAGGATAACCTTAAACCTTCTGTGATATAACTTTTTTATTGTTTACATAAATTTTGGTCCTTTGAGGGGTATGCGACAGCGACACTTTCCTAAAAGAGGAGTGTAATTTTGTCTTGAAACATATCTAGGGAATTATTTTCTTATCATCTTTAAAGAAAATTTGGTGGGACACTTAATAACCTAACCTTTCTACCTTTCCTCCTTTACTAACGAACTTTAACCAAACTACATATGTAGGTATGAATCAGAATAACATTGTACTTACATATGTAATGTAAACATTTCTAAATAGATACAAATATACATATGTTAACTATTGTGAAAAAATAAGTATAACATTTTTAATTCATGAATAGTGGGACAAATGCGAAATCAGTGAAAATAAATAAGTATTTAGTATAGAATATCAATGTTTAATAATTAATTATTAATTAATTATGTTTAAAGAATATTATGGACTAATCTTATGTTTTATGATATGATAATTATTTATGATTATAACGAAAACTAAAATTAAAATAATTATTTTAGCATCAACCTTCCACTTATTGAATTATTTCCACAGTAAAAATTCTATACAAATTTACAAATTTACAACTGTGACTGGTGGGGACTTTCAGAAATGTTTTAAAAATGCAATACTAAATGTAATTAGTTAAAAATACGTTTAAATGGTGCGTCATGAGTTTATCGTTACTTCTAGAAAACTCCCATATTAAACAACCCACATCTTTAAGTTAGGATAAAACTTTTATATGTTTCATGAATATTGATTTCGTTTCTACTATAGTTTTGTACCTATGGATTGAAGGGATAATAATAGAAACTGATTAGTGCCATCGAATTTTTTTCTTTAAATATATGATTTTTCTTAATTTAAGTCAAGATCATTCTAACAGTAAAGTAATTTCCAGACTTCAGCAATAATAAAATTATATAAAATTAATTGCAATAATAGACTCAAAGTTCTAATTAAAAATTGAAAACAATTTCACAACGGGTTTCATTAATGCTACGCAGAACGAAAAAGAGTGCTATTTATAATTCAAACAAGCAAATTTTACAATGAATAACTTCCAAATATAAAGCGCTCCTCGTTCGACTGTACAGAGATCGATAAAGTTTACCTTATAAATTTTGCTTTTCTACTTTCAAGCAATCTTGCTTAACATGCTTAAATTAGTAAAGTTCTGCTTTCCTTAAGGGCATGTGGGCTAAATTACGCATATTTCATTAAAATTTATTTGTTGACTTTTGTTCAAGCAAACTTCTCTTAAAACAAAACTTATTAATTCTACATTATGGGTAATTGTTTTGTTTCTAAACACTTAAGCTCCGAAATTAGAACTTTTACTTAATACAGAAATAAAAAAAAAATAATTCTGTTAATTCTAGAAAATCATCATCCAACTGATTTATGAGTCAAAGTATTTTAGATATTGGGGATAATTTTTCCTATACTTAAAGGTGTAAATAATAAAGTCATAATGCTGGTACATACAAATTAATAAATACTGAACAAAGAAATGATTCATACAGCCTCAAAGTTAAAATTAGTAATAAAGATTATGAATCATTTTATAATTCTTATAAACTTACTCATTTTTTCAGTTTTCTTCAATGAGTCAATTTACCCTTCTTACTTGGTTTGAAATTTAAAAAACTGCTGTTCTGCATTAAATTACTTTGTAGCTTAAAATACTAATAGACTTAAAAATCTCCCAACGAAGAGGTTCTTTGAGGGCTTTTCCGCAAGTAATGACTTTTCTTTTACCTGCTTTATTTAATTAATGTTAATGCCGTACTTTTGCTAGCAATTGGTAAAGCTTAAACAGCTTAAACAAGCCCTTTTTACTTATATTTTGGCAAAAATGTGAGTATTAAAAGTGTTTCCTTGTAATTACTCCTTAATGGCAATCGTAATAGGTTCAGAGAACAGCAAACAGTGTTTTGCACCCTTCCACGGAATTTCTGGAACTCGTTGTTACACTAAGAAAAAACAATTTTACGTCATCCATGTTACCTTCAAAGGACTTTCGTGAATAAGGAAGGTGAGATGAAAAGGTCGGCCCATTTTGTATCTCAGTAAAGAAAGTAATTTTAAAGTACCTGCAACAATTAAACAAGAACCTTTAAAGAATGTCGAGATAATTCCTGAAGTTTATGCCAGGCACAGAAGGTAACAAGAATGAGAGTTGGGAAAATGTGATACCATACTTTTAGCAGGTAATTAAACGCTCCTTTGAGTGTATTTAAAAGCAGAACAGTTGTCGAAAAGTTTTAATCTGGGACTTTGAGTAGGTAGGCTTTAAAACAAATTCCCTATTGGGCTTGAAACCTTTTAAAAGTTGTCTTTCCAGCCCTGAACTCTAACTGAAGTGGAAATAGTTTAATCTGCCTCTAAAGGAGGCTGTTAAATTTAATAGTTAAACTTTTGTTTCACAATTTTCATAATATCCAAATATGTAATATAATATGTATGTAATATGTATGTAATATGTTTGTACATATGTACCTTAAAAAAATCAAACATTTTTTATGTTCGTTTATGTCAGAACAAGTGGTATGTCAGTTTATATGATTTTTTCCATAGAGTGAATTCGAAAATTATAATTTTTCGAAACTGTTCTCCAGCCACAGTTGAATTTATTTTGAAAATTTATGAAATGGTAAAGAGGCTTATAACATGTTTCCATCTCCCAAAAATCTCCAGATTTTGTGAAATTTTTTTATCACAGCTAAATTCATTGTGGCATCCCCAAAAAGTTTATTCATCACTATTTAGCAGGCGGTTAATTTGTCATTGAATTGAAATGGAACAAGTATGTATGTAGTTACAATGAGGAAAATATGACAAGTGAAAGCAATTAAAAGATGACACTTTAAATATCAAATGAAATCGCGCTACTATGTTGGAAACACTTTTAAAACACTTATTCCAAATGCCAAGATTTTGGGGAGATGGAAACATGGTATTAAATAAAAGCTTGAACCTTTAACTATTTCCATAAACATCTTGAACTTGAATGGATTTATAATTCACAGTTGCGAATTAAATGTTATACTTAAATAGACTTATGCACTTTACTTTGTTAGTCTCTCTACAGTTGAAACTTTCATTTACAAGGACTTTTTCGCTTATTGATCAAAATTTTTTTCAAAAACCTTATAACCTTACATTTGGAACAATCGACGCAAGATTGGATTAAAAAAATCCAATTGAATTATTTTCATGTTCAATCGCCTTATTTTAATCACTTCGGACGAAAAAATTAATTGGTCAAAGGTTACTGAAATGAATTCTTGGAACTTTATTAAGGAATTTTTATCCAAAATGGACCCGAGTACTAGCGAAACAATAATCGAATTTAGACTGTTCTCAATTTCAGAAGTATGTATGGTATATCATATTATACCTACATACCTATGCATTTCTTAGAAAATTTTCAGGCGAATATTCTGTTAAAAAGAGATTTTGACAAATATTTTACTTTAATTTGAAAGCAATACAATAATATTGTGAAATTGAATACGCTCGAAAAACTAACTTTCAGTTGGTGGTCCCTTTTCGATTTGTAAGATCGACTTTTAGTCACAGAAATTACGATATTCGCAATAGGACCCACAGTGTAATGGGGCTGTGACCAAAAACTGGCAATGTAACCCTAAAATAATGGTTTCTAGAAGCTTACTTAAAGTTCACAGAAAAAATAGTGTTCATTTTGCGCCTGTAGTATAGTTTTTGGAAAATTAATGCCCAAATTACATTCGCATTTGCTGATTTTTGTGGTGTTTTGTATTTAAGCAAAACATCCCATTATTCTAGAAAAAAAGGAAATATAAACAGCTTCCTGCCAGATTAAAGCTGGTATCAAAGCATGACCATCTCATTTTTTCCATATCCCCAAGATGCTTCTAAAGACGAGCATTGGAGGAAAACTCTTGTGCCAGACACAAAAGGCCTTGTCTTATTAAACGAGGAGCGATTTTCCAGCTATAAAGCGAGCAGCAGCGTGACAGCGCTGTAACAAAATGACCCATAGACAGTGGCGAAGCTAAGGATTTGCTCTTGGGTGTTCAGTTAATATTTTTTAACTCTATAATATAATAGTTTTAGTTTGACGTTTTTAAATGAATATATGTGCCTTTATACATCTAGAAACTGTAAAGACGGATAGAATAAAGTCGATTTGTTTTAACATTTTGAGTAGTTAAAACAAATCGACTTCAGCCTGTTTGTATTTACATTGATCATGTAAAGCGAGGCCTTGTACCTACTCTCAAAAACCATACAGCATCAATGACACGCTTTAAAATACTTTCCTGACAATACAGGATTTTTCATCAATTATTCACATTAAAAAAGGATTAGTTAAAATTTCTTTAATAATGCTGCAAAAACAAAAAGTTCCATGACTACAGTATAGATTTCTTCAAGACAAAATATTAAATTTGAAAAAAGCAGAGTCGCAGCCAAATCAACTTAGAATTCTTATCAAGCTGAAAGTCAAGGCAAGGATGATCACTCATTAACAGGAAAAAATTGAGTCTAAAATTGTTAAATTCTCAGCTTTTCTCCCTCTCTTTACACACATTCAATAGCAAGCAAGCGCAAGGATTCCTTCGACCTCAACCGCACAGCGGTTTATAGTTGTATTGGAAGTGTTCAGTTTAAAAACTGAACGCCTATGCTCCATACAAAAATGAAAATTAAAGAGACTTTTTCTGTCAAGCCCATATGAATGTAAAAATCCCCGAATGTTCAACTTGAGATCTGAACACCTTTGAATCATTTCGCACACAAGAAATTAAGAGCGTTGTATTTTACTCCTGTTTTTTTCTACTGGGACTGGGACAGTGTGAAGAGTAATTAAATAAAATCTTCAGAATTTAAAATTCTCTTTCTTTTCCGCATTTATGCGATACGAAGCGATGATACAAAGCTGTTCAAATCTCAAACTGAACATTCAGAGATTTTATATTCATATGAGCCGGACAGAAAAAGTCTCTTTACTCTTTAACTTTTTCGTATGGAGTATCGATGTTCAGTTTTCATTTTGAACAGCCAGTGTATAATTTTAAATACTCCGAATTCAAAGTAAATAAATTTTTATGGAGTTTTTCCAATAATAATTTTTTATTTTTAATGTTAATGCTAATATGAAATTTAGATTATTATTTGTCTACATATTTCATTCGTCACTTTTGTTCGGGTGTTCAGTGAACACCTTGAACACTACCACGCTTCGCCACTGCCCATAGAAAAATGTGCCCAGATCCCCCCGGAACGCACAGAACAAGGTTATAAAAGGGGCTCCAAATGTGCTCGTTGGGGCCGTAAGTGCAAATGCCGCCGGAGCGCTAACACCATGAGCCCCAGCTCCGGCAGGCACATTGTCTCAAGAGCCGTGCGGCGACAACGACGTCGGATGACGTGCTCATTTCGAGGGCGACAATCAAAACGAGCCTCAATGCGTGCAGATTCCCACAGCATCCGCGCTGTAGCCACTTAGGAAATTTTATCGCCTCGGTCCGGAGATAACGTGCCGACGGAACAGCTCTCGTCAGCGAAGTGCCGTCTAATGTGCCCCAAGGTGGAAAATGTCTCTGGACAAAAGGACATTGTAAGACACGACAAGACAAGACAAGACGCCGTCGGTCTCGTTGTTCGCCGTTTCATACTGAGCTGAAAGAACCATATGTGGCACCGGGTGCTCCGCTGGGAAGTTGACCTAAATCTGGTTGAAAATGGGAAAGCCCTCCAACATATCCAACATGTGAGCTGGACACCATTAAAGTCGTAAATCGCTGGCAAGAGATAGCAAACATTGCCGCCTGGTTCTGTTCTGGAGTCTAAAGGCTGGGATACAATGGACGCGACGCGTTTTTGTTACGCCGCAAAATGAATTCGATTACACGAAAACCAGCCTGAGCGATTTTGCTGTGCCGCAAAATTCGGTGGAACATGGAATTTTGCGGTGCGTCAATTCCATTCTACGTTGCGGTTTCTTTTGGGTTCTAGGGAAGATATGAAAACGAGGACTGTCATTTGATAAATGACAAGAAATAAAAGGTTCAATATTTGCACTTAACCTTGTTTTTAAAAGTCTGATGTATTTTTAAAGCCAAATAGCTGGCATGTATGACTTCGATTAATTTTAGAGCATTCTGACTTTCAAATTGTTTAGCTCTATTGCGACAGTCCAGCGAAAATGTCGCGTGTATTGTACTCGTATTTGTATCAGGCGTTTTTTCTCATCATTCCGCGACGCGGCGCAACCAAAACGCGTCCATTGTATCACAGCCATAAAGTCTGGCGTCTAGAGTCTGGACTTACCATAAATCCGCCTTCGATGAGGTTGGTAGTACTGCGGTTCGACTTCGACATCTGGCATGCACGTCCCCACAACGATCCCCATGTTCGCTCGTTAAAATTTTATTCCTCGATAGAAGACGACAGCCAAGAGGAATAATATACGACACTATGCGACTTCTGCCACTTCCGACATCATTCATATTTATGAAAGTTTCAATGATGCACAGGAACCGCACTGTATTTTTTCTAATTTTCCCTTCCTGACTAATTTCATGTCGTCGCTCCTCAGGAGAGCATAAATTTTGTTGATGGCACTAACTTGGCCGACGTTTTTTAACCCCCTCCTTTTCCTGGTTGACGCCCAAGTTTTTGGCACAACTTAAAACTTTCTGTTGATTTATTTAATACTTTGGACACCTTTTATTTTATTTTTTATTTTTTACACGCTTCAAGAAATTCGAAAACTCTTCTTCAACTTTCTTCCCACTTAATTTTAAGTTTACCCACTATCTTCACTTCGCGGCACTACTTTCAACAATTTCTTTAATTTCCACTTTTACGAACAATGTCATATCTTGGCAACACTATCTTAAGAGTCCCCCTGTTTATTTTCAGTAGAACAGCATGAATATTTCGACATTGTTTCTACCTTTTTATTGCATAACCAACTTCTTATGTGCAAAACTGCTTGGGAGAAAACAATGGGAGGTGAGACTGTTTTCTTAATAATTTGGCGAAGTGAATTTGGGAGGGTTCCAACTATTTTTTTTTTCTAAAAGACTTGTGAATGTCTTCAAATATGCGACAAACATGCATTGACCTTTCATTTTAAACGAATTCTCCTAGCCAGAAGAAAAAAGTCAAGAGAATTTTCGGCAATGAAATTTTAAAATAGCAAAAGTAAAATTTAAAAATGATATGGCATAAGCTGACTTCTTTGAACTCTCGTAAAATTTGGAAAAAATGAAAATGATTTTAAAACAACCGCTAATCTTTTTATTAAAATCATAATACTAATGAATCATACACACATATGTCTCATAGAACACTCAGTTCATCAAAACAAGTGATAAACGATAGATTTTTCTATATTAAGAACACGTTATTAAGACTTAAATAGATAGAAAAATTAAAAGTCTGTTACATTTACGTATAATTATAAATAGTAATAAGAAACGATTTTTAACCGTCTTCAAAAAAGAAGAGATTGTCATTACGAATTGTATCTACCTTTTTTCGTAACTTTTCCATTCCGTAAAGGAAGGAAAGTATTTCAATTATAGTTGTATTTCGAACTATCAAAAAATAAAAATTAATTCTTAATCATTATCGAGCGATCGAAAAATACAAATTATTGTAATTTGTATTTTTTTATTATCATAATCATTACAGTCCCTTATTTAATAATTTTACCACTCAAATAATAAATGAACAGGAAATTTGTTTTATTTACCACTCGAGTAAATTTTATTCTGCCGCTTTAGGATTAAATATACCTAATCAAATCGGTTTTACACTCTAAGTGCATTTTACTGCCACAATTAATTTAATTACTGGTAATTTGCTCATTTTACTATCCAATTGCATTTTCACGCGTTCAATTATTTATTGAGCTGGTCATTTCAAGACACATATGTTAATCCACTCTTCGTTTTCAGTTTTTTTTAAACTGCGTACTTCTTATCGCTCAATATGTTATTTAACACGCAATTCGAATTTTCATAAATATTGACCAATAAATTGAAGGCCACTTAAAAGATAGTTTAAGTATGTATATTTTGGAAACTTCTCTGAGAGTAATATTTCATCGCATAAACTTTCATTTAGAGTACACTTTGGTTTAAAATTTAAGGTTCATCAATTAAGTTAAATTAAGTGTGAATCTTTATAAAGTTGTGTCATATTTTAAAAAAAATACTTTCAACTACTATGTACTACATACATAAGTACATAGTTGGATGAATTGAATTCTTGACAATATGACGCGTAGTTCAGAGAGTTGATTTCTATTTTCGCCGTACTTGTACCTGCCGCGTAGTTGACTGAACTATACTGAAAAAATATAACACTTTCATTCGTATTCTTATCTCTTTTCGGTAATGGGTTTTCAACTAATTCCGAACTGCGTTATAAGACTTCTTAAAAAAGAGTCCAATTTGTTATTAGACTTCGGCATCAAAGCTTGATATTTTATGTGTAACAATGGTTTGATAATGTTCAGAACTAAACTAATATTTTAACTGTCAATTTAACACCGCAAAAAGTTTTAACAATATGTAATATACAATTAAATATTAAAATAACTCCTTTTTCTGAGTTAAGCGAATCTTGTTTTCAGTTTTGTATCAACGAGAACCAAGGTAAGGAAAAAATACTAGCAGGTTAATTTTACCCGACTGCAGCAAAGCCAAAAGGAACGGTTGTGTTTTTAGCATTCTATGTTTGTGGTTACGTATGTTCCACCGTAGCGCCTAAACTACTCATCCGATTTTAATGAATGAGATTTCAATTGATTCGTTATTATGGTCCGGGTGACATAGGTTATAAGACGTAATATTTAATCCAAAATGGCGGACATAAGCCACAAATGTGTCGATTTGAATTCAGTCAATTGTCTTTTTAGATGGCGAATTATTAAATAGTTTTTCAGTACACTAAATTCCCTTAGTCTAGAAGACAAATTCAGGCTATGGTTTCAGACAAGTATATTTTCTTGTTTCATACTTTTCAGCTTATTATTTTCGTGGTCGGGTTTTAGTTTTTTTTTAACTTTAATTTAATTTGAGAAAGAGTTAAACTGAACGTTTTAGAGCATTTTGAATACTTATAAATTAACACTTTTTGTTTGACCATAGTTACGAGTTAGTGAAATTTTTCTGAGTGTTACGTCTACTTTCAATTCTCCAATTTTTTTTACAGTGTTTAAAAACATTTTTTGAAAATATTAGGTTAAATCATAACCTTTAATCAAATGCTATACACGTTCCTACATTAGGTACCTATATTACAAAGATTAACATTTATTAAAATTTTCATTATCTGAAACAAATCGCTGGAGCGAAGGAAAAAACAAAAGAACTCAGTCACGAAATTCGTAGGCATTATTACCGTAGATACCAAAAATATTTGCCGGAAAAAGGCCCCCAAGGAGGAAAACCTATGTAATTCGGCGTAATTAAAGACAAGCCATTCCTTTTATCACATGCTCGAGGCAGAATTAGGGCTAGATTAATGAAGATGTACAGTCGAGCCCCGGTTCGCCCGGTTCCCCCGGGAGCCCAACTTCAATCCCTAAAATCGCCTATTTGCACAGGTTGCTGTCCTTGCTCCAATTTCGCCAGGTCGCAGGTACCGCAGGTAACAATCACAGCTGAGAACAGCCTAATTAGAAACCTGCAACCTGGCACATTCGGAAAAACCAATGGCGGCGCAAGTTGATATTAATCAAGTCGAGGAAAGGCGCCCCAACGCCAGAAGCAATCAGGGGGCTTCCGAGGGGGCGACTTCGCACTCGGCTATACAACTGAAAATAATCGGTGAGGGCCCCACGCAATCCGCCCGGTAATTACTCAACTCACACAAAATGTGATGAAAGCGATGAAAATCGGGCGAATTGCACCGCTGAATCGCGGACATGCAGCGGGAGCAGTAGCCCCATGGAGCACCCCCCAGGAGCGGCGGTTTGAAGGTCTCTGTATTTTTAATTTCAACAGATCAATTCACACGGAATTCCTCCTCCGCCCACTCTCCCACAATTCCGTCCGTGTGAGCATGCCTTAGGCATGGGGTCGATAATAATTCTGGGAAAATAGTTTGCGGTTCGGTGAGCACGGAAACTAATTTTCTAACTCGGCTAGATTCTAGAAATGCATACGAGCGCCTCCGCCCCCGACTATGATACAAATGGGGCCGACTATGGGGGCAAATTGTGTCATTTCCCCGCAATAATTTCGGTTAAAAGCGCGGGCAAGGTATAGCGAGTCATAAATGATAATTGCCACCCGATTAGCCACACGAAAATACTACAACCAGACGACAAGGACACCATTTTTATTCGTCTGAGTGATTGGACATAATTAAGGAAAGTGCTCGTCAAAGGGCAGAAATGACGGCGAAAGAGTTCAAGTTCACCCGATATGTTGGCTAGAGGGCTTAAGACTAGAGCGGGTTAAAACCCACCCGCGCAACGCGCATTAACCACGAACGGGTATTATTGATCACAATAACAAATTTACTTATATTTTAGCTTCAGCAATCAAAAATCATTTTGTGTACTTGACCTTCACCAGGAAAAAAAATGTTGGTATTATGTGATCAAACCCTCGCCACGATATCGCGCGACATAATCCCATAAAGTAAACACTTCCAACTTTGATATGAACTGTCACCGTATTTACCCGGTATTTCGACTCTCATGTGACTCGAAAAATTTTATGCTTTGGGTAAACACTGGCCGGCAAGGTTGCGTTGCGGCGACATGTGCAAATAACATCACTCTCGCGGTAATGGGAGATTTGCCCTAAATTGCAACATTTGTCAGCGTCAAAAACTCCACTAGTCCCACATTATGCAAATTTTAGCGTAGCATAATGCTGGGAACATCTCTACCGCCGTTTAGTCTAATTTGGTAGATATGATTTCGAAAAAAAGAAATATTTGATCTTAGGGCACTGAATCGTATTTTGATGTTTTTTTTTTTATAAAAATGTTTATATCAAGAATCTTTTAAATAAAGTAGGTAAAGCAAAGGTGCCTAAACGATGCTGAAAATATCTAAAAGTTCCTAATTCTAATATCTAAAACTTCCTAATTCTAAAACAAAATTTTTTGTTAATTGTATCTTAATTAATTAAATTAATAACATAATTTTTATTTTAATGCAAATAATTGATAGAAAATTAATATCCCAAATAATCTATATCGTTTTATGCATTCAATATTTCATCGACTTTGAAGAATTTCAATTTTTGCTATTCGTTATATATTTTACTACTTACAATGATGCCAGTCGAGAACTGATAAAATATTGGATCTAGTTTTGCATGTAAAGTGGACATAAAAGTCAATGCAATTTGATGCTCTTTTCACAAAACTATGAAATTTTGCTAAATTTTAATTCAATACGAAAATTACTGTGAAATCTAATCCTAATCAAAAAACACAGTTAAAAGCAAAATATACCCAGGATATTTACAGAACTTTAGAAGACATTTATTAAATTAGTAAATTTAACAATAAACTCGTAGTTTTACATGATATAATATGATTCTTTATTGCTTTGTAGAAAAATGCAATAAATTATACAATTCTAAGGAATATTTTCTACATGACATTGGATGATTATTGGATAGTGTAGCACATACGTAATTTGGTTCTTTATTAAAAATTTTTTGAAACTACGATTATTCAGGAATACTTCCGTAAGATTTCATGATTAATAATCACAAAAATTAGCTTAGTAGCCCAATCAGTTGGAAATAAAATAAAAAAAGTTCTTATTTACAATTGTAAAAAATGGTCTAGAAAACTTCATTTGATGTACCTAAATTGGCACGTAAGAAACTTAGGAATTACTCTATTCATTTATATGTAAAATGCCTCACTATGAAAACAGTCACTTATTTCGAAGTGACATGTGTTATCATAACTAACCCTCAGAGATACGGAGGCCAGCCAAAATTACGCACAAGAAAAATTCCATGTGATTTTCAACATGTCAACTTTTATGGAACCTTTCAATCAATTCCTGACATTCATTGCGTGACATATTGATTTTTTTAGCAAAATCACCAAAAAAAAATTGTCAATTACCAATTCCTATAACCAGAAACGAATAGAAACTAGCTACTTGACTATTGTAATTCCGTAAGTCAGTAGGAGTTAAAATAAAGAACCTTCACGAAAACAGGAAATAAATTCTAATCATGTCAACATTTTAACTGTATCTCTAATTTAAACCAAAGTTTAAAGTGGTCATAATTGTTATTGTGATACAAAAATACTCTGAATTAGTTAAGAATCAAATATTTTATCAGTCTATTAGCTTCATTATCATTCTCGGTGAAAATTTCCGGATGGAGTTTTTCCCCCGACAGTATTTTAAGCAATTATTTTTCATAGTAGAAATTTAAATAATAAAATCGGATACTTTTATTTAATAACTAATGTCTACATTTCGCAATATGTATGTACATATATAAATTCTTTCTTTATTGTAAATAAACAAAATTGTTATATATTGAATAAACAAACCAGATAAAGAACTAAAACCGAAACCAATTATAAAAAAATACCCACAGATATTAGATTTCAATTTTTATCAACACATTAATCGGAGCAAAATGTTTTCAAAACAATTAAAAAGTAATCGATGATTACATTCTGACTAAGCCGAATTAGGCAAATAACAAACCACTCGAAAGGTCATGAAGACACTAATTAAAAAACAAAAGGCGAATCACATTAAACAATTCGAGCCGCGGCTACCTAATTAGTAGAAATTAATTTTTTTTTTCAAGCATGATACTTTGAGGAAATATTTTTTCTTGTGTTTTAACAGTGTAAGAAGGTGAGTAGAAGAGCGTACTTTTGTCGATTTAAAGATAAAGGTACAATGCCACCGCGCCAGGTGATGACCAATGTTCGCCGCACAACAGGTTTATAAATTAAACGCATTTATCAACAACCAATTTCGTGATAGTTGGCGGCTTAGAAACAAAGCAGAAAACAATAAAAGTGGGTTTAATGTTGCCGAGCCCTTAAACAATCGTAGATCGATGCTTAAATGTCGGCAAAAAAGAAAATAAAGTTTAGCAGTCATTGCGTGCTTATAGCTGAGGTCAAAGAAAGTCTTAAAGAACCTTTCACCGAGCAAGAATTTATTCTTTTAAAGTTTAGTAACCACCAAGCATTTTTATGTTTTTACTATGTGTAAGAATGGAATTGTAAGAACCCTTGGAAGAAGTTGTTGATAACCTCACGGATTTCGATGAGATTTAGCATAAACATTAAAACTGGCTCAGGCTCAAAACGAATACAAAAAATTTTCCGCGGAAAGCACTTTTTTTTCCAAATTTCATCAGTTTGAATCACTAAATATTGGAAAACTTATTTTGTTTTTCTCTCTGGCCAACGAAACCTCCTCAGATTACATAATTTCTTAGTTTTTATACTAAAACTAACTCTCAATCCCCGCGGCGGAAATCACAACACAAAACTTACAGCACAGTTGTCATTCCAACTTTTAGGCGAGTTCAGATTACTAATCATTTTATTTAATCAATAGACATTTTGTAAAAGGAAAAAACTAAGTTAACAGGAATTTTGTGAAAGGAGAATATTTAGTTAATAAGAATTTTGTAAAAGGAAAATATTTACTCAATAGAAAAATAAAATAAAGTAAAATATTTAGTTCATAGGTCAATCTTAAAATATGTTTTGAACTAGTTTTAATTTTTCTTCAAAGTTTCATCGAAATTCGTGAGGTTATCAACAAGTAAACTTAAGCCGAACCCTTTTTTTATAATCAGCTTTGAAGAGATTTAGGCGTTGTTATCGGTTAAAAGAAGGTCCATTAAACGCCACTTTCACTCTTGATCACTTTCACATCTGGGGTTAAGACGTGAAAATATATATATATTTTTTATTATCACCACTATACCCACTTAAACCACTAGAAAGAGCCGAGCACTTCAGATAAGTTGCCGTAAACACTTCTTCCACTCCACTGAGGAACAAAAATAAACTTTTACGCAAAAATTCACCGAGGAGAGTAACAACTTGGGGGTTCTTGTGGGGCTCCTCAGAAACTGTGTCAATGAAATGCAAAAATTCCTATGCGAGCGACGACCAACTTGCGTAGAAGTCCACGACCGATTGTAGCCCCACCAACAAGTCTTCGTTGTTACAACTCGAATGGGCGCCAAAACGAAAGTCCCGCGGCCAGAAAAGGTTTTATCACCTCATGCCCGGCAACAAAACCCTTCTTCCCTATAAATAAAACCGTCGACTAGGAGCCCCCCTAGAGCCCTAGCCTGCCGCTTCTAGCAGTCAGTCAGGCACTTTGGTGGTTGCTAGTTGGGGCTGTTGGTGCCACTGTCGCGACCTCAGCCCCAAACCCTACTTGGGGAAATATAGGCTCTGATTGGCGGTGCCAACATTCAGGGATGTGACGTACTTTGGAAGGGAAGGGTCGGAAGGGTTCTGGGGGGTGCATGCACCACTAGAAAGTTGCAGGTTCCGCGGCGGTCAGTGGAAAGTTTACGGCTAAGGCACGGAAATAATTTAAGGTCACTTGAAGAGGTGAACGCTTCCTAACCGCGATAAGGAATTGACTTGAGGTGCAGAATTTCCTCCAGTTCCTCTTTGCACTTCTATAAATTAATGGCCTCAAAATTAGGACATAGAAAATATTTAAGGTAACCTGATGACAAGTTTTCGCCTAACAATTTATAGGTACATTTTTAAATTAGGTCATAGTCGCCACTACCAAACCTTGGACACTTTCATTCAATTTTGACCGATTTAAAATGGTCAAGTGCGAATTCAACTTGTGTGCCGAAGATTTTTTACATTTACTATTTTGATCATTCAACGTTTTTTTACTAATTTCACTTCGAATTTACGACCCTAAATAAATCTGTCATTAGGTATCTAGTTTATTATTAACCCTTTGCGGTCGTAGTAATTTTGGAGATGGGTGTCGTACAGGATAGGAGCACCGTATTGGTTTGTGAATTGGTTTTTTAGACATAGAGGTTCGTTCAGAAAAAGTGTAAACTGATCATGAATGAATACAGTATAACATTAGTATGGTTCCTTGCTGTGGTGGCTGAGAGTAAACATACGACCGGAAAGGGTTAATAGTAGCGTTATTTTTATTTTTTCCAATCAAAAGGTGCTATTTCCAATCCAACTGAGCTATAATATATTTCTATTGCCGTTGAATAAATTTTTCATTAAAAATTGCGAGATTTTTACGACGTAAGTTTTAAAAAAGGCGTATCGAAAAAAATTGTACCTATACTTAAAAAGATACAGCTTCCAATTTTACGAACTAGAACTTAAAAATTTGTTCACATACTTTAAAAGTAAGTATATACTTTCAGAAAATTTAAAGTGGATTCGTCCCAGTGGTGTACCCTCTTTAACAAAAAATTGAGTTGAAATATTCACCACACTAGCCGTTCCTGAGAAAAAGGGCCATATCAAAGCATAAACAGACAGACAGATGGACAGCAAAATGATCCTTTAAGGGTTCCAGGAGTCCTAAAAACCATTTACATATTTCGTCCCAAATCATAATTTCAAGAAAATAAATAATAAATAAAAATTCTTATTCCTTATTATCTTATGATTCTGCTCCGCACCCTGGCTCGTGGAAAAACTTTAACTTTTTGTATATGTGTCATAACTTTTCTTCATTTATGTGTATGATTTATAAATGTCAATCCCATTCAAGTTTAGGCTGGGTATCTCCATCCAGAGTGTGCTGATTATTAAAATTTAAAGTTATAAAACGCTAATTAAATAGTGGAACAGCTTGAAAATGTAACCAGCGAAAAGTCTTTGGTAGAAAAGACTGCAGAAACGTCTTCTTTTGCCTTCGAAGTAAACTTATACAGCAGTTCCAATTTCGTGAATTTATGAATATTTGACTCTTATTTTTGATTTAAATCTGTTTTTAAAAATGTGTGAATGGATATACATATGAATCGCCCGACTTCATATATGTATTTTATTTTGAGTACCTACCATTGAAAAATTGTGACACATTTGGCTGCCTAAAATTGTTATTTCTGCATTTTTAAAATTATACGATATTCTTTCAACTAATCTAAAAGCATTATGTTCCTCTATCAGCTCACTAACAGAAACATCATCCCGATAACAACAAACTAGTGGCAGTTAAAAAAAAAAGGTTTCCTCAATTTTCTTCAAACTGCGAATATACAAATTTTCATTAAATAACAATTATATAATTAAAATTAAAACAAAGTAAAATTTCCATTTTTGCTGTTAAAACAAAGGGATCTTATAAGAGAACTTGAAGGTATTTAAATTTTATTACAAAAAAACTTGAATACTTGAGTGTCCATTATTTTTAATAACTTGACAACATTTATCTTTGGTACTCGACTCGTATATTTCGTACCTAAATGAATGGATTTTTCTTACAGCGCTTTAAATTTGAAAAATGATTTATCTAGCTTGTTATTTACCTCGTTAACTGAATGAATCAAGAGAGAAGAAATTTTCTCCTTATCCCTCGCGTAAGATAATAAAAGAAAAGTTAAGTCATTCTGCGATAATTTTATTAGGTTTGCTTTTAACAACGTAAAAGTTGAATCTAAAAACTAACTTGATCTTCCAGTACACAATATCTATTAAAATTCCATTTCAACAAGACAATGACCCGAAACATTTGTAAAAATATGCTTGAATGAAACGAAGATTGATGTATTAAAATGGGCAGAGCAATCTTTGTGCTAAATTCGATAGAAAACATTAGTTGGTTCTATGTCGAAGATATGTAATGGAAATTGGTAAAAATAATGAATACTCCAGATATTCACTATTTTTTTAATAGAATTAAGTTCTTCCATATGTTCCTTTTAAACTGAAATAATTAAAATATTTTGTTTTTATAATAAATATTTGCAATAACTATATACTCTTTGTTGTAATTATAAGTTAGTATTTCAAATATAATATATTAAAAATTTTTTTTGGGGTTCGTAGGTACCTTAAAAGGAAAAAAGTAACCCTTATAGGATCACTTCGTTTTCCGTCTGTCTGTCTGTCGGTTAAGACCCTTTTTCTCAGGAATGCATGGAGGTATCAAATTGAAATTAACATGAAATGCTCAGGTCTGTAATCCCAGGAAGCTGTGAAAACATTAAACTTCTAAGTCAACACAATCAAAAGATACGGCCGTTTATGCCGCATTTTTTGACACTCGCAAAACCTAAAAGGAACTTCCCGTTGACCTAGAATCATGAAATTTGGCAAGAAGCAATGTCTTATAATATCGTAAATTTGTAGTTACATCACAAAAAAAAATTTTTTACGAAACCCTCGGTGCGGGAGTCCGACTCACACTTGACCGGTTTTTTTTTCACTTAAACTAATTGGCACGAAAATTACTTATTAACATAAATGTCTGGAATTCAGCAAACCAGAAAAACATAAGTGGTAACCCTATCCATGGATAATTAATTGGTACGCAGTTGAATAACTCCTAGTGCAGGTTGCCATCGATTAGCGGATTGATCTCGCGGCTCGCGGCCTCAGCACGCGGCGTACTAATTATGCTAGCCCACTGAACCGTATTTGGAGCGCCTCCATTCAATTGCCAGAGGAGCCCGACACACTTCGGGGCCCCCTGATCAAGAGCTTTTGATTGATTTGCTTCGGCTGCACCGCCGCCGCACGGCTGGGCCCCAATCGCCCAAGGTCACGTCGAAACGGTCGTGGGTTGTTGCTACTCCGACTCCGTCCCGGGCTCCTCCTTTTGGGGCGAAAACGCAAAAAATTCTACTGATTTAATCAGACGGATTTTTATTTAATATTCGGATCTTCGAGTCGTTTGCCCGCTTATTTTTTTTTTTTTGCAGCTATTGAGTCGCGTACATTGATCGATCGATTGTCTCTCGAAAGCGGGGAACAGAACGGGTGTCATCGAACGAATTTGACTAATTCTTAAACTCAAAACAAATCGATAAAAACTTCTTGCAATTTCCCAAGACATTCATCCGTTTATGCAAAACCTAATTAAACCCGAATAATTTATGTGAGACAAAAAAAAATTTAATTTCCGATGGATCCGAACAAAACGTTCGCCTTGAATTTTAAATAAATTGCCATTTCTAGCGTTTTTACGTTTTTATGCAATATTTATTGCTCGCCCCAGAGTTATCGATTGCTTTCAGATTAAGCGAAACGTGCCAATTGCAAACCTTAATAATTTGTATTTTAAGCGCTTCCAGACATGAAACTGTGCGGCAGACAACGTAATTACAGGCCTGTTTTTTTAAAAAAGTCCATATAAAAGGTTAATTAGAAAGTAAACCGCATAATTACAAGATACCTGCCTACATTTTTCAGGCTTTTATAACATTATACAAGTTTTTTCTTGTAGACATACATACCTATAGTCCCATTCGGCATTTATAATTATGAAAAATTGCATTTGGAATTTAACTTTTATGAAAAGTCATTATTTAAACTTGAACAGTTTACTTGGAGTTCGATATATTGAATCTTAAATATAAAGCCCAAACTACCCTAGTTTTATAGTAAAAATGTTTTATTTACAAACTTAAATTAGCTATAACTATTAAACAATTTCCAAACTTGACGTAACCTTTAAACACAATAATCAAAAAAAATAGTAAACGGGTTGATATTGAATTGAAAGATGAAAACAATTCCGATTTGAACTATAAACTATAGATTAAAAATAATTTTTTTTTGTTTTTATGCTTAGAAAGAATGCTTTTGTTCATCTGTGACGCGTGTTTTCAATATAATAATTTTTAATAAACTACTTTACTTCCAGTATGCATACAAAATGAAAATTTTTACAATTCCTTCATGAATTAGAACCTCATTAATATGTAGTTGAATATTACTTTAGATATTCATCCCCCCTCTCTTCGCTCGGGTGTGCTACGCCTGCCGTGCATTTGTCTTATTTAACCTTATTAAATCATAAACTTTACAATTTGACAGTCCGCCTTCTTAAATTCTGACGGTTGGTTTGAAATCAGCCACCTTGAAAACCCACACGTATGTATATACTCAAAATATGACAGTCCGCCATCTTGAATTCGTAAATTCTGACAGTCAAGTTGAAATCAGCGACTCCAAAAACTCCCAAATATGAAGTTTGGTGGGAGTCGCATAAACTTCAAAATTTGACAGTCTCAGTCTCAGCTTTTAGATAAGATAATTTAATATTCTTAAATTTTAAACTATTATACAGTTGGTTTACTAGATTAAATAAAGTCAATATTTCATTTTTATTTTAATTGACTTTTAAATAATTCGAAGAAGAAATAAATTTTCAATCTCCAGTTGTCATAACTTCAAGAATGAGGAAATAGGTAATGAAATTGATAAAGTATAAATTCATATGTATGCATGTACCTATGTATATAACTACAACAAAATTAAATATTGAAAACTATTTTGGAAATATTAACTTTTTAATTTGGAAAAACTTTTGACGAAGTAAAATCAAACCGACAATAAATTTCGCGTGTTTTTTATTCCAGTTGCAAATCTACAATTGAATCCAAATATAAAAACTTCGAAATTGCGATTCATTTTTAATTTCTTCATTTTACTATTTTATTTTTTGTATAATTCCTTTGTGTATAAAATAATTCTACAATTGATATAAATTTTTCTTTGTAAATGCTTGCTCAACATATTTTTTTATTTCTGGCAATCAGATTGCGATGATTAATCAGAAAAGTAATTGTAGACGACTTAATCTTTGATTATTATCTCATTCGACACAAGTTTTCGATGCAATAAACATGACTATCAAGATGCGTCAATAATCTGATAGAAGGAAGGATGTAACAAAGAATCGTCTTTTCCGGCGGGACAAGAAATTTTGAAATACAGCTGGGCAATAAAAAGACATTAAATCACTTAAAAGTGACTAAGTGCATTCACCGAGTTATTTATAAACCATTATCTCCTTGGATTGGCTACTGCGCAGGCTTAATCCACTCGGCGATATTCTGCGCCTGCGCAAATCGAGCTGCAGTGCGAGGCAGACAACTTCTTTGTGGCCGGGTGGGTTCACCTTCAATTCCATTTCTTGTTCAAGAATATATACAACTTTTCTTGGTGCGAATGTGAATAAACTTGCAAGGTCGAAGTGCACCAGCATCTTAAAGAGATATTTCCTTAATTGCTCATTAAGGCACGCAAATCACCCCAGATTGGCCTGGCTGTTTGCCGCGTTTATTAAGACTTTTAGGGCGAAGGAAATTGCGTTTCTAGCGAATTGTTATTAAAATTACATGTTTATGGTAAATTAGCTGCAATCGCATAGATAATTATTAACCTCTTGCTTGCCGGTTTATCTTTTCTAGATTTGCGGGATGTTTACTTGCTAAGAAGATTAATATAAAAATAGCAATATAGTCTAAGATTGACAAAATTTACCCCTCATACGAATGTATATCAACTTGATAGATTAATATATATAATAATAAATACCATAATATTTTCTACGGGCCGGAATAACATTTCATTTTATAAGCTAAACAATATTTTGATGAAAGTTCTAAATTTAGACAATATGTGTAAAATTAAAAGTAGGTAGGTAGGTACAATGGTTCTTCTTACGGTCGCTGAAGTACATAGAATCTTGTATCGAAAATTCGAATATCAAGATGACTCATACATAGAAAAATATCAAGTATTCTGAAATAATTAATTAACTTTTTTTCAATAGATTTATATCATATTAACAAATTAGTATTTATTGTAATTATCTTGTGTTTTTTTCAGCGACTAGTTTTGCAAAATTGCTAGGTTTCGTTAAATACCTTTTTATGTTATTGTGATCTCTGTTACGAGAAAATAATGCTAATAATCCTGAAAAAACATATTCAATTTTTAATTTAGATGAAGAGGACGCGAATAATCTTGTAACTACACTTGCGCTGAATGTGCCAACAGTATTACCCATTTATAAGTTAAATAATTGATATATTATTATTATAAAGCCTTTTACTAAGATTTCACATCAAAAGAAAGGTCCCTTTCTTCTTTAAAAGACTCCATAAAGATAAATTGATTAATGCTTTAAAAATCGAAAGTGAATTATATTTTATTTTAACTGGAGCCTTACATAAAATATTCATATATGTATATCTTAACTTAACCAATTTAAAAGACAAAATCATTTTAAAATTGCGGAACCAAAATTTAATGTGATAGGCATTTAGTTTGAGAAGAAACACATACAAAAAACGCATATATCTAATTGGCCACTTAAAAGGAAATGTTCTTCTTGAGTGAAATGCTTTTAAGAAAATGAAAACATTTTTCTTCATTGATTAAAGCAAAGTTCACATCACTGAGTAAAACGTCGTTGCGTCAACAAATTAAAAGGTTCCACTTAATAGATCTTCATTTAAACGTTAATACAATTCTAAAACCTATAAAGTTTTCTCGGCACCTAATTAATAAAATGTTGACTTCTTTTCTTTTTCAATTAATACTTTGTACAAGTAAAGAAAAATAATGCGCTAATGAAAAAAAGGGGTTTGAAAATAAAATTTTTTAGTATATCTATTTATTATAACTCATATCATAATTTAAATAAATATTCTCGAAAAATATAGGATTTTCTGTAGAAGTCCTAGGCCGTCCCTAATTTTTAAGTCACTGATGAATATTCTGATAAAAATACTTCTTAATTAATAATTTTCAAGTTATAGTTGTTTTCAATATTTGTTGCCCAATACATTATGTTCAATTTCTGCAAAAGATCGCTAATTTCTATCTAAAATATGGGCAAGATATCCTCACCTAATTGATAGAAAATTAAATTCTATACAAAATATATTGTAATAATTTTTCTCGTAACTTCGATATTATTATTTACGAGGATAAAAATAGTGAAATTTGAAAATTTCTTTTCATAAATCAAGTCATTTTTGTATAGACAATTTTACTCTCGACAATATTACACAAACACTTTTACGATACTACACTACTACGCTTTATGTATATCGAAATTTTATATTTGTCCGTAGTATTAGGACCCTTTATACAAAATATTTAAATTACTCATATTCGAAATTAGCAAGCACAAAAATGTTGATGTATTAATTATATTTCTTGTTAAAAGGAAATCGTTCGAAGGACCCACGATTTTTAAATTTTTATATTCTTCGTTTCAACATATAACTTTTTCATTGCAGGATGTTCGGCTATTAGTTCGATTGTTTTTAATTCGATGCGAGTGCACCGAATCGCTTAAATAAAGCAGTCAATGGCCATAACGAAAACGATTTAACTTTCGTCGTCCCACTTCCGCTCCATTAAAATTTAAGGAGAAGACATTTATCTTGGCCGGGTACTTTCTTCCGTACGAAGTTTTTTCTCTGGCGCTTAATGCTTCCTGGATCCTAAAAAAACAGGGAGTCCGGCAAATCGAACTGGGGGCCATTGTTTGAAAAGGACACGTTGGAGTGAGGTTGCGAATTTGTTGTAACACAATTAATGACTCCCTAAGTAAACGCAGCTGAGTCGGATTGGAGCAATTACCCAATTTTTCGTCTACTTAAGTCGCCTGGCCCCAATGGTCGCCCGTTCTATCGAAAACTTTTTGATTGCTCCTCGATTTTGTTCAGTTGAGGGAATTAATATTTCCTTGAGAAAAAAGAAAAGTTTTTCCCCCCGTTTATTTTCTGGAAATAATCGCGAAAGTTGCCAGAGTGAGGTCGCTCGAATTCGAATTCCGACGAGGATTGCTCTTTTGTGCAAAATTATTTTGTAAGAAATGCTGCAGGAGGAATTTGTCCATTTCGTCTTAAAAAATTTCGCCGCTGTATGGAAACGTCTAATTTATCACTTCGACCGGGGAGGCATTAAACAATTCCTCCAGGATCTCGTTCAAACGTACACCCACACAAGTTCACCAGAAGTCCCGACAAGTGCGGATCTCCTCCGGGAACCTGATTTATTTCACTACTTATGAGATCCTTTTCGGAGGAGAATTTTATTGCTTTTTCGTGTGTTATGAGATCCTACTTGACAAATAACCACTCAATCAATTTACAAATGGATTTTACGACATTTATACGGTTTGAGTCGAATTAGTGATACTCGAGCGTTTCATTAGTTCGCCTAGGTCCTTGGCTTGGATTCAAGTGGGGCACTAAAGTGGAATACAAAAGGAGGAGGAGCCCCAACAAATTGTGGCAATGAGGTTTTATGGTTTCGGTGATTTCTTGAAGAAAGCAATATCTCCTTACACACACAAGGTGACACAGTAATAACTTTAAGAATTGGATTTTCTGCTCACAAAATGTTTAAGAGCGAACAATAAGAAATTTCATTCCAAATTTAATGCACCTATATGAAAATGACATAAAGACTAATTGCCTAACTTTAGCATATTAGTCGTTTTCAAATTACAGAACCTTAACAAAACGAGTACTTAATACCAATTGTTTATTCAATAATATTAGTTAGCCATTATTGTCATTATTTTACGTAATGTCATCATTATTTTATTAACACGTTTCAGGTCTTTTACTAATTAAGATAACAGAGCCAAAGCCAAGCTACTCAACGATAGTCGTAAAAAATACCATAAAAGAACGGTATTTTCAGAAGGGAACTAATTTTTTGGCAGGTTTTTTAAATATTCTGAATGTAACATTGGGCAGTTAATTATTCATTTGGGCAGTACGAATTTTTTTTGGCAGTAATTAAATCGATTGTCAATATAAAAGAATTTGAGAGGTGAAATTAATGATTGGGCAGTTCTCCAACCAATTCTGATTGAGCTAACAATAAAAATATTTCTGGTGAAAAAAGTCATTATTTTCGAGGGTTCAAAAGGAACTCAGTTCCTTACTTTAATTATATTTTAAACTCGATATGTCCAAGATTTGTTAGAGCAATTTTTCTAAGTTATGATAACATATTTTCCACTGTTTTGGAACATGGGAATTCCCACCTCTGTAGTTATTTAATTTCATATATTTATTTATAAAAGTAAAATATTTAGAAAGATTTACCAAAAATTTCAATTTCAAATTTTGCACAAAGAAAGGCATATATTCTATTTTTTCATATGACGAATATACTCGTCATTGTGTCAATGTATCGTGCCAGTATAGTCATCAAACACTGCCAAGGAAATAAATGTGTTCAAAAAGTGTTATTCTTAAATTTTTTTGCATTTCTTTGTTTTAGATAATAATCTCATAATTTCATTTGCAGAGTAACTCGAGGGCAATCTGAAGAAAGACGCTGAGAATGCACGATAATATACATGCAAATATAAATAGAATGCACATTTGTGCAAAAAGTGCATTTCAAAGCGCGGATTTCTTTTATTTATTTTAAATGAAGTTGTATCAACTGAATATTGAACATTTATTTCCGATTCCCTTTGTTTTTAATATTCTTGAATTTAGAAATCCTAAAAAACAGTCCCAAGAATTGCTTGCAGAAACATTTTTATACAACATTTTGATCATTAGAAAAATTATTGACTATTTTGCGAAATATTCTTCTCCAAAATCAATGCATGCTTTCTTCAAATATAGCTTTTAAACATCAATATGTTTAAGATAAAGCAGACGACACGTGAAAATAAAAATAGATTCTTCACTTATGTTTTAAACTTCTAAAATAAGACATAATTCAAGGTAAATGCGGAAAGTGACATATAGCATTTTTCGAAACTTTTTAATTGGGTTTACATAACAAAAAATAAGACAATGCAGTAGAAAAAATGTTTGACTAGGTAACGAGATTTACAAAAAGTCACACAGTAAATCTTTATGCTATTCAAAAGAAAAATAAATCTTTTTGTAGCATAAAAGTCTGCCTTTATGGAGATGGGTAGTTACTAGACGAAAGTAATTTCGTTTTCATCATTATTTCAGAAACAAAAAACATTTTATTCGAATTTCGGTGCATTAAATCATTTCGAAATCGAGACTATGTCCTCTCCGCATGGTGAAAAATAAAGTTATATATTTTATCACTTCGCAGTCAGTTCAGCGCAATGAGAAATATGCTCTGACGTGAAATATTAAGTCGAAAAAAGTGAGTGGGCTTGTTAAAACTGACGTCAAGCGACCGCGTAAAATTGGTCCGCTGATGAAGCGATTTTGTCGCATTAAATATGACCGCGGAATCCTTCGCGGCTAATTACCTGGCCGCATGCACCGCCGAGCGTGCACATTTCGCGGAGTGCACTCGTCGCGGATCATTGAGCACCCCGCGGTGTTTGCTCACCTGTCCACCCCGAGCGAATCAAATCGACGGTGTTTACACACATCAGCAGCGACACATGCGAACGGTTTGCTCGCGGCTCAGGTGAGAAAAGCTCCTTGAGAACGGCGACCTGCGCCGCGGCGCACCTGAGAAACAACGTCAAACTTAAGAAGCCCGCAGGCCGCCGCGCCGAGAAACAAACAGGAAAATGTAAACAACCTCGAGGCAAAGGTCACAGCGCCTGGCGTTTCTGTCGCTCGCCTCTAATTACGCACTTGGCGTCGCGGGGGGGACGGGGGGATCCGGAAATTTATTGAATTAAAAACAATGTCGCCGTGGGACGCGGTCGTTTCGCGCGACGGAATTTATCTCAAGCTCGGCGAAAAGTGAAAGAGCCACATTTAAGACAGTAAACTTGGCGGATGTTTTCTTCCCGTTTTCCTTTTTGCGGCGCGTTGTCGCAGCGCGTCGTCAACCTCCACCGATAAGTGCCACTTAATGCAATGAAGGGGTTCTAACTTGAATCGTAGTTGGCGCGGTTCGACGACGACAAGGTGCACCTCTTCTGGTATTATTCAAATTGTCGCGATTGATTGTTATTGACTACCTGGGGACTACCTGTCTTTCGCGAAAGCTGCACAAGGAAGTCGATTTACTTAGATACTGAAACTGAGTGCTTCCCAACTCCTTGAGGCTAAAATACGACACGAACACCTTCGAATTCTTAATGAGGTGGGTGGGCAGTAAAACAAAAGTTTTTGTTTATTCGAGGTCTTACAATTCGAAATTTCACATTTAAATACTATGTATACATATGTACATATACACTTTATATATATTTTAAATAGTAGGCGTTTACGGAAATGAAAACAACTACAATGTAATAATTTATTCTGCATATGTATTTTATATTTTGCTCTCTTCCTGAAAGAGTAATAATATTTTTTATAGGAATTTTTTTCATAAATTACCAATCAAAATATAGCGCCATCTGGGCTAACAAGCCTTTTAAAAATTTTTGGATGGGGAACGACACAGGCAAAATTGTCATCCAAAATTACGCTTACTATGCTAAAGCCTAGTGTGTCACATCGTCATTTTAATATTTGCTATTATGATGGTTACCGTCATAATGACAGGTAATGTGTCCAAGTTATAAAATACTATAAATAAAAGTATTACTATTGCCAAAAAATGGATCAGAAAAACTTTGATCACCAAAGGTGAGATCTAAGAAGACAAAAGTACCTAATTGTATTATTTGATTTTTGTTATTCATTTATTGTATTTTAATCAATTGTCAAATTGTATACAATGAAGAAGAAACATTGATTGCGTGCAACAAGAAACTTTAAAATCACATTGAAAATTTTGCTATTATAAGTGCAACAAATCCAATTTTTTTATAAAAAAAGCAATGTTGGTCCATCGGAAAAACTTTCATAAAATGAAAGATATCCTTTTGGGATTCAAATCAAGCCCATCACAAAATTTGATATTTGCTCCTAGTCCTTTTAAAAATATTTATCCTCTCCTAATTAGAACGCTTTTTTATAACGGTTGATTAATTAAGTTCTCTCTTTAAATTAAGTCCACTGAATTATCTTCAAAACGATTTGGTTTTATGAAGAAAATTCATAATATATTTTTTATAGGAAATTTTCTAAATCACCAACCAACATTTTTTTTTTCAATGTCATTCATTAACTGGACTATAAGTCTAAAAAGTGTCAAATTCTGAAACGTCTGCTTAATTATCTTTTGTCCAAAATTGATTTAGGTTTGTTAATCAACAGCTGTTGCTTTAATTACGTAATTAAGGACATTATGAAATTGTTGTCACAGGACCAAAATAAATCTGTCACACCTCAATCTTATCTACTCGTACTTCTTTGAGGCACAAAGATTCTCGTAAAACCGATTAAATCTTATTCATATAACCTATTTTCATGTCCTACAAAAATGATGAATTATCACCTTAAGCGTTCTCAAAGAACGCGTTTCGAGCGCCATAAGAAATAAGTCGACTTTCCATTCCCAGAACGTTTGAACGATTCAACCACAAGGCAGCCTTGTGTTCAGGTTGCATAATCGAAAATAGAATAGAAATTATGTCATTTATGCCATAGAAAGGATCAATACCGAAGAGAACGAAGGAGCACGTTTTTGGTTGAGTGCAAAAATTCCCAATCGAGCCGACCCAACTACCCACTCAGAGTTCCACAAAATTCATACTCTTATACTTTTTTCTTAAAATTTCATCTAAATCCGTATAAGCAGCGTCTTCGCACTTCTTAACGTTTCATCAAACAAAAGGAGCAGGAATGACCTCAATTCCGCCAGCAAAGGGAAATTGAATTCTTTCTCTTGGGGGACAAAAGTAGGTTTGCAGTTGGACTTTTTGTGTGCTCCTCGGGGAAAGCACCGCAGTTTCCTCTATTGAAGATTGAAGTCGGGAGTCTTCCATCTTCAAGATATTAATGAGAGCGGAGCACTTACTGCTGATAGCATTCTACCCCCTTTCCACCCTTAAACTTTAGACAATTCGGTTACGTTTCTTGAGAGCACTTCACTAATTATCTTAATGCGTGCCATTACCCTCAAGAGTGTCACTCTGTCGAGGCTGAGATGACCACAGACCCATTTTCTCCTAGACAAATCCTAATTACATTTTTCCCCAACCGCGTCCGCCTACAAAATCAGGAACCCCTTCTCTGTCTTAAGAAAAAGACGACGACGACGACGACGTCTTGACGAAAGTTGCGGCAATCCATCAATCTATCTCAGATTTCCCAACCATTGACTTTGAGGGAGTTTCTAGCAAATTAAATGAGTTTCGCTGTGACAACATCGCCAGGGGTCAAGGCACTAATTTTTCGCTGTCATTACCCACTTTGTTCCAAAAGCCCTCTCCCGCATGAATACCGAATTAAGCGTATGTTGGGCGAGCAGCGAACCCGTGAACCCCGCGAACCCAACACTTCCCAGTAGTGGCTCTTCTATATGCCAGGAAAGGGAAGGGCCAACCTTTTTTTTTCTACTTCTTCTACTTGGTTTCCTCCCTTCGTTCTGGTCGGCTGTCGTTTTCCGCTCGACATTTTTCTTTCAAAGAGCTTTTCCAGCTGGAGCGCCCCCGCCACCGCAGCCCGACTTGATTCGGGCGTGATAACCACATCTGTGGCGGTTATCGTTTTTATCAGAAAACCGAAAACAAAAGAGCCCCAAAGTGCTCCGCAAACAGTTCGACAAGCGGAATGGCCGTCACAATGGCTCTCAGCGGCAATTACTGGCAATTGTGTCTATTTCCGACGTGTCATTGTCGAATGAGCGGAATCAAACGGAGCCGGCTAAGAGATAGCCGCGCTCGGCTAGAGTCTAATCACCATGAGGAATTTTATTTACCCTCAAGAAATAGGCCTAAGAAAATGCCAAATTTTTAGCGATTCTAAGGTCGACGAACTGCCCGCCTTTTTTTGGGGCTAGAACTCTGAAAGAGAGTTCCGCGGAGCCCCACCAACGGCTCCAGTGGCGCAATTGGTTAGCGCACGGTACTTATAATCAGTAGCTTGTGAGCAATGCCGGGGTTGTGAGTTCGAGCCTCACCTGGAGCAGTGTACTTTTTTTTAATAATGTAGAAAAATAGCAATTGTTTCTTCATGCGCCTAAGTACCACATTTTATTGATTAAAATTTGATTGTTTGCCAATTTGTTTCTACATTTATTTCTTTATTTAAGAACTATACAAAAGATAAGAATAATGATGCTACTTTTCCATAAATCTTCGACAATTCATTACAAGGAACTGTATATTGATTATGATCGATCGAATAAATATAAATTACAAAATAACAATTAAGCAATTATTATTTTTTGACCACTCGATAACGATAAAGAATTAATTTTTATATCTTTATTGTTCGATTTTCCTTCCTTTTAAGCTTGTTTTTTAATTTGGTCTTTTCTTATATTATGTATTAATTATAATAATTAGTTTTATTACGTAATCGTAATCAACCAATCGAAAAATAAATATTACTTGATAATCGTTATGGAGCGATCAAAAAATAAAAATTAGGTACTTGATAATCGTTATCAATCGATTGAAATATAAAAATAACTTTGTAATCGTACAAAAACCGCTTTAAACCGATTGACGTGTATTTATGTTCATCGATATTACTGCCATTTGTGAACCGATTTTAATTATTATATTTTTATTTAAAACGCTATATTTCCCAGCTGGTCCCACAAACATTAAAATCTCGTAAAAGTAGTTACATATTCTATGTCTAATTTTTTAAAATTGAGAATGGCGAATTTAAAATAGTAATTTCTTTATACTAAATTGTACCTACTTAAAACTTACAAATCAGTAGAAGTTATATTTTTGGATCGCTAATTTAGCAGTTGACATCAAATTTTAAAACTTGAATAGGTATATTGAATTCAAAATATCGTATTGTAATATAAGACTCCTGTTTTTAAGTCCATTTAAGTTTTTTAACATATCATTTTAAAAAAATTGTTGAGTAAGCCGTTACATGAACTTTTCAAAAAACTAACTTATACAACTTCCTAAATATTATATTAACTTTAAGCTTCTCCGTTGTTACTTATATAAACCTTTCCTAGATTTTATTATAAGTTTGGCCCAAAAACTTGACACATATAAATTCCATTCAGAAAATATTTAACAATCAGTTTGTATTTGCGCCCATTTCAAACAACCAAAATAGTCCACAATATCTCTAAAATGTTCTCAAAAGTAAACAGAATGTTTTGTTAGTGTGAATTCATAATGCCGGCGTAGCGTCTAGAGTAGATTTTGTTTCACCTTGCACGCTCATTTTAAATAAATGTGTTTAATCTCGTATTTCAAATTATTATTAGGGTTCAGAGAAATTATTATGTTAATATTTATAGAAATCACTTTCAAGAAAACTCGCTCAATTTTCACCCTCTTAAATTTTAGCCGTACGACCCCAAGCAAGTCTAAAAACAAATTTTGAGTGTACTCACTTTAATAAATTATCACTTTGCAAATTACAGCATCATCATAAATGACACTTACCTGAAAAGAAAAAGTGTAATTAATAATAATATTCAATTATTCTATAAAAAATTGTTTTACGACGAATTGTTGGACAAATTTGGATTTTATTTATAACATCAAAATATGTAATACGTTTTTAGAAGTTAAAATTTAGTTTTAGATAGATACCAATTGAGGAAAAGTTTTGTAAAAACTGGTCATTTGTTTTTTTTCCTCCTAATTTTTTATAAGGAAGAAAAAAATATTTTGCGTCATATTTGGAGCTGCGTAACAAATTAAAATTGACAAATATAAAAGACAGACAAATAAAATTAAATCGTATATTGCTACTGAAAAGAAAATTGACAAAATCCTCTACATTCCATAGAAGGCAAAATTTTTTAATAATTATTCTGATAACAATGAAGCTAGTTGTATCTCATATGTCTCAAAAGTCTATTTACTGCTGAAAACAAAATTTGGGTAGTGTGTTTAGCTACCTTGAAATGAAATCAGAACAGCGAAAAAAAACTGTCGTAATCTCGCTTAATTGCGTTATTTTTCTCCAGTATGATAACAAAAGTGAATAAATATGAATGATAACACTATTTAAATGTTCCCATATCGCAAGCCGCGTAATTCACTAAATTTCGCGGTATATGCTTGCACTGTTGAAATATTGCAGATCTATCTTCGTCGCAACAAAACCAGGTATACCAGTTGAGAACGTGACTAATTACCTGTTCATGTCATGTGCCCGGTAATAGACGTATTACATTACTACGGGCTGATTTTATTGTAAACAACGCGGCACACTTATAAATTTCAATCGCAGAAGGCCAATTTATCGGCAGACAGAATTTAAAGAAGTACTTCCTGGTTTTTTTAGATAAAGCAGGTGTTACACTGGCGTGAATTTTGTGCGATTTAAACGAACAACGCGTATTTCGTTGTTGCGTGTAAGCAAGTTACAATGAAGTCATTGGCTATTTTCGTGTTTTTAATTGTTCATACAGCGATTGTTTGTGGGTAGCCCCCTCGTGAAAAGGAAAAATCCTCACACGCAACCCCCGCGAAGGTAAATTAAGGGACTGAACCCGACCCCTGGGGTACCCCAAATCCTTCTCAGTTGACCACGGTCATGGTTAGCTATGATTACCCGGAAAGTGTTAAAATCGACCGCTTTCTTGAAAATTGATACCCTCCTTATGAAAATGTGGTAAAGCGTGTGACACTACCCGAAGCGGTCATTTCCCCCCCATTGTGAACGCTGCTTTATTCTAGGGATCTTTGAACTGTGTTGTCTTGAGAGTTTTCACGGGCGCGGGTTTCATTGGCCCTTTTTGACGTCAGTAAGAATTTTAGATGAAGTGAAATAATTGAAACTTTTTTTGTTATCATCGCTCCACGTGGTATCATAAATTTTCCATCAATTTCTACGGAAATTATTCGTCTATTGATTAATTTTCTCTGAACTGCGTCAGATTTCCTTAATGGTTTATGGAATTTATTAGCTGTGTAAATAAAGGGGAAGTCATTAATAATAAATACCATTTTACTTTCCCTTGTCCCTTGCTATTTTACCGAGGGAAAATACAACTTAAATTGTTTCTTACAAAATTTTAACGACAACTTTCCAGAAGGTACGCTCTTTCGTGGCGGGTCTTAAATATTGAAATTCCGTAGAAGTATGCTTTTATTACAGGACGAGAAATTACGTCAGGTGGGGGCTTGTTCCTAACGACTTGCAATGAATTATCGACTTTACTCTGACACGTTTTCAATTGCTGGCTTGTGTTGTTCATTTACAGGAAATTCGAAATTTCCTTGTAATTAATTAATATTCACTTAATAATTTTTTAATTAAATAAAACCCACTTTTTGGTAGCGTGCTAAGGAGAAATTTGTTAAACTTCCGACAAGCCACATTTCATCAATCGACTTTACTTAAGAGCCAATTAATCTTGTAAAACAATAAATCTAAAGAAACTCCACTACTTAATCTTATTCGTTTTTCAAAATCTGTTTTATATACGTATACAACTAAAGTTAAACCATCCTGAAAATCCGGAAACCTATGGTGAAGATGGATCAGGTATTTAGAACTCCAGGGATTACAGTCACATCATATTTCAACAGGGCAATGCTCTTATGCCATACATCTCGCACCACAAAACAATATGGATGAAAGAAAATGACATTCGACTTTTAAAGATGCGTCTACACTCTACTCAATCATCGGATCTAAAACTGATAGAGCACTAAGTATCGCTATAAAAAATAATTGTTTGTATTATATCTTAGTAGATATTAATAAAATTATATAAATTTTGGTAAAATACCACAAAGTAGGTGGCCAAGGTCATAACTGGTTTCAAAATTCAAAACCGAAATATAAACTGGTGTCGACTTATTTGAGATCAATCGATCTATCCTAAAATAATTTTATCCTGAAAACCATTCATGAAAAGTTCAAGAGTCCTACAAATGCAGGAATTTAATAGTAGATACTATTTTTGTCCTAATCTAAAGAAATTGGTATTTTAAGACGTGTAAACCCAACCCAGCGAAAGCTATTTCTATGAGTTTTTGCGCCATAAAGCAAAGTAAGATTAAAAAGTGACAATCAATTCACATTATATAATTTCTAAAAATATAAGAATAAAGCAATAATATATCATAGAATCTTTGTCAAGTTATCAAAATTTGTTTTATTTTTATTTATCTGAAGATAGGTAGGTATAGAGTATAGTATAGACCATAAATCACTTTTTGAATGATTGATGGTTGCGGAAATATACTGTACTGTATGTGAAAACCATTTAAATTGCGATGTTTATAATACATTTATTATTTAGTATTATAAAAGGATTTCATGTGACTTAACTATACTCGTACTTTATACGTTTAAGTCACGAGTAACAAACAAGTATACAATTCTTGCTAACGTTTATAACACTGCAAAATTTTCCATTTCAGTTTTGATCACTAAATGTAATTTTTAATATAAACATGATAAAGTTTACCCCTAAATTTCGTAAACAAAACAGAAAATAAGATTTATAAAAGTACTCTTCTTAGTAGATAAAAATAAAAGAGTATGGGTGTCATTAATTTTAGCAAACGTAGAATGAATGACGTCACGAACCTGAAGGTTGTATAATTTCATCTAAATTTAACGAGATGTTTCGCGGGCTCTTTGTACAGCGGCATAATTACGTTCTAAAAGCGTTGTAACCATCGCAAAAATGACCTTTTATTATGGTTTCCCCGGCGAAAATTCAACGGTGTGAGTCAGCAAAAGCCCCTTCATATAATTACAAGTTTGGAGGCTCTTCTTTTTCGGGAGAAAATTTTTGCTAGCGTTTAATTTTCTCAACTTTAAACGAAGCGCGCTATCACTTATTATCACATCGCGAATTTTTTTGCGTTCGTTGCAATAATTTAGATCACATCGTTTTTGCGTGAAAAGGTGTATATTTTGTAATTAGTTTCGCTCTGCTTGAGGTGTGTAATCATATAGAGGACAAACAACCAAAGAGGTGGGCTAGTTGGCGACTGATATGATTATCGCCACTTATCACGTTCGGGCGACTCATTTCCCACCAGACTAGAATTTCTTAAACGTGACCAGAAGCAACAAATAACTTAATCGCCGCAAGTGGCCTGTCTTGACTTGATCCATTTTATTAACGAATTTGCGAAGAAAAAACACGTTGACTGGAATAAACTTGATCGCTTTTCAGGCGACTGAAAATCTTGTTCCAGCGACTTAGCTTCAGACCTCATTATAAATTTTTATGTTCGGGCAATTAAGCGGGGTTGTTGCGTTTCTATTTTTATCCGCCGGTTTTCATCGCGTTTCAAAGGTGGTTAATATTTTTTACAATGTTTTTCAGTATACGTTTACTTGTAGCTCATAAACGGCTAAAATGAGTTGTAAGAAAAAAGTATAAACGATTCTCATTTATGTAAATAGTGACGCAGGATATATAATGATGATGATGTCGAAAACACTATAAAACAAACTGTAGGACTTACTAAAACCCATTTTGAAAAAACAAATATTATCAAACCTTATCACATACATATAGCACTGGGACAAAATTAGGTCCTTTATTTTAGCGAAACTATTATGTATACCTATACTTTGAATTTGCATTAATTCAAATCAATTTCCCTGCTAAAAATTAGTTATTCTTAATATGCAGTATACTCCAAAAATTATGTGTATTATCCCTGCGGTTTTTTTCGACATGTATGTAGTAATAAAGTAACAATTTTTTTTTTCTAAAAAAGTTATTATAAGTAAAATTACACAAATTTGAAAATCCAAATACATGATTACATTTGCATGATTATCTTATTAATATCATCAAAACGATGTACATATACATATACCCACATTGTAGTTAAATACACACATACATAATTATATGATTATTTGTTCTGAATGTATGTATGTACATAATAAGCATAATAAGAAATTTCGAATACTCGAATAATTAAAATAATTTCATAGAGAACAAGTACATTTTACAGTCTTCATCGTAAAAAATTACCATGCATTTATAATTTTACTGACTAAGTGTAAAATATGTTTGTATTTTATTAAATGTAAAAAAGCTATTCATATTATATTTTATTATTAGTATAAATGCAATTTATTATGAATGGATGAATTTTAATTTTCTTAATTAAAGTTATAGCCTTGCATGATTAATAAATATAAATGATAATCGTGCATATATCAGATAGGGAGTGTGAAAGGTACATTTTTAACGAAGGTTATTTCACCCTTTTTCTGCTTCAATATTAAACTATTTTTGTTTCGTTTTATAGACCTGTAGCTTCCATTAAAAAAAATTAAATTAATCGCAATGTATACCCACATAAAAATATCCGTGGAAATGTTTCCTAAGGAAGTACATTCTGCAAGGATTTAAGTAGGTATGCATATATAATTTTACTACCATAATGGAAGTTATTCAATTTCATTCTAAAAGAAAGGTACACCAAAAATTATTGAAGTTTAAACTGAAGAAGTGTGGTATTTGAAAAACGGACAAGGAATATGTGGATTGCAGATAGAATATGGAATCGGGAAAATATATGGTCCTGACAGACCTGTGAGAGCAAAAACCGCATATCTGTAGGACTCAAAAAATAAATATTATAGTATGTATAAAAAAAAAATTCACACGAACAAAAACAAATTTTCAAATAGATGTAAACAAAAATAGTGTAAAACCTACTTAATTGTTTACTTAATATAATGTCTAATAAATAATTTCTCTCAGTATACTTGAAAATTTAGAAGTCGAATGTTTATCAAACTAGAAAGTTAATCAAGGTAATATCAGACCGACTATACCAGTTAATTTATTCATTATGAATATATTTTTAGAACATATATTTTCAACAAATTGAAGATCATTGACGTCAATGGCGATTTTTATAAAGTCCATTTTTTTGCAAATTCTCCCAACAAAATCCTATAAAGAGTCCGCTTGTGCTGTGTTATTGTTTACAAATAGATTCAGCGGGAGGCGTCCAGAATAGACAATGAGCGAAAAAAAATTCGCACCAAAGATCGCGGACCTCCACCGAGGTGGTTAAGTATTGCCGTCACGTCTTTAAGATGCTCCTGCAATATTGAACCGGAAGTAGGAGACATTTATACTCTAGATGTAAGCGAACGGCTGGGTTTTCTCGAGCTAAGAAAAGAATCATTTCGGAATGCGAGACACTTGCGGGGTCGTGGCAATATTCTTGTGCGGCACAATTTAATCTGCATTCGTCTCTAGGGTTCGAGTTTGTGCCCCTAAAAAGGCTCCGATTTCCATCCAAATCGCGCGCTCAAGATCATTTTCGTCTCACGAAATTCGGTTCCATTCAATAAACGCCTTTAATGTGCCGGCAAAGTGACAAAATTTGTGATTTAAACAGTCGCCAAAATTCCTACCAAAAATCTTCGAACAACAATTGCGACGACGTGTCGTGCATACATTAAATTGTTTTCGCCAACATCGCAAGTTAGCCCCCTTCAAAAATAACAGCGGCGGCGGCGGCGGCGGCGTCACGTCGTATTTTGAATTGTATTCGACGCTGAAAGTCTTTTATCAAGGTAATTTAGCGATTCCGCGCGGAAAAAGGTCGATGATCGGCGATTTTTGCATCATCTTAAAACCTCGCCGACGCGCATCTTCTTCCACCTCTAACCTGAAAGATACAAATTTTTGCGTAAATCTATTGGTAAACATCTCCATTTTCCGATTTGCACAGTCCATGAAGTAATCGGTCGCAGTAAGCTAATTTCGCGCACAAATAAAAATATAACGAATAAACTTCTTTTTATATATTTCTTTACTTTTTTTCCGAGGGAGTTTTCTGCGGGTGCCAGCGAGAAATGTTTATGTTGCCTTGAAACGTAGATTTATATCTTTGGGGCCCCCGCAAAATGATAAGCTGCCTCTCTGGCTGGAAACCTGCCAATAGATCGCTCCTCGGTTTGGTCTTCGTTCAGCCTTTTTATTGAATGGAATATTTTTGCATGCCGAATCTGCTGCCAATTGACTTATTTTTCGTTACGTTTATTTTTAAGGAAGTTATATCACTTAATTCAAATTGGCGTTTCCGCTGATTTTGTGCCATCCGACAAGCGTTTACTATGCGCACCTTAACAAAAATTAGATTTTCTTGCCACTGACAAACTAAAATCGATTGCCTTTTCAAACGATTTGTCTTAGTCGACACTTTGAAGAGTATTTATCATTTGCATGCGCCTTGAAAAATAATTCTACTTTGTCTTAAACTATTGAGTAATGAACAAGACTTTTTAATTGTTTTTCCTTCCTTCAGATAAATTTCAAGGTTAACTTAAAAAAATTCATTAATTTATTGTAGCCACATATTAAATTCATATGTCTAGAGATATAACAAAAATTCATGTCACTGTTATCCAACTTGGATTTTATCTAACTTATTCGATAACCGCAGAATAACGCTCATAAATATCAGTTTTTATCGCAGACTTTGGAAATTGCATTACTTAACTGTTTTTATTTTTAGTTATCGACGGTAGACAAAATTTTATCTATAGTTCAAAAACAACTCCTTTCTGATATAACTGATTACTTATCAATAATCGAAACACTAAACGTTAAAATTAGAAGAGTTGTACTGTGCCTGGTTTTTAATAACTTCAGCACATCCCTTTGGCATAAAATCTACTACCATCATAATAATATCCTTTCCATTGTAGATATAGATTTCTTGCTTTAGAACCACTTAATTTCTCCTTAATAACGCCCAACAAGCCCTCTATTAGATTAAAGATATAAAAAATTTAACATTAGTCGACTAATTAGTCAATCGAAAAAAATAATCGATTAATATGGGACATGATTAATGTCAAAATACGAATTTAATATTCCTCAAAATAATCAAATAATTGCCGACTAATCGAAAAGGAAGGGAAAAAAATATGTGATAATGCGATTAATCAAATTAAGTTAATCGATTATTGCACTAATTTGATTAATCATTGCCATCTTTATCCATATATAGCCCTTTTTCTTGAACGAACCTTGAAGTGTGTTTTTGGTCATTATTTTGTTGAAACAACCAAATGTGGTATGCCCTCCTCTGCAAAGATAAACACAATACTTATGGTCATTATTAAGCAGAAATTAAGCGGTCAATCTTTGAACGGTGATAATGTTTTTCATACTAGTGTATCTTGATTAAATTTAGTAGATTTTAGATTTTCAGAATTGCAAAAGAATAATACTGTACAAAAGAAAACTTTGAGGAGAGTTGGCAAGTTGTTATTTACAATCCCAAAAATTCTTTATCTTTTAGATATAAAACATACTTGTTAACAAAGGTATATATTGTTACACTACACAAATTATATGAATCATCATCATTTATTTGATTTATTTATATAACACATACTTTCTCTGCTCATTATTTTAAATTTAACTAAAGAAGCAAGAAAGGCGAAGATAACAGGTAAAGCAAATGCAGAAAAAAATTAGAAAGTATTTTTTACGATAGTTAAAGACATAATAAATTATGCTAAATAGGCTAATATCTCGTTTAAATAAACTCTTTCCTGTTAAGAACCCAAATTTTCAATTTCTTAGAAAGGCAAATGGGCACGAGACAATTATCACTTTTCGGTTTGTGCACACAATTTGTACGTTTCAGAATTAAAAACATGCGCTAAAATGCCTTTTTCCGCATAAAAGCGTTACCAGGAGGGCTAAGTGGATTGATTTTTACCCTTCTCAAGGGTAATTTTCTTTTGCAAAATCGCTATGCTGTTTAATAACTATATTATCACTCCCGCTCATGAATAGAAATGAATAGTGGCATGATCTTTTTAATTTAATTTGGAAAAGTCTAATTTATTAACTAATAGATACCTACTAAAAACAACGACTACATTTTTTTTTTAAACACAAACTGTTTTTTCCATAACATGATTTTTGTAAACGTTTTTCGGTTGGTTTTCGAAATACATGTTTTACATATGTATTTTGGGTGTTAACTTTTTAAAATAAATTTTATTAATCTGGTCTAGAACAGAAACAATAGTGTATAAAATTACAATTATAGTTTATTTGTCTAAATTCTTTAACCATCTAAAAAAAAGGATCTTCTAAAAATATTTTTTTTTTAAAAAATATAACGTTCGGAAAAGATTACAGGAAAATTGAAATGAAATCTGCGTCTATCATACTTAGTTTTTGAGAAAGTATGAAATTTATTGTATATACTTAATAAGTACGCAGCCCTTATAGATGCGCAAGGTTCTTGCATTTGACTGGTATTAACATTGATTCTGTATTTCCGAATTATTTATCTCTAAAGTTGTATCGATACCATCAATCACGAATACTTTTCATCCGATTCTGTATAGATGGCAATACTTTTTATTCGATACCACTCACAAGTAAAATATCGATATTTTTGATTCGATATACCGTGTTTTTAATTCACCCGTGTTTAAAATAGCGGACTATCGAATTCTAGACATTATACGATTTTTATAAGAATAAGTTAATGAGACAACAATCTAAGGATGTGGGGGCTCAACTTAAAGCTTAAAGACTCTGATTTCAAATGCTGAATGCCATTTTGTAAACATTTTATAATGAGGATCGTTTTGACAATTTTTATATCAAAATCAACACTAGGACTTAAGAGGACTAGGACCTTGAGATTTTCAAGAAATAAAAATAAAATTTCGCCTTAATTTATTACTAATAAACTTTTCAGAATATTTTAAGCGTTGCCACATGTAAAAATTCCAAATATTTCCTGAATTACATTCAATTTAAATGAGTACGGCAGCGAATAATCATTGCATTTCACGTTTAAACTTTTTTTTTTCTTTGGCGTTTTTCTTGAAAATACATTGTTCAAACTGGTGTACAAAAGAGATCACAAGAGCTACTAAACCGATTTTGATAAAATTTAATTTACCTCATATTCTTAACAAGATTATTAAGATGTAGTAGGTATACGATTTTTTTTGATTAGATGCGTTAATGCTTTATAAATTTTTAAAACTTAAATTTTCAATGAAAAGCATAGTTTTTTTTTCCAAACAGTTTTTTACAAAATAATTTTAAAACATTTTCCATATGCTACATACATATCTTCGCTATTTTTGATTGCTTTCTTTTTTTTATACATATACGTAACAATACTATGTACTAGGTACCTACCTAACCTATGTAATATGTGTATAATAAAATTTTATAGTAGGTATAGCTACGTTAATTTCTTTTTCTTATATATATACGCACATGTGCGCATTTTTTTTTAGAATTTATCAAGCGCTTTTTGGAAATTGCAATAGGAAAATTTTTAAGTCCTATATATGTCCTTTTCAAATCCTAGAAGACCTAGAATCTTCTTCGAGGAATTGAAAAAGGTCTTTATTATAACATTTTTTCCCAAAGATCATCTTAAAACTTTTCAAATCCTATCATGTTTCTTTAGGCTACGTTGAGTTTTAGTCAGAGAGAAACTGCTTTATTCAAAATTATATAGAAATAAATATAGTAGGTATATAAAACATTTTCTTCTACGGTCCTATGCATTTTAATTGTTCCTCCAAAAGAGCTCCGCAATCACCTCAAATAATAAAATCCTTCCCCGGACCATAAACTTGGACCCCTGCAACGAAAATGTTGCCTCAAAAATAAAAGTTTTCTATATTACGCTCTGCGGGGGGGGCTGCTTTATGGCACTCGCATCCTTTTCAGGCGTCATTGCACAAAAATGCAAAGTGCAAAAAAGTGTTTGCTTCCGGATAGTGCAAAACATCTCGCCTGGACTTAAAAAATTAATTAAATTCGAAAAAGAAATAAGTATGCATCCCTAATAAAAGACAGGATAAAATTGTTGTCCTCTTTATGCGCCCGAGATAAGCCCGGCCCCAGACGAGTGGGGGCCCGGTGGCATTCAAAAATCGCGGGCCTACAAAACTATGAGGACGTCGACGTCGACGTCGTCGTCGGCGTGGGGGGAGATTAAAATTCCCCCCATAAAAAAAGGAAGAAAAGCTTTTAAGATAAAAAGCAAACAGGAGCTTACCATAATCCTTTCTAGCACGAGGCTGTCTATTGGAAACATGTGGACTCCCGAACGTTTGACCCATTTTCGCTCGCCTTTATTCGTGGCACGTCCTTGGAAACTCTGTCGTTATTTAGTTCGGGGCGAAAATCGAGAAAAACACCAGAAAAATTTATGCCGCTCGTTCCTTCCTCTGGTCCACAATCGATGGCTCCCGGTTTTGGCCCTTCGCTGGTTCGTTGCAGTTCGGTAACTTTTTGCCTTCCTATTTATTTATTTTTTATTTATTTTTATTTTTCCAATATATTTTAGCTCGTCTTGATTGGAAAAGGTGTTGAGGTGCTCCTTCGATCGGTGGCACAAGTGTAAATCGCGCACAAAATCAATGAAAACATAAAAGTTGCGTCGAGAAATTTTTCACTCCTCTCCACCTTCGCGGATTTTATCTAAAATCGAGCTTAAAGGGAAGATATGCGAATTTATTGGGACCCTTTTTGGCGGATTTATCTTCTATTTTTTTTATATTTTTTTATATAATTTTATTGCGAATCGATCCGCCCTCCCGCTGAAGCACTTACGTAACGAAGGCGTGGGATTTGCTCGACTCGCTCGAATCATTTTGTCATATAAGTAGTCGAAAATGTGTTTGTCGAAGAGATTTCTACCGGGTTCGGGGGAGCAGCGCGTGATGTTTCCATGATAGGCTCAATCCAATTGAATTTAAATAAATCATTCTTAAATTACACTTTTTCTATTGATCTGAGCAGATCGGGCCGAGATAAGGGGGACATTCACAAACAAAATCCCATTGACTTTAAAGGAGCTGAACTTTTAGGGAAAAGAACGCAATAAAGTTAAGTAAGGCAAAATTATCCTGGGAATTTTCTTTTTTCAAGGATTTGTATCACTGAAAAATATATAACATTCGAATTCAGAAGGCGTGAATTCTTAATTAAATGAGTGCTCTATATAAAATGTTAAAATCTCTACTTCTATTCAATATCTTACTAATTGAACAAATTTATCCACTAAATTAATAAGATTGAGAATCAGTCACCCTTAAAATATTTTCATGAAAATCGCTTAAATACCTGCTAGTCACCATTTCAAAATTCGCCAGCTTGTCCATGTGTCAGTTTATTTTTTTTATAGTTTACCGATTACACATGCACTTTGATTTGTTTGATAACATGTACTAAATACGATTAAAACAAATAATTATAAAAAAAATTTTGAAAATTTTTAGTCCAATCTGGTATTTTTGTTTAAACTGATTAGTATACGAAGACTACTTTGCATATTATATGTATATTTAAACATTAATACGTAGGTACTATTAATAGATTTTAGAAAGTAACCCCCAGTGCCCCTAAATGCGAGTAAGTTGCTAATCCAATAAAAATTGTTTGATATTGATTTTCAATTACTTACATATTGCAAATAATTCCCAGCCAATTGGAATAAATTTACATAACCTTGCTTGAATAAAGAAAACGCAAAAAAATTTCTCTGACATATTCTATTTAAATATCAAACCCAACTCAAATTATTGCGTAAACTTATAACATTGCCCGAATTTCACATAATGCCTATAAAAAATGAAATCTTAGAATTTAGAGTTTATACAATGAAATTTATAATATTTGTGAAATGCAGATTTTTCTGAAATGGAGTTTGAAATTCGCGTTAAATTATTACGCATAAACAATGTATAGTCAAATGTTTGACAAAATCGAAACAGATAATTTTTGTGTGCGAATGAAAATGTGTCATATGGCGAGGTACAGCATTTCATTAAAATTTTGTAATTAATATTTAACATTCATTAAGTACATAATAATAATACAATACCATAGTACCTACAATTTCGATATTCGTAAAATTAAAATTTAACTTGAGCATAGAATAAATAAGAAGGTATTTTCTAGATTTATGCATTAAATGCAATAACGTGCTATGTTCGTCATCAAACATTTTATTTTCTAAAATAGCGAATTTCAAACTTTTGATCTTGACGCTTATAACTTCTATCCCTCTTTTTACTTATCAGTGATAAGATTACTTCGAGCTGCATTTTATTTATAGTTTTTATCGCATATGTTGTTATTCTTTATTATTTATCACTTTTGAATTTTTGTTAACTTATGATGATGATTTTTAAAAACCACGTGAATTTGTTGCGTTTTCTCAATGTAAAATCCAGTTTGTCTTGAATTTATTCCAAAATTTTAATCAAACCAGTAACCTAAAACATCGGTTTTCCTTCTCTGAACTATTATCGATTAAAGTTTAATTATTTATTCTATTATTATGAAACAAGTTCATTAAATCATCTGAATTACTTAGTATAGATTGCGCAATAATTCAAGATCTTCACAGACCTTTCTAATGGAAACTTTCAGCTTATAATCAATATACAATTATTTTTCCTTTATATTTACTTAATTTTTTTCACTTCTGACAAACAACACTACAACGTATTATTTTTTGTCAGATTAACCCACTGACGTCAATCTGTAGCATGAACATGTTAAATATTTACAAAGTGCCGCCAATTAAATAAAAGTAAGTGTTTATGTTTTAGCAGTTTTATCAATTAAATTCATTACATAATGAATAATTTCGCTTCAACTTCTTAGAATACACACGGTTTCAAAACATTTTAGTGTTATTACAAAATATTTGTTTAATAAAAACAAATATTAAATACTAAACAACCAAAGAATATGAACAAGCATATACTCAAACGGTATAAGATCTTATTAGAAGTGAGATTTAAAAATATAAGAACAATAGTCCACGAATAATGCAGTCAGCAAAATTTAAAATGTTTAGTGCATATAATCGTAGAATTTTTACAACACATAATAATTAATAAAAACATTTTAGTGCACACAATTGCTCGTTTAACGTAACCAAGTCAGTTGGTTCCCTTAAAGTAGGAAACTCATAAAAAAATTTATGTTTTAGCATATGTGAACATAAAATGAGATTTCAAAAAAATTTAATTGTTCAATTAGTATGAAACGATACATGTTTGGAATCATTTCTTCCGCTAAATTACTCTTTACTTTTTATTAAAAATTTATAATCCGCGGAATATGCAATTTTATACAATAAAAAAAATAATTGATGGTTGTGAATGAATTTATCGCAGTAGGAAACTGGTTGGCGGCCACGTTATTTTTTATGAAGAGCCATAAGCAAGAGCACTTAAACACGTGCATTTGCTTCAAGTTCTATTTTATAAAACGTGATAAAAGATGGAAAATACAATTTTTAGGGTTTCGTACCACATGAAGGACAAAACGGAATTCTTATAAGATCATACACGCATATATACGTCTGTTTTAGCTAAAAATTAAATTAAGTTATATAAAATTCCCAAAACTTCTTATTTCAACATATACCTACTAAAAATAATTGACATAGAATTTTCTTGTACACGTCCTCTTATTTTTTGACGAATTTTTAAAAATACAATTTTTTTCAATCTTAATCCAATTGTTCTCAAAAACTTAATGTAATGTATATTTTCGTTTGCGAAGAGTCCTAATCTGCGAAAAGAACACTACAAAAATCATTTTTACTTGCTCACTACAAAATTAACTATACAATTATTTTTGAAAATAACGACGTGAACCTTACAAAACCAACTATAGATCATAAATTCGAAATAAGCATAAAATTCTGCATTATTGGGAGTTTGTAAGCAAAATGTATTCTTTTAATAGTTCTGACGGATCAAAAAGTTTATCGGTGAGTTTTTAATTGAATTTTTAAATCTATTGAAATATATGTAAATGTGAACCTGCAGATTCTAATTAAGGATCTCTGGGATTAAATATGAATAGGTACTTCAATATAATTCCACATATGAATCAGATGCTTTATTAAAAGAATTCACTTCCTTGTAAAATTTATTTGGAAATCCATTTTCTTATGAAAACCTTTCTAAAAGAAATAGTTATATAGCTAGAAAATGTTTAAAATTAAGTATAATTAAATGCTTGATCTTGTTACAAAATTTCCCTTCGTTATAATTCACGCTTGAAATGTTAATCAAGGGCATATAAGGACCGACGTTCGATCCGCACAATAGTGGTGTCTGTGGCAGGTGCATTGGTCATCAGCCACACTTATGAGATCTGTCCAGTGCCCCGGATGGAAACGTCGACCACTTTTTGGGCTCAGTCCCTCCTCACAGGTGAATTTTAAGGAAGGGCGGGCAAAATTGTTCATTATTCAATTTATCCACTTTTCAGAAATACTTTGTAAATATACATGTCTACAAATTTATCAGTAAGTAACAATTTTATTAACCTTTGACATCTTTAAGTATCCAATTAAAATCTTCTTGAAAATGTTGTTCGCTTCCATGACTATTCGTTCTGGTCGTCTAATTAATTTGAAGAGCAAAATCGGAGAAAGCTCGAAAACAAGATCAAAGGCGAAGAAACCAAATCAAATCTAGCACCTCGTGAAGGTTAATTGAATCAATGTTTTTTTAACAACCACAAAACGAAGATAAATTTTGTATAAAGTCATAAAAAATACAATTTTCATAGGGGCGTTGTAAAGAGGCTGAAGTTCAACGAAACGTAATTTACACCTTTTTGCCCCCGAAAACTATTTTTTAAATGTTTTCTCCTTTTTCGTTATGCATCAAGGAATTTTTGTAGATAAGGTAAAATTCGCAATTTCTATGAATTTGTAAAAAAGTAAAAGTCTCCAAACAAACTGGGTACAAAGCACTCTGATTGATAGGTCCAGCCGGACTTAAATCACAAAAAATGCCAGCGTTGTTCCTGGAAAAGTGAAAACCTGTCCCACTACTTTTAGATTTCAGTGATTGATTGATTCTCATTGTTGGCATGACCCCAATAATCGGGGGCTCTAAAAGAAGTGCAAAAACTTAGGCCAAACAAACCACACCCATCCAGGCCAAAAAGGTCTAAGTCTAAGCAATTGGATATTTGCATAACATCCAGCAACTTTGGCTTTTTCTCTAGTGGGTCGGAAGAGGGTTCTGTGGCTTGAGGGTTTCTTATTCTAGACTATTTCTGTGCCAAGTGAATCATAAGATTTTCTGGGCAAAACAAACACCGGTCAGTGCAACGAGCGGATCACGTAAACACTCCGAGCGCTTGAAGCGCGTCGTTGTCCGTCGTCGTGAAAGATTTCCGCTCGCCGCCCGCCCGTCTTTGCGCTGCTGAACGACCTCTTTCGCTAACGTCTTTTAATAGGATTAACTAAAATTAGCCAATAATAGAGCGCTAGCGTCTCTAGCCTGCTTCCTCAGCGAATTTTGCCTAGAGAGCTAGTCGCAGCAGCACCAAGAAGACAACTTTGTTCGCGATATAAATAACAAAGATTTGTCGCTTTTTCTTTCCTGCTGAACCACACGAACTGGCGGAATAAATTCAAAATCGATAGTTTGAAAGAATATAAAATAAAGATGTAAATTTAAAGGAAAGAAAATCGTTCTAGAGTTGTCGCAGCGCCCTACCATTAAGCCCGTTTGGTATTTTTTATGTCTGTCCTTTTATTTTGGCTTAAAGGAGTTATCTACTTTCTTTCAAAAATATTTTTAATCACTTAAAATTATTTGTAAAAGGTTTGTATGTATATTACTAAAAGTTCACGAGTTAATAACTGGTATAATTTAAAATTACAAATTGACTATCAGCTGGAGACTTATTATAAGGCTCCATTTTGCACTTTTAAATTCTAGGTCCTGTGTTATTTTGGAAAATAAGTATTCTTTTTTATATAATTTTTCTATTCGTATTCGTATAAATTAGTTTCATGGTTAATGGTAACATTATGATACCTACAGTAGCGGTAAACAAATGCAGTGCACTCAAAATAATAGCGCGAAATAGTGTTTTATTATAACTGATTATTCGAAATTCTCAAACAAAGAGTTGAAAGATATGAACGCAAACGAACGCCACTTTTATTCATTAGAAAAGTGGATAAGGTGAACTTTCCAGCAAGACAATGACCCAAAACACATCAATTCCAATTCTATTGGAAAACGTTATGTTTCGAACAAGCAACAAAAAAGTTGATCAAAGGGCATAATTCTAGCCGTTTTCTCTAGAGATTGGGGGCTAAATAAAGATCTTTGAGACATTTTCACAAATTACCAAACTGTCATAGTCATGAACAAACATAAAATATATTAATAAGTAATAGGCACATTATTATAAGGCAATACATTTCTTTAACAAAAATTTTAAATCTCATCGAAAATGTACGAGAACATTTACTGCGAAAATGAGTCCATAAGTAAATAAAACAGGTGTGTCGCCTTCATAAATTATACGTATTAAGCTGTAATGAATCCTATAATTCATATAAATGGAATTCTGTCGCAATTTATAAGTACTTTATAAAGTTTTTGTCTTTAAAGACTTTGAAACATTTTTAGACAACTTGTGTCTTTTTGTCTATTCAATGTAGATGAGTAGAATAGCGTTAGTAACGAGTGTAAAATGATAGTAGAGGGTATCAGTTCCGTCTCCCGGTAACTTTACCCGGTAATCTCTCTTAATAACAGCCGAATGAGACAATCCAAACATCTCCCAATCCCAACATTTTGGTGAAATATCCCAAAACCTGAAAGCGGGGAAGGACGTCCAGAGCTTTCCTACGATTCGAGCGTAAATCCCAGCCTTCGAAATGTGAAAGCTTTAGCGTCGCGGCGCACATTCACACACACATCTACAGTCACAGACACACGATTAAATGTCAATACACTTCCTCCTCAGGAGGAGTTCGACCAAAAGAAACACTTTAAATGCAATTTCATGTACTATTTTTCCACCTGGAAAAATCTCTTCTTGCACTTTATCGGGCCTCGGAGCCCCAGGGCTTTGCCTCAACGTAGTTTAGTTCGTCGAACTCGGGGCACGTCACAAGATCGGGTTATTTATAGGCCCCGCACAAACTCACAACATCACTGTTTTAGAGGAGTTCCGAGACCCCGAAAAAATTGGGATTTCGGATGTCTTCAGGTGAGATTTTTCTTATTTATTTATTTATTTATTTATTTATTTTTACCTATATATCCTCTTCCGGTAGAATAACAAAAAAAAACAAATTTAGCCCCGTGGAGCAGCGAAGATTTTCGACATTCGATATCTCTCCTACGCCGGCTTTATGAAAAACTTCGACCGCGACCGGATGTACGCGCTTACGGACGACTTCTTCTTGCGAAATTATAAGAAAGTTTGCAGACGACAAACGTCTCACAACGAAGCTTTCTCGCTGAACACAAAAAGCGAACTGTGGTACTGGGCACCCAGCGACTAGCTCTAGAGAGTCTGCTGCGAACAGCCCCACCGAGCCCCACCGAGCCCCACCGAGCCCCACCGAAACAAGAAAATTTTTCCTTTCAGTTTCAGTTTCGAGACAACTTCTCCTTCCCGTGTGTCTCGCGAGTCGCGTCGCGGCGGCCACCACCAACAAAAAGTTGGGGCTCTTCTGGCGCCCCCCGCTCCACCGCTCTGTCTAAATCTAGCTCACAGTTTGGGGGCTAGAGGTGGGTGCTCCAAGAGCTCCACTTATGCTCCGTATGCTCCCTATGCTGCCTCCACATGTTGCCTAGTAACTGAGCATGGAACATGGGTCCCGCTTTGTTGATGGGATCTCTTGGGTCTCCTCCGGGGCTGCATCCGGCGCTCTTTGCCAACATACGAAAAAGCTCGCCGTCGCGGCGGCGGGCGGAGGCTCCGTCGGTGGACAGTGCGCCGCTCTTGTTGGCAGCACAAAGCCTCACAGACAGCTTTATTAATTCCTCGAGATTTTCAATTAACGCGAAATTAATCAGAGAAATTCTCATCTGAAAACAAAAAATTCGCCTTCTGCAAATTGACTGATCATTTAATTACGCGTGTGGATGAGCCTCCGTTCCGCCGGAAACCCCGCCCTCGTCTAATCCCACCACCCAAAACTGCAATTTCTTCCTACTTAAAAGGAGGAAATCTTCTTAATTTTCATCAACTCTTCTCACTTCCGCATTCAACACTTAGGGGTAGGCTACTGTAACACGTTCAAAAATTAGGTCATTTTTGGGATCTTCCTTTTAATTAACAAAAACACTGATTATATCAAAACCTATGTATTTACCATAAATAATAAAGCAATTTAAAAGGATCTGAGTTTCTTAGGTTCTTTAAAATATTTGAATGAATGAATTATTTATTAAGATTTCATACATTGAGGGAAAACAAATATTTCAACATTAAGAAGAAAATATATAATATTACTTTAAAAAACAAATTAAATGTAATTTATAATTTTGCACGTGTATTTTTAAAACAAGATAAGTTAAAGTTCTTAATTTAAAAACGAAAAATTAAAAATAAGCTTTTATCGTATTCTATTCTTCGAACCATTTCATTTGATACCCATGTCTAGGGGGTTGTGAGGAAAATAGTAAGCCGCCATCTTCGGGCGTCCGCCATATTGGATTTAGAAATATTGTATATTATCTTCGGGTTTACGTAAGTGTGCCAAATTTCATATTCATTGATTCAAAATTTACTTGCAAGATGTGTAAACTTCTTATAGGTATATGAATTATACAAAAACATAGTACATAATCGATTTTTTATCCATGTAGCTGAACTTTTCAGTTCTATTTCAAAAATGACATATGTTTTAAACATTTGGGAATATCTAATTGTTCTTGGTCACATAAAATAAATCCCAAAAATAAGAAATATTTAAGGACAAAGACATACAATAAAAAATTCATAATTAATTGAGAAATTATTTGCGAGGATACCTACTGTCACTTTCACTAGCTTGACTATGAAAATTGATTTAGTTTTGAGTCCTATTTTTGTTGGGAAATGTTTCGTTGTATGTTGTTTGAACAATTGCGGCTAACTTCAGGTAGAATAATTTAAAAACTGTATTTTTATTTTAACAGAGAATAAGAAGATATTTGAAAGATAGGGTAAATGACATATTGAGCATTTGTTGAGATTCTTTTCAAACTTTCTTATTGAAACAACTGGTTTAAACCGAAGCAAAACTGGAATAAAGTTTCACTTTAAAAGCTGAGAAAGGTCAGATAAGTTTGATCTTAAGAAAAAGTGGCTACACTGATCGAGATCCGGATAAAAGAGGTTTGATTGTGATTTTCAAAAGTTTGTATTAGCTTTGATATGCTCCATTGGATTATTTAAATCGAGTAAAGTACATCAAAAGCGAAGAATATTTAACAAGCGATATGCTATTTTCATGTGATTTAATTAATCATATGAAAATAGATTAAAGAACCACGCTCATTGCGTACGACCTCCAGTTTACAAAGCTTCTTATTTTATTACCCCAAAGCCCATCTCACATTTCGTCCATTAAGCGACTGTCTTAAGTTCTTGAGCCACAAAATTTTGTGGCGGCCAGAGTTGAATAACCGCCGCTGGTGATGATTCCCAAAGCGCCCCTCACACCAGTTTTAATAATGTAGGTCAGAAACGGATTATAAATAATAAATGAAAAGAAGAATGGGAGCATGCTTTTTAATATGGACGTAAGCCAGATTGTTCCCGCGAAGGCAATTCCTTCTCTCTCCGGCTAAATAATGGCCGTGCATTAAAGGCCCATGAATCATTTTTAGTAGGGGGCGAACCAGACGCGGATCATAATTTAAAACCGACTTTCAGCGCGCCGCTTTCGTTCGAGGAGGCCCGCGATTAAGTCAGAATCCCTCGTCCTTAATTGATTCAATTCCCATATTCTGTGGATGTCTTCTTGTTGCGTAAGGACGTGCGTATACCACATATTTTAGTCCATGTCACTTTAAGAAATCGCTTTTTTTGGATTGGTCTTCGGGCAGCTCCTTGGAGACAAAGCGGACTAAAACTATTCAAGATAAATTTCGAAACGACCGCCGAAAACTGCGGTGATTATTGCCAGACAATTTTCTCGTCCAGCAACAGTGGCAGAGGCGAACATAAATCTATTAATCAGCGCTGATCAGAGGATGAGTCATTTAGTTTTTGTAGGTCGTTTCGTTAACTCTTGATTTCGTGAATGATTCACACCCACAAAAATTGGGAGCTGGCGATCATCCCCCGGGCTTCCACGGGAAGTTGAAGGCGCCAGCATCCGCGACCGGGATGCACCCAATCCCCTTGGGGAGGAAAGTGCCATCCGGGGGAAAAAAGTTCATCAGTTGGCGTAATTAAACGATCAGTCAATGTACACAAGTGTATTTTTTTTTGAGACGTAAATTTCTCTGATTAATCGCTTCGCGTTAATTGAAAATCTTAAGAATTAATAAAGCTGTCTTATGGGACTTTGCTCTCTGCCACGAACAGTCGCTGGAATACGCAGAAAAAGCGAACAAGTTCTGAACGTTTGGTAGCAACTTTTGTATTCAATGAAACTTTTATACAATGTTTTCATCTGGATAATCCTGGTATTTTTAACTTATTGTAAAACAGTTGTAAATTGTTATAATTTTTTTTTTAAGTAATGGGAACTTAGAAATCAAAACATGCCATACAGAGTTTTATGCATTTATTTTAACTCTTTGAGGCACACGATTACAAAGATAAAAAAGCTTCTTTTTTATTAGAAAAAGGAAGACGTTCAATCAATATTAAACAGAAGGAATATGGGTAATTTATACTTTTCGAGGTAGTATCGTGCTTGAAAATGTATAAATTACTTTAATTATACTGTTTTGAAAAAATTTATAAATTGTGAATCCGTAAATGAAAAACGTTTGATCATCGTCATACAGCACATTTTAAATTTTAAAAAAGAAAGATAACCAAGTTTGGAAATTTTTAAAAAAAATAAAGGGAGATTAATTGGCTGATTAACCCGTTTCGGACGAGAATGGCACGATCGGTACATCGCTCTTTAGCGGCTTATAACTAATACTATTTGCGTCTGAAAACTTAGAGGGGGGCATCTTTTTATAGCTTGAGATGTGCCCTTTCTGATAGTGCCCATAAAATGTCTCCAAAAACTTGTTAATTATAGAAAAAAGTAGTTTAAAGCAAAAAAAAACATGTTTTTTTCGCACTTCTTTTTTTAAAAATCGAATTTTCAAGGGGAAACATTCATGAATTTTTTACTGAAAAATGATGCACTTTTACGAAAAATTGTTAATAATAAAAAGTTCTTAAAATCACTCAACAAATGCACTTAAATTTTTTCAGAATTTATTGAGAATATTTTTTTGATTTTGCAAATAGTCAATTATTGCAAAATTTAAAAATTGCTCCAAAAATTTTGAAAAAAATCCAGTGCATTCTTTGGTTAATTATAAAACTTTATTCTCCACCATTTTTCTCATAAGTGCATTGTTTTCAAGAAGTAAGGTAAGATTTTATCATTTTCCTACGGCTTTATCTTATATCGAAGCGCTTGGAAAAAAATTTGTTGACTTCTCTTTATGGGTAAGAAGATTTAAATTCTATAAAAATATTATATTCCTTGTAAAACGCCTACTCATACCGAGAACTTCGAAATAATGAGATGAATGTTCGTTGTAATTCTGCCATTGGATTTTCATGAAAAAATAATTTGAATGTCATGGCTGAATAAAAGCATTTCGATATCAATGAAAATTTCCTGTTTTTTTCCCGGTTTCCCAGAAAGAAGCCACTCTGTTGATTAATCAGTAAGTTTTCAATACCAGGAAAATCATTTTCATATGGCTGTTTTGAATTGTATACTTTTTATACAGAAAAACGATAATATCAGGAATTCTCTTTTCATAGTGTAATCCAAAATATATTTAAAGACATAAAATATAGAATAGACATTATATAAAAACGTTCTTGTAATAATTAGGTACATAGTTTGAGTTGATTTTGAGATGATCTCGGATCATTCTAATAAACTCCGGAAAACATTAATTTTTCATTATAGTTTTGACAAATGTTTTCGGAAATTTCTCAAGTTGTGGTTCGAATTTTTCCAAAAGCAGATTTTTGATGTCTCCGAACTAATTATTCTCAATTTCCATTTAATCTTAATAGACTCTGCGGTTTCCTTATGGATTTTCAGGAAATATTGCAAAAACCTTCTTTTGGGCTCAAAAGTGGAAAATATGTAAGTTTGTCGATTATTCGTATTTCTTGAAATATTTAAATTATTCCTAAAAACTTTCGTTTGCAATTGTGTCAAAGACTTTACCACTTTGTCCTTTAAAAAAGTCCTGAAAAAATTCTCAAAAGAAATCTATTAAAGGCAAATAATTTATTCGATTTATTGACGGCGACAAGCACGCATTTGCTTTGTGAAATGACATATCGGAAGTTTTCTTTGAATTTATTTTTATTTTCAGGAATTGTTCAGTGTTTTTTTGCTTAGAAATAAATATGAAAATGTGTGTGTTGTTTTCAAATTTTCAAAAATGCTCAAAAAGCATTTTTTTTTTCTTTTTAGTTTTTTTTGCATCGATGTGATTGTTTACAAATCCATAGTTTAATTCAAATAAGATTTAAGAGCGCATTTTTAAGATATTAATTTTTCGCAAAATGTTTCCCATATCAAAGCAAATCGATTTTCTGCACCTGCTTCAACTTAAACTTTTTCTTAAATTTATCTTCGATTACCCAACCATTATGGTGGTGGTTGATGAACTGATTTGGGATAATATATTACATATAGATTTCGATATAATTGAGTAACAAACAGACAACATTTTTAATTAACTACGACAATGAATTCAAAGAAAACCGAAAGGATGACTGTTTTTAATAGTAACAATAAAATAGTTGGATTTTTTTTAAGAAAATACTTTTATCGTAATCGATGGTGACATGCAGCCCTTATAATTTCTTGTTCGAATCCACTTATGCAATGAATGCAGCGGGCTACCATCATGCTACAAAGTAATTCTGTTTACAAAAAGCCAACACCAATTTTGAAATGAACATGAAATGGAGGCTACGAGCACTGTTTACACTTTATCGATTTGGAGCGAGTTTTAGAGCACTTTCGTGCCAATTTCCCACTCGGAGTTTGCAGAAGCAGCCTAGCACCAGCCTTCGGCTTCGGCAGCCTTCCTCGGCTACTGGCTGAATTTGAGGAGGTGTGAATATCTTGGCGGGCGCTTCTATTTATAACGGAAAACTCATTTCGCCATTTTACAGCTCGGCACGAAAAACTGCACTATTGACTTTGTGCGCTAGAAAAAGGGCCAGCCGCACAGCGAATAGAATTTGTTTATTCGCCGTTTACTATTAGCCGGCAGTGTAATTTCAGTAATTGCAATTCTGTTTGCGTTGTTCAAGTGGGAAGGTAGAGGGCGTTTTCATTACTTAGTGCATGAGTTAGGGCATAATTAGAAACGTAGGAAAGCACTCGGAACCCGTTTACGGAAAATTAAAATATTTCGCAAATCGAATTTCAGTCAGTTCAATCGGGCCACTTTAACCACTAAAATACTGTCCAATAAAAGTTTGTCATAGAAGTCCTGACGCCGCCAAACGTCTGGAGACGACCTGGTTTTCGGAACTCTTCCGGAAATATAATTTTTTGAGGCAATTTCAGTAATGGAGCCTTGCGAGCCACTTAAGCTCGCAAGCGGTTCGGCCTTTCAAATTTGCATTAACCGAAGAAAATGATAGACCCAGAATAAGACTTGCATGCACAACAAAACAATAATGAAAGGTCAGAGCAGGACGTGAACCCGCCCGTTCCCGTGTTCCCGACGAACAGGAATCCCCGTGTCGAGTTCCCTGAATTTGTTGTGCATGTGAGGCAAGTTCACCATGACCCGACGTGCAATTGTTGAATGGGAGGAATCCTTATCATTTTTCATCGTTTCTGGGGTATGATGATATTCAACCTACTTTCGAGTTATTGAATAAAGAAATATTCTTTCTGGCGTTCTCTCCATAAGGACAACAGTCCCCCGGGCCAAGATGACTTCTTGATTACCCTGTGCTTTCCGTTGTTTTCTTTTAGAATAAGATTCCTACCTACCTACATCGAGTCTATTTCGTTTTTTCATTTAATTCACCCATGCCGGATTTTAAATTGCACATTTCCCTGCATTCAGGGATTTTAATTTATCAAATTAAAAAATAGTGGAACTTTTTATAGTACTCGAACACAAGAATGATGTCATAATCTATTTATTGAACTACTTTCATAAGATTAAAACCATTATATAAAACTCCGTGAAGAACGCCAATCATATCGACAAATAACTAGGATTTTTGAGAAAACCTCCGCAACTATACTCAAAGTAGTACAAGCATATAAAAAAGGGGAACAAGGGGGGGGGCAGTTTTTTTAAATATTCGAGATGTTAGAATTGAGCAATTAATAATTTACTTGGGCAGTAAGAAATTTTGTTGGCAGGCGTTCGTTTAGCAAAAAAGTGCTGCTTTATGGTGAGATTTTAAACATGGTTTTCTTGTCGGTTTTTTAAAAACAACGTTTGGACAAGTATGCAATATTTGCTTTACACGTCGTTTGGTCACAGGCAAGTCAAGTTCGGCTATTATTTGTGCCGCTGACAAGCTTTTTTTGGTTGCTTCAATAACAATACGGTTTTTTGCCTTGACGCTAGCTTTGTATTTCCTTTAAAATGCATTCTTTTGCCATAATTTTCCCAGAATTTTTTGAAATTTCTTATTACTGCTTCCGATCGTGCAATCTCCCTTTCTATTTGCCTATTGATTTTCCCTCTTTCCATCAAAATTCGAATTTTTATTTTTTCCTCTGAAGTTCAATACTCTCCTTTGGCCATTTCGTGATTTTTAGTTTAAATAAAAAAAAAACAATACTTGATATTTTTTAAACAAAAAAAAATGATATTCCATAATTACCTTTCTTATACACTGTAACATAACCCTAAAAAAGTAAAAAAAAAATGCACGTGCGTCTAAATAAATTTCGCTCACTGTACATATAGTATGTATATGGTTCTCCTAGAATATAGTTAAGCATTTCTTTCAGTGCATTAATCTATCTCTTCCAATATTTATTATTTTATTTGTTTACCCTTCACTTCCCTTGTACTAAGTCTCCATTCAAAAGCACTCCTGAGTTATATTTTCGGGACGCTCTAGGGTTTCCTCGCAGACAATAGTCTGGCATTAGTGACAAAATCTGATCTAAACAACCTCTCAAAAATATACTGAAATTGTGCCCAACTCCACAAAAAGGACCCGTATCCAAAATCTTAATAAACATAATCAAAAGGATTTGATGCTCTGGTTAATGGTCATCTAAATCCATAATTATTTTGGGCAAAGGCTCAATATTTTTGTGACTCCTTCAAATCATCTCTGAGGAAGTCCTTCAGCTCCCCAAAAACCTTTGAGGATTACATCTTTCAGGAGCTAAGCATGAAATTGATATCCCCAAAAATAAGCCACCAGTTTACCGTCTTATCAGGCGGCACAACCTTTTTATCGTCTTGTAACGCTTCTTTGTGTTTAGCCCTAAGCGTGCCTCTGATAAATAACGAGCGTAAAGAGTCAGTTTCTTTCGCCGAGCAAAAATGGCGATTACGCGATCAAAGTTCACGGCCACCTCTTCAAAGTGCGAAGCACCACAACTGCTGTCCAAATTGCGTTGCAAATTAATTTGAAAGGAGAGAAGAATGTCTAATTAGAGAAATCATTATGCTTTTCAATATGAAGGTGCTGGCCTTTAATTGAGGCAGACTCAGTTAGGCTTCGCAGACACCACCGCGAATCAGTGGAGCCCATTAATTTTAAACAAGACACCAACGAAACCAGCGCCTCAGCATCTTCTCCCCGATTCAAATCTATAATTTTGCTGGAGCTCCTCCCAGACAACCTTGGGATCCCTGCAATTTCCCAGATGGTTGGCGCCCAACCCTCCCGGTTGGCTGGAAGTCGCAAAACTGGTTCACAACGCCTATTTGAGCATCAAATCAAATAAAATTTGTCATCGGGCTCTTTTTCGCGCCTTCTCATCATTTTAATGCTCGCTGCTGGCGCTATCTGGGAGCCAACTGGGGCCTTATCGGGGGCAAAGACGAGTCCTCGATTTATCGCAAGTGAAATGAACCCAGCTGGAAGCCAAATAAACATCCCCGGAACAGCGCAGAATTATTATCAAAACTGCACCTCGAAGTTTTCGAATTACGTGCTCTCCGACTGGTGCCCCAACTGGTGCCATAAGAATTGTAACTCTTTTGCATTTTTAGGCCATTCTCTAACATAAATTTAGCCAAATCCTACGTGTGATTTGACAAAAACAATCAAATATGATTGTGTGGTTCACACCTGCCACAATGATACCAAAGTAATATCGAGGGTGACTGCACGTTTACATCTTTATGTGCTATATACAGGGTGTCACTATTCGTCAAAACCATTATTACATTCAAAGATTTGATAGCAAATAGCACTTTTTTTAAGAGTTCTCATAACACAGCTCGGAATTAGTTGAAAACCTATTACCGAAAAGAGTTATCAATGAAATAACAAACCAATCGGAAATTTTTCTTTTCCAAAATTGATTACTTAACTTTTTTTTTTCCAAAATATACCTACGTATTTAAAATTTGACCGCAGTTTTTTAAACTGTGTGAATAGCATGTTGAATTCTATGTAATTTCAGTTTCTTCGTCGAGGCCGAAATTTTACTTAAAGTTAATTAAAAGAAAGTATTTGTGGTAAAATTTTTCAAATAAAATCAAGAATGTTTAAAAAAATTCTTGAATTAATCCTGATAATAATAAAAATTCTGCAACGTATTATAGCGAGCATCCCAGATCGCACATATGTTCATATGTATAGTGCATGTAGTGTGATTGGAAACGTTAAATGCGTTAAAACTCAAAATAATATTTTTGAAATTGGTGGGCGCGATTTCAGGAAAACTACTAAAATTTAAATTATTTTTAGGAAGAAACGTTGTCGAACCGAACCGAAAGGTCAGGGAAATTAATCTCTTCTTCTGTTTGAGCAATTACATTGGTTTTTAGGTAAAAGTTTAACTTCACTCTATCAAGGTTGAAAACAAAGAAATTGCTGAAAAGAAAAAATAAATTCCGGTATTTTCTATTTAATATTAATATTATTAAATGCACATAGAATTGGTGTAAACAATAAAATTAAGTATATTTTACCTGAAAATTTCAAAGCGAAGTGGGAAGTTGTTTCCATAATAACTATGGGAGATCAGGCTTGATATGTACATACATATGTATATATAGTTTCACTAATAATAACCTCATTTTTCTGAATTCCCAATTTTTAGATTTTCAAATACCCGCTTCATACTAAAAAATTGAACGTTCCTAATTAACAATTACAATTTATAGAAATTCGGAACTTTGAGCGAGAGATAAGACGACAATCCGTCCGATTGCAACGCTTTATTCGAAGTGCAGTCCCAGAAAAAAAAATTCTATCGAATGCATCGTCCTCTCTTTATCAGCAAGCGTTTGGTTATGTATATGAAAATCGAGCAATCGAACGATTTAGATTTGGACTCTCACACTGTCGATTACAAATTACATTCCAGGGAATTGGATTTTCAGGCTGTGTGCGAACTGACTAAATGGCTAAATTTCCATTAACATCAATTTCAGTAATTTAGGTTAATAAAAAGTTTTCTAAAATTATATTATCGACACCTAAATGATCATTTAGCCATTTAGCCAGTTATCCGCATTTCACAAACAGCCTTAATTTGTAAGAAAAAATTATTCTGACCTATATATGTACCTACCTGGTAGCAATTACAAATGTTTCAAATGTTTTTATTGTTTGATTCTGTTTTTGTTTTCGAAATATTACTGAACTGTATCCAAAGCAGAATAATAAAGATGGTTTTAAATTTACCCTCGCAATAATCTACCTCGGAATTACACTGCTTAGCAAAATAACCGGAATATTTAAAAATTTCTTTGAAAAACTTAGATTTACTGAAAACTCTCTAGTTTTAAAATTGCGCCAAAATGATAAAGTGGAGTAGTATTCTATAGTAGAAGTAAATAGATTTAAATTGTAATTCCTGATTTAATAATTAGTGTATTATAATACTAAAAGAGCTTCAATATTTAAAACCGAAAATTATTCTGCTAGACTACAAAAACCATGAATGAACTCAGATTCCAACTCTAACCATTAAGTCTCTTATTGTATATAAGTTTATATGTACATCAACTTTGAAATATATTTAAGTATGTCTATTTTATTCTATAAAAACAAATATACATACATATAATACATATTATATATATATTACTGATTATTCCTACTACAAATTAGTAATTAACAATAACACAACATCGAACAAAAGAATTAGCAAATATAAATATGTAAACTTAGGTTAGTTAATTAATTAATTAATATGTTTGAGCTCAATTTTGCAAGACTCAAGACAAGCAAATAAACAAACAAACAGTTCAGTCCCAACTTCTTTGCAAATTGCCTAAAGTAGAAAACTTTTAGCCGAGATATAATGTATGTACATACATATAGCCGCCACTCTAAATATTTATTTATTTTCGATAATGGATTTCGAATCAATACTACTGAGAGCCCTCAAGTCCCTATTTTTATTCAAATTGCTTATAGTCAACGAATTCTTTTAAGCATATTAAAATAATTGTTAACCATCTTGAAATTCTGTTAAAAAAAAACATATTTCTTATGTTTAAAGATGGAATATCAAGTTCCTTTAGAGCATAAAACCATTAATATTGAACCATCCTTTCAGAAGTTATTAAAGGATAAGCAAACCCAAAAAAATTGGAACATTTAGTAACTATTTTCTGAGATCTTCAGCCAGATGTGGCGAATTTTGGACCAAAATGCATACAAAACTACTGTTAAATATATATTTTGTAAAATTTATGATATCACGAGTTATGCGTTTTGAAACTTTCACGTTCATAATTGAGGATTTTCGTTTCGGAAATCGTTTTGAAATATACATACATAAATTGTCAATATGGAGAAGAGAATTACTTACATTTAAATGTTTGAAATGATGATGAACTCTCAAATTTTATGCTTAATAGAATATTTATGATAAATTAATAAAGAATTACTTGCTTGATTTGATCTTTGCATTCCGGTAAAGTGAGATTACGTTTGTCTGAAAGTATCGTTTTTTTTATAAAATTAAATTTGCCGGAGGATAATTCTCCAGAGTGGAGCAATAAAGTTTGGAGCTCAGATTTAGCAACCCATTTCACATTAGCTGCACTTCATCTAATCTAATCCTTCCTTCCATCTCTCATTGTTAGGTATGCAAATTAGACCGACTTAAGCTGCGGTCCAGAGTAAGCAGTTATAGGCATTTTAGATGACCTCTGGCTCCTCTTCTCGGGCAAAAGATCTCCGAACGGCGTCGGAATAAAAGTGGTCATTTGGAAGGGTGCTGGACCAGTTCGACCGGCATTTCTCCGAAACGAAAGCGGCTAGATGCAGATAGTCAGGTGTATCTCAACGGCGAGTCGGCGGGCCGTTTACCTTGAGCAAACTTTTATAATCCACTTGGGAGATGGCTTTCAAGTGAGTTGCTCCGGACCGCCGGTAGCTGTCGCATGAATAAGTAACCGCCTGGGCCGGCCCCTGATATTTATATATCGCCCGGTTAACGAACAATTTCAAAAGTTTTTTCCATTGTTCCCTGATTAAACCGGGCGAAGTGCCACTGTCATAACTTAGAGGCATGTGCCGAGTTGGAAGCAATTATTTAAGTGCTTTTCCACCCCCGAGATGAGCAGACTACTCCTGGCCTCTTCTACTACTATACATTTTTAATACGCGCCTCCGAGTCAAGGTGGGTTCCAGTTTCCTACCGAATTTTGCAAATTCTAACCCTCAACATTGCCAACCGGGGAATTAGGGCAATTTATGCTTTAATGTATGTTAACAGGACGCTTCCTAAAATGCCGCCTCCGAAATGGAAATTGCCTCTCTGGGTCGAAGAAAAAATAGCATCCTTCGCAATTTTTTCACCGCCCCAGAGTGTCTTTGAGGAAGCGTTATTTCAGGTGACATCCCGATTTAAATAATTTTTCTCAATGACTTCGATTTGTCCGCTTTGCCCGAGGGAAATATGGAGCCTTAACGAGATTGAAATAACGAGCACTTGCGATATAAAAATAAGGTACAAGAGGACATTCTTTTCAGTGGATAACTTTTGGGGTTTAAAGATCATTCCTTTGAAAAGCCAATCAACGAAACGTGAATTATAAATTATTTAGAATTTGTGTATTAAGTATTTGTATTTCTTATAACACAACCGAAAATTCTTTTAAAATTTAATCTAAATATAAGTAGTAATAATAAAATATTTATATTTTATTAGTATCTAGCAAAAATGGAGACTTAAAGGAAACTTAAACCCTGAAATTGCTTTGAATGAATTTAAATTCCAAATACCTCGAGAACCACTGAAACGATTCGCTTAAAATTTTGTGTACCAACAGAATACAAAAATATGTAGTCCCTATATTCCTATATATATATATACTCTGCCACGTAGAAAGCTCAACACGGAAACAGCATTTAAAAAATAGCGCTTTGTTATGATTTCTAATGACCTTGAACTTTTGGTTTACGCAGCAATATTTCCGACCAAAAACATTTCGTTCGCCCTTTAACCTTTCAAATTAGCTCTGGAAGAATTCAAAAGGCCCAAGTGCAACAAAGTTACATTCATGCGAAAATTGTCTTTTTTCCATAAGAATTTATATGCTTTTATGCTTCAGACTTAAACGATCGGTCCGAATAATTCCATTACAAATATTCCGGCCTAACATATTTGTAACACTTTATATTCGCGGATTTCACAATGGCAGCCAAATATTGTAAATTTAAAGGGGTTGCCATAAAAATTGGTATTTGGGAAGTTTTTGGGGCTCCTGATTGTGAATCTACACTAGAAATTTGCAAATTTAAGATGGCAGATCCAGATCCACCAACAATTTTCGAACTTCAATAAATTTCATTGAAAATTATAACTATGGCCACATGAGGCCATTAATTTCGAAATCATTTTCATTTTTTGTGTGAAGGCATTACATATCTCGATTTAACATATAGCATACTTTTTATTCACGGGCTTCAAAATGGCGGACCCAAAAATTTTAAATTTGAAGGGATTGAAATGAAAATTCGTATTTAGGGGTTTTCGGAAATCTTGATTGCGAATCTAATTTTAACATATTTAAAATTTAACATGGTGGATAAAATACGATTTTTGAACTGTTCCGGTTCTTAGGTCAATGCCCTAACCCAATCTTTTTATGAAATGCTTTTATAGTTGAACTGATCCCATCCTGATGTCGATGTGCTATTAAATTATTATTTTACGAAATATCCCTTTTAAATGTATCGTGCCCTGATGTTATTGCTTAATTTATGTTAAAAAATATAAACTTCATTCAACTATAATATTATTAAGTAGCCTGATGGAAAATAGAGCCAACATGAGTACAACAATTAATAATATACGTTATTGCCAAATTAATATTTTTAAAATACTTATTAAGATATTTTAATAATAACACATTTTACATACTGACAATAACAACGATCACATTAATAATACAATAATGATAATTGCCTGATGCGGCTCTGTTCCGACTCAGATCGTTTGAGACGTTGCATTCCTGATCACCTTTCTTGATCCTGTCCTAACCACTTGTAGGAAAATCCGGAAAATACTATTCGAAGTTTACACTGGAAATTGCAGTTGGAAAATTCGAAATACATATGTATTTGTAGTACTGTACTGATATAAAAATATCGCGTAAAAAGTATCAGTATCAAAGTAATTGTCGATATAATTACCAACCGGAAAGTGTCGATACTTTTTTTTTTGTGTTTTTAGTACGGGGCTAGTTTGAAAAAAATTCCTAAATATTCTGTACAAATTTCTATAAATAGTCGGGAAATTGTAGTGCACATGAAAAACATAATTTCTTTAGAAATTGATTTTTTCCAGCATGCACATACCCCGCGTAGGAGTGCGGCTGCAGAGCATGACTCATTCAGTTGCGAGCCGTCAGCATGCAAGCGCACCTATGTCACCTGTTCGCGAGTCAAAAGTCGCTGACGTAGGGAAATTCCGTAGAGCCGAAAGGTGTCGATAACAATTAGGACGACGACAACACGGAGAGTGCAGAACGCAAAACAGTCATAGACGTAACGCGTTTTGTCCATTCACTCCTACGGAACGAGCACAGGGTGGTGACGAAAGACACGCGCTAAACACCGACCTACTCTTCAACCTGAAGACGGGCAAAGGTAGAAAAATAAGGACCTAACTTTCAGATCCCTCGCGCCGCGCTCCTCCTTGCCCCACTTCGAGGGGCAAAATGATTCCTAGAAAGCCCTTATTGATTGAACATTCCTCTTGGGCGCCGAGGGTATTGATTACCCAATGATTATCAAGTCGCAGGTGATATTACTCCAATATCGTCCTTATGAGGCTCAAACTGAAATAGATTCCTCCTAAAAAATGTAGGGACTCTTACAACGTTTTCTTCCTGATGAGACGACACGTGATCAATTGCGATTCAATATCTTACATACAAAATTATTCGGGCTCAACTAAAATTCGTTTTAATCAAGCAGCAGCGACATCTAGTAACGACAAACAAAAACATGACTATACCATATTTTAAAGAAGTCTGATATCGAGGAATCCAAAACTTTTTCAGAAGTTGTATTAATCGATACAAATACTTCCTAATAGAATTTCTTGATAAAATTTTAGGCTGGAATTCAAAGCTCTTTACAAGGTATACACCTCCGAGAAGGACATGCGTCAAGAATGTCCATATAGTAGAGATTCTTTTCGAGTTCTTACATTTTCTCAGAATCTAAAGAAGTTCACTTTTAGAGGGAGAATATTGGAATGTGCAATTCGGTTTGGATGAAATCATACATTTTATTTATTAATATTTAATCAATGAATATTGAATTCTAAAAATGAAAACTGAAATTTCCTCTTCGAATGTTAAATTTAAGAGGTTGTGCGAAGTCACAAAACTTTGGGGTATCAAATGAAAGTTGATTACTTCAACAGACATTCCAAAAATATATAAGTAAGTAATTGCAGTAAGTTTTAATTAATAAAATTAAAAATTTTCGTATACAAAATTAATTAAATATCAAAACACCTTTTTAGATGCAAAATAACATGTTTTAGAAACATTTGAGTTTAAGCCTTTAGTAATTAGATGTGTATTTGCTCTTAAAGTTTTTCGTCTTTAATTCGTCTTTAATTTCTAAAAAATTCAGGCAAAATATGCCGGGTAAAAAAATAAGACTGAAAAGGAATAGAGAAAAGACTGCAAATGAAATTTTAGATGGAATTCAATCTGAAATAAGATGGAAGTTTTTATTTTCCCTGAAAAATAATAGAAAATACACTGAAATGATATTACTTACATTGAGAAAAGTCAGACTGAAATGAGGTGGAAATTTTTTTTACAATAAGTAGTTGAAAAACAGACTGATAATTTTATAAAAAAAAATAGCTGTATCGGAATACAGACTGAAATATCCCACTATCAATTTTGCTTATAAATTTGCAGTATGTTCAAGTTTTATTTGTTCACTTGGGAATGCAAAAAAATCTTGAAGGTAGCTTTTAGTTAGTACTTTCTATTAAATTTATTTAACGAACGCTGTAACAAAAATATTTGGGAATATTTTATAAAAAAAAAACTCCTCTTCAGACTATGTACATACTTTGGTCCTAAAAAGTGCTAATCAAAAACGCTAATATACTTACTTCTGTGTTTTAACTGTGGTGGTTCTAATCAGGAAAGCCTGATGCTAATTAAATAATTTTAACGCTTTTGTTATCTATACTACTACTAGGACTAAGATTGACAAAGTTATCATACTCTGCACCTAACTTGTTTAATGACATGTCTTACAAATGCCTTACAAAGGACTGATATTTATATTTTAAAGATTTCCTAAGGTTTAATTCTAGTCGGAATATCTAACATTATCGATTCAAATTTTTCTTTTTTGGTATGGTTCAGTGGGATCACTCTGTGCTCTGGGTGTTGAGTGTTGAACACCCGAATCTGAGCAGCATTCATTCCCTTTTCAGGTTTGCCCTTTTTACCTGATTTGATTCCAGGCTTACACTAAGGAAATCCGGGCCAGAAAGTAAATCTAACCAGCAAAATTTAATTTTTTTAGAGTCTAAGAATCTAATGAGCAATGCATATAGTTAAAAACTGAGCTATAATTAAGTTTTTTCAAAAGGATATAGCCTTTATGAAGCTTTTGACTATTGATGAGATTTTCAAAAAGAAGATAAATGGCATATATGTATATTATTAATAAGATAGTAAAATTATTGAAAGGAAAACAATAATGGTTCTAAGAGTGATTCTTGTGGAACACCACTTATCACAAGTAAGTTCAATTGTTATTAAAACAAACTTTCTTTCTGCTGTTCTATGTATTTTTGTTTTAATTTTAACTAAAGTAATTTGTTTTTAGACATACCCCTATAGTTGTGATAACTTTTACAATTTAAATTTTTTGTGGTTCTGAAAAATGATTCAGACTTATCCGGCCTTTATTACCTCTAATTTCGTAAAAACACACATAATAAGAATTAAGTTTTTTAGAGATCCATTAGCTTAAAAGCCACACGACAGCTGAATTTATTGGAATCTAGAGCAAATAAACCTCTAAACAACTTTTTTCAACAACTTTTCAAAACCAGAAGCCTTCTTCCGCCTCTGGACGTTCCCGTATTACAACAAGAGAAGAGTTAATATTGTTGGACTAAAATTGAAGGCACCACATTGTCCTTTTCAGTAAATAAAGCTAATAGCAAAACAGTGTAAAGGTTGACAGGGCTAACCGCCCAGAAATGCGGCTAATCCTCAGCACTTCAGGTTAATTGGAGTCCTGAAGAGGTGGCGGTTTGCGGTTCAGAGCCAGCCACTTTCAGGCTCTTCCCGGAAATTGCGAGTGAAATAAGGGAAGAAGGACACTTACCGTTCAAAGACCAAATATGTGAAGGCAATGACGTGGCTGTATAAACTCGACCTAGTGCTAGGGCACTGGCGGCAGCGTTGGCGGCCGCAGCAGCCGAGCTGGCCTGGCCCTCCTCGCCGGGCTCCAGATCATTTCCGCCGACCAGGATGGGGTGATGCTCGTACACCTGACCCGATCCCTGCTGGACGGGAATGCTTTCGCTCTGGTGGTGGTTCCCGTGATGATTGTGGTGGCTGCTGTTGTTATTATTCGAGGCCTGGAGGTCAGGAACGGAGGACAGACTCCTTGCCCGCTGCCTATCATTTTGCTGGACGTGCATGCCGGGCAGAGCCCGCAATAAATTAAATCCAGGTGCGGTTCCAGCTGATACAACGTCAGTGCTGGAACTTGTTGAGAATGTTCGTGTTCGAGGACTCTGATGCCCTCCGTTTGCAGCGGTGCTCGCCTTTGCTCCCATTTTAAAGGGGTCTTCCGGTTCGATAACCACTGGACAAACGCACTTTATAAATGAAATATGACCAACGCACCAGCGGGTTTATCTCTTTCCGCACTATAATTCACAATATTTTTTCCTAAAACTACAAACAAACTTGGAAAAAAATCGATCGCAGTTCGTTAGATGCGCTCTGAATCAGTTCCGGGGTGGCTGACGAGGCGACGTTCAAATAATATGATTTTATTTTTAAGTGTTTTTTTATTTTTATTTTTTTCTCGCAGGGCCTACAGGAGGGGAAGCGAAAGAACGTGTAACAAGCTAAAAAATCTCAATATTAAGCGCTCTTCTCGCATATGAAGGAAGAAATGCAAATAATCACAAATCTGCGGCAAGTGTCAAGGGAGCACCCACTTCCATAACAAAAGGCGACGACATTGCCACCAGTTCCCCCGAAGTCCGATTCGAAGCGGTTGGGACTCCCGCCGACTACAAATTTACCAGATTTCCGATAATTATGTAAAATTTGCACATTTCCCACACGCCTCGGCCGCTATCACCGCTGGAGGACCGATTTATTTCGCCCGGACACTTTCAGCGCTGGTGCACCTTTTCCGCAGGGAGCTCTTCTGGATGCTGAACTCTGACAGTCGGACGAACGGTCCCTGTCACAGTTGTCAGCCCGCGGAGCTGTGCAAACGTTCACCTGACGCGAACCGCCCGCGACCGGATAAATTTTTGCTTTGATTTCCGCCTCGACCAGGACGCTTTTCAAAAATCCACTGTTTATTTTTAAATTACACCCGATGAACGTTTTATTTTCGCCTAAAACACGCCGTTCCCCATCGGCCCGGTGGGAGAGTGCAAAACTTCACGCACACACGCATCGGCCAAGCACACATCGAAGCGGACCGTACACCTACACTATCAGCAGCGCTGAATGCCATGTTTGTATGACACAGTCCACTGAACTCAAATTCGCTAAATTATATCACAAATTCTTCGAATAACCCCTAAAAACCGTTTCTAAACCCTAAAAATAACCTCTTAAACCCCTTATAAACAATTTAAAATAACTTTGCTCCTCCAAACACTCCTTAAAATCATAAAAAAATATTTTAATTTCATACAACCCAGTCTTACCAAAAGACAAAACAAATTTACCTTTTGACATTTCATTTGACATACGTCAGCTGTGTGTTGATTTTTGGAGTGGATTCCGTGAGGACGTCGTGGAAAATTGAAATTTATTAACGCTTCAAACTGTCCGGTACTGCGAGAAGATGTCATCGGCTACGGTAAGAAATGTAGGTCTTTGCACGCTTTTCTAATTAACAAACATTTAACTGGTCGCTGTAAAGAAGGTAAACGAAAATTCCCCAAACTCTGAACACGTATCCTGGAGTTTTGCTCTGAATTTTTAGATCCCGAGGGATTTTGCTTTGAAGCTAATTAACTCTGCTTTTTAAGGCTTCTTTAAATAAAGTAGATATTGGTGCAATTATTATGCCTGGATTAATGTAGACAATTATTTTAATTTGCCCTCTCAGTCGCTCCGATGACTATTTTTTTAACTTACGCTTTGAACCTCATTTCAGAAATAGGACTGCTGTTTGTAAATGCTTCATAATTGTGTGGATATTTCAATTTTGACTATCTTTGAGGCAAAGTAACTATAACTAGCGATATATTACCTACAATTCCCCTTTTAGAAACTGTCTTCTTCAATAATTTTGGTTGGTTGGTTGGTTCTCCTTTACAATCTTCAGATAGTGCCGCCACTGCGGTTTATTTGGTAAATAATTTTGGAATTCCCATAAGTCTGATAATTCTAATTATAGTAGTCACCACTTATCTGACTTAATTTTTATCCTACTCTGGTCATATTTTTAACCTAAGACATACTAGACTTGATTTCAAGCTTCACATTAACTCTTTTATTACCAAAAATAATTCTATTATTCCGAGGATATATTTATGTATGTATGTATCCAGAATTCAATCAATATATTCATACTCTGGTAAAATCGGCTAAAAAAACCATCTTATTGTGATAGATTTAAATAAGTTAATCTTCAATCATTTCTAGAATTGTATTTGTATCACCGAAAATCGTACTTCTTAAGTCGCGAAGCTTACTTTGCAAACTCATTTTTTCTACTAGAGTTCGCTAAATTAAGTAGGGGCACCTCGATCTAATCCTAGGATGCCACAGCCACATGGTCTTATATTTTTACGCAAGTTTTCAAATTTAAAAATTACCATTTTCATTGCATATTCTTTTTAATTTATATCAAAATAAAATTGTTTTCTGCAAATTTAAGAATATTCATTTCAATTAGAAATTAAACTTTATTACTCTTTATTGACAGATATAAGATAAAAAAGAAATTAAAATCCAGAGCCGTCGAAAGAGCAAAATATTTGCAAGGGCATCTTCACGTTTTATAGACATTTATAATAAAATAAACCTATCGAAATTTTTAGAAATTTGACTTCTTTAACACATTTATCTATTTTTAACACTATTATGTATATTGAATATACTTTAGTTTAGTTAGTTAGTTTTAATCACTCGGAATTTAGTTATAGCAGTATTTATAGTTTTAAATTAAGATATTTAGTTATAAATAAAACTGAGGAAATAATCAAAGTTTTTAAATTGATTGGCACATTTCCACGTTTAAAGAACTTATTTAATTGTTATAAATCTTCGTTGCATGAAAATAGAAACCTTTACATTTCCTTTTTTACTGCTTAGCTCCGTTATTAAGAAGCGACTAATGCTAAATTAATTCTCACTTGTTTCCATCCCTACAAATTGTCTAGACTAAAAAAGCAAAAATTTTGTAGGTACCTCTGTTGGATGATGACACCGTTCCTTTTGGCGAAGAAGAAGAATTAGGACAAAACACAAAAACGTATACGTAAGTTAAAAAATATATTGAACCCTTTAAAAGATTAATTATTAATTGAAATGGTATATTTTCTTAAAGACATCCTTACGTTACATTTTTCCACCTGTTCTTCCGCGGAGCCGCAATAGTCACATACATGCTCTGTGGCTGGTTTAGTGATTCCTTCATTTCAAGCTTCGTGATGGTGGTGCTGCTCCTCTCCGCCGATTTTTGGACAGTCAAAAATATCACAGGACGACTCCTCGTGGGGCTGCGGTGGTGGAACTACGTGGACGAGGAGGGCAAATCGCATTGGGTGTTCGAGTCGAAGAAGGTGTTTGTATATCCTTTGTCTTCCTCTGTCTTCGCTTCAAACAACTCAATCTATATAAGCCCTTTTTGTTTCCTTCCACTTTTTTTTTAGGGCAGAAATATACAGGGTCGCAGTAATCCGAACGAGGCGCGCATCTTCTGGCTAGCGCTCATCCTCTGCCCTGCACTTTGGGCCATATTTTTCATTATAGCGCTCTTCGGACTGAAATTCAAGTGGCTGCTCCTCGTGATGATTGCTCTAGCGCTGAATGGAGCCAATCTCTACGGCTACGTGAAGTGCAACTTCGGTGCCAGCAAAGACCTCAATTCAGCTGCTACAGATTTTGTGAAAACGCAACTTTTCAAAAACGCCGTTGAGATAATATCGAAACCGTCACAGCCAGCCACAACGAAACCCAGTGGAGTTGTGTAATTCCTTAAAAAAAAATTCCGTGATTACCATTTAATGTAATGTATGAAACGAGCGAAGTGTTTTGTTGTGTATCTTATTTTCTAGATTACTAAAGTAAAATATATTGCCTTTTTAAGTTATCACAAGAATTGTATTTATTTTGGCTTAACTAATTACTGAACTATTTAAATATTTTTTTTAATGGGTTTCATGTAAATGTTTACTGGTTTTTTAATAATAGGTTTGTGTTGCACTCCTCAGCATGAAGCTGGAGACATTCACCCAATTCAGGCGCTATAATTTAGGCTCTGTGGATCCACATCCTAATTAACCTAAAAAAACAGAGTTGTTTGGAAGGTTTGCCACCTTTCGAGCAGGCCGGCCCGGTTGGCTCAACGACCGGGAACATTTTTCCGATTGCGAAGAAATTTTATAGGCATATTGCGCTAACCCACTATATAGACTATTCCTTATGAAATAAGAGGTTTCAAACAAAGATGGTAACTGACAATTTAAACTCTTATCTGGCACACTTCCACAGAATCGCATAGCCGGCGCTGCGGGGTCCGTGTGACCCCAACCACAAAAATGCTTACTGTAAGACAACTAATGATTTTTTTTTTATTTCAAATAAATTAACGATACTTTTATAATGAATGCTCTACTGATATACATATGTAGATATGCAAATAAAAATAAGAAATATCCAACATTGAGATATGAAAACGAAATTGTAAAATGCTAAAATATATACCAAAGGTACACTCGTTTGGGAATTACTAGGTTGGGGTCAATCTGACCCCTACGTGCCGTGCCAGCTAGGGGTTAAACCTGTAGAATCTAGAGATTACAATAAAAATTTGTATTTAGGAGTTTTCAAGGGTGTCGAAATTTAAAATTTAAAATACCATTTCGATGTTGCCACAATAAATTGACCTCAGATAACATAAGTCTCAAAATTGCCAACTACTTAGACTTCCACTATAAACGATCAAAATTTTTTCTATAATTTAAAAAACTATTTGCAGAAAGTTACACTACTTATTTATCCTTTATTTGCAGAAACGAGTTTTAAAAAAGGCAAATTACTTTTTTATTTATTGTGGGATGAAAAAATAGATATTATTTTGTTTTAATCCAAAAGTATAGTAGTCAGCCAGCCAGTCAAATGGTAGTTTGTGCATTTTGGATAGGCAGCAATTTTGTGCTTGCAACACGTGGGCGGTTAACTTTGAGTTTTAAATTATAAACCCGAAAAAGGAAAACATTTGGAAAAATAATTTAAAAAATAAAGCGTTGTCTAATAACAATATAGAAATATGAGTGAATATGAATTCTTCGGTGGTCCTAAACTTTTCAGCAGCACTGAAATATTGCTCTTACTTTTTATAGATTATAAAGCTTGGTTTTGGCTTTTCAATTGGTATCTTTTAACGCAATAGGGTGTTTTTTTAAATAGTTTATTTTTTATTAAATATAATGCAAAATCTGTTCAATTTTCCATAGAAATGTTTTTGTCCACTAAACAATGACCCACCAATTGTAAAAGGATTCATACTAATTAGCATCACATATTAATATTATTTACTTATTTTACTTATCATAAAAATGTGGAAAGTTTGTTTCTTTAAATTTTACGTCGACTGTTGCACTTGAAAAGGAGAAAACTCGCAAAAAAAGTCACTGCTCCAGGTGAGGCTCGAACTCACAACCCCGGCATTGCTCACAAGTTACTGATTATAAGTACCGTGCGCTAACCAATTGCGCCACTGGAGCTGACGGTCGAGTTACTCTAAGTGCGGCTAAGAGCTCCCTGAAGGAGGGGTATACTCCTCCATCTCTCTCCACGCCGAGCCCAAACAACCAGTACCCCCTGGAGAGAGCCATTTTTCACCTGTGAATCCCGTTTAATGTTAACACTGAAGAAATTCTTTTCTCGCCTTTTTTAATTCAAAATATTAAAAAAATGATGGAAAAAGTGTCCGACCGGGACAAAACCCAACCGATTGACGCACGACGCGTTTGTTTACGTTTTCCACCCCCTGGAGACTTTCGTTAATCCGGGTCGGGAACTTAACGAACCTTCCCCGCTGATGGGCAGTTCGTTCGTTGAATGGACGTTTGACGTTGGAAGTGTTTTCATCGGGAGGGTTTGATTTTTGTGAGAATTTTGCGAAGGTCCCGCTGGATAAAATAACTGCTGTTCCGCGCCGAAAGTCTGCTCTTTTTATGCAGAATTCGATTTCGCCTGTTTGCAGAGTGAATGCCCGTGTTCAGAGTTTGCTCGTAGTGTGTTTTAATGATAGCTGACGTTGGCCTGTAACTAACCAAATTTTACCCAAATCGAAGTCTTTTTGGGCTTGATCTAATTCTATTTAGGTCGTAAAACGGATATTTAATATAAATGTAAGTAATGTGCTCCATACCGCCGTGAAATTAGCTCAAAAACGTGAATTTTAACATCTTCTAGACGTGAAGACGTCAAACTGACAGATCTCGTCCAGCAAAACCTTCCGTGAGCCCCCTTTTTAAAAGTGGCTCTGCATGAGCAGACCCATTTGCCCGGCCGCAAATTTGAAGAAGCCGTGGGGCATGCAGAGCACATCGTGCCCTGGGAAATGAGTTGGTTCGACACCTCCGGCCTGGCCAGTCTCGCCAAAAATGCCCTGAAGGAGGCCCAGAAAACGATCGACAAAGCCCTGGACATCCAAGAGGATGAAGAGATGTCGGCTGGAAGCGTTATTCACAAGAGCAAAACCGAGCCAACAACTCCCATGCAGCCCCTGTGGCCGTCGACGAATCCCTCGCTGTGGGGCTCCTTCACAGGCTCCTTCTTCGACAATCCGAAGTCAGATGAAATGATAACAACCCCGCCCAAGAGCGGGGTCACACCCACTCCCGGAGACCAACCCGAAGGGAAGCGACAGTCAGTGCACTCGAATTCGGACTCCGTCGAGTTGCTGTCGCCCCCAACGACGCCCTGCTCGGGGGTCACATCGCCCTCAGTGACCGTCTACCACTCGGAATCCGTCGAGGTGATCACGACGCCCAACAGCAGCGAGCTGTTCAGCCCCGACTCGGCCAAATCGCCGGACAGCGTCGAGGTGATTGAAAGCGACGAGATTTTGGAGGAAGACGACGACTCCATGTCCTTCAGCACGGTCATGGACGACTGCGTGGACCAGATGGTGGTCACTTCACCGCCGGCGAAAGGAGCCTCAGCCCCTTGTCCAGAGCCGACGTCGAATCCCTCGGTTGTCGATTCCTGCGAGTCGGTTAAGACTTTGATCGAGAGCACCGCGTCCACAGCGTCTAAGACTAGCGGATGCACCGCGGTTGAGGATGCTCTCATCGATTCTCAAACCCTTCTTTCGGACTCCACTCAGAGCTTCGAGGACGTCCAAATACCAGACACATCCGTCGAAGATAAAGACTTGGTTAAAGTACGATCAGGTAAGTTAATATTTTATTAAATGCATATTATTTTCCTCGTTTATCTCAGATTTTAAAGTTTATAAAATCATGGAGCAATCTTTCAGCTAATATCGTTTCCATTTTGGAAAATATTCTTTAGTACGATTGTCGCTCAGAATATTTATGTAATACTAATATAATTTTATTTTACCCAAAATTTGTTATCTTCAAATTCGTAATTCCAATTTTCAAAACAAGAAAGCTATTCTTAAAAATCTATCTATTTATGAGGAAACAAGTCTTCAGACCGCAGTCTATACTTTTACAATTGCTTTTCAAATTCCTCAAAATCCTTCCTTGTAAAAGTTATTTTAGATGTGTGGTTTTTTCATGTTGAAGCTTTAGAAAAACAATGACTGAAGAAATACTCATAAATTCCGCGTCGAAATTTTGCTATTTTATTTTTGGCATGTGATTCTAATTTTTATATATTTATAAAATTTTTGAACATGTAGTTTTACATTCATTCTTTCTTTAGTCTAACTTTTGGTTCTGATTCGAAGGTGGTGGAAACCCTGTTTTTTAATCTTTTACGTCTTCAATGGGTTTGATTTTGATGTAATTTAGAATTAGGGCCTATGTCTGCCTTACCAAAATCTTAAATTTCATCGTCTTCGTTATTCTTAATCTCAGGTCCTCCTTCGGAGCCAACATCTGCAGATGAAGTGGACACTACCACGTCTTCAGATATTGAAATCATTTCAAACCCCAACGGGGACTCGAGCAGCACGAACAGCGCCTGCCGCTCGAGCCCTTTGAAGACGAGTATGGGATTAGGGAAGAAGTGCTCCCATGTCACAGACCTCAAGGGCTCGAAAAAAGGCCACTGCCGGGAACCTTCTGAGGTTTCGACGCATTCCGACGACTCCCAGCAAAGTTCACATTCGGAAACAGACAAACTGCTGCGACGCATTAGCGAATTAAGCGAAATCCTCGAGTCCAGAGAAATGCGACTTCTGGAAATGGGGCGTCAAAACGCTGCGCTACAGGACAAAAACGCCGAGTTTCAAGCGATGCTCGAGGCCAAGCAGAAAAGGGAGGATCACTTCGAAACAGAGGAGTACACTCAGCGGTTATCAGCCCTCGAGAAAAAATTCCAAATGAGTATTAGAGAACGTGACGCCCTCAGGGAACAACTGAAGGTGGCACAAAATGAGTTAGCGACGAAAATTCCAAAGGACAATTTGGATAAAATCGTAGCTGAGAAGGACTTCATGATAGAAGAGCTCCGTTCTGAAGGCGAAAAACTATCGAAGCAAGTTCTGCAACATTCAAATATTATTAAAAAATTGCGAGCGAAGGAACGCGAAAACGACAGTGTCCTGAAAAGGAACAAAGAACAAATTGAAGAGCTTACCGAGGAGGTGGAGCGCCTGAAGAAGTCTCTAGCCGCTAAAGAAGAAGTTGAGCGATCGCAAATCGAAGCCGTTCACAAGCTTTCATCGGAAAAACGAACACTAGAAAAGGAGAATAACTCGATGAAAAATCAAATTGAAGACTTTACATCGAAACTAGAAACGGTCCAAACCAGCCTGGAAGCTGCCAAAAAGGAACTTCACGACAAGCATCAAGTTCATTCGGAGCTGACCAAAAAATCAAAAACTCTAGCAATTCTCGAGTCTGAACGGCAGCAAACTCAGAGTCAAAATGCTGAAATTTTGGTGCAATTGGAGGACCTTCGGGAGAAATTAAGAATTGCTGAAACTGGAAATTCGCGAAGGGAGCAGAAATTAAGGCAAGAAAATGCAGATTTACTTAGACGTTTGGAAGTCGCAGAGATGAGGGCCGAGGAGGTCACACAAGAAAGTAGCTTAGCTACTATTCCTTTGATAAGGCAATTAGAAGCCCTTCAAGCCACTTTATCCAGCCGGACCAATAGTTGGGAGAAGCAGGAACATGAGCTGGTTTCAAAGTTGGGTAAGTAATGGAGGAAAAATATATATTTGCAATATTATATTTATTTTATTTATTTTTTTCTTTTTTACAGAGGAAGCCCAAGACAAACTTAAAAGACTTGAAAACGTCGAAGCATTTGCAAAGCAACAGGAGAGTTTACTTAATTCTAGAATTAAGAGTCTGGAAGATAAGCTGTCCAGTGTTTTGCTTAAGTCCGAACAACTAACGAGTACACTCCAACAAGCAAATCTAGACTTCAGTTTGAAGGAAAGCGATTACAAAAGGTACGTTTATGGAAAATTTCAATAATGTTTTTATTTTGTTTTAGTAAAAAAGTCTGTTTATAAGGGCCCGATGCTTTTAGTAGCATCTAAGTTTACTTAAATTGTAACTAAGAAACATTAGGATAAACTAAATACTTATTTAAACGCATAACCCTGATATTAGACGTTGAATTGAATTTGAATTTTTTCGTTTGAAAAATATTTCTAAAAGTTTGTAAAGTAACATTATCGCATTGCGCTTTTTTATGCATAGAAATCGTTACGTAATTTCTTGAATAGAATGCGACATATCCAGACCGAATTATCATAAAATGAATTCTTGCAGCAACATTTCGATTATTATTAAGAAAGCTAACATTTTAAAATTGTTTTCTTTTATCAAATATATGGAGTTATCTACTTTGCTTTCTGAAAATTAGGGGTCGTTTAAAAACGTTATTACAAAAAACTATTGCTCTGATTATTTTTGTATCATCACTGTTATAGAATTTCTAATACCTCCTCTCTTTTTAAAACTTTTTTTTTTAATATGTTGCAAATAACAAATGATATAAAAAAGCCTTACCTTAAGTCATAACTGCTATCTGCCTCAACATATGCTTGAAATTTAAAATCAAATTTATTAATCACAATCAAAGATATCGTTTTGAAAAATCAATTTTTCGAGAAAAACGCGTTTAAAGTTTTCCAAGTTCACTTTTGCGTATCAATATTTTAAAAGAAATACAATATTTTGAAAACATTAAAGTAGGATAACTCTGCAATAAATTTGAGAAAAATTCCAACAATTTTGGAATTCTAATCGTCAGTAATTAACTTATTATTTATTATAAAAAAAATATACTCGTAGGCAAATCGAAAAACTACAGAACCAATTAGACGAATGTACAAAAGAAATCGACGATCTTAAGTCGACATGTTCATCCCTCGAAAAACGGATTGAGGTCGAAATCAATTCACAACCAAAACTCGTGCCAGAGGATGCGTCAATTGTGGAGGCTCGTTCACAAGATTCAAAAACTGCGGAGGCGGTGGATGCTGGCAATCAAATGCAGACGGGGAACACCTCGCCTACGCTTAGCCTCGGCCGAAACTCCATCGCTGATTCACTTGGAAGTTCGGCTTGGCAAATGGTAAATACATTTTTACATAGTTCGACTAAAGTTGTCCTTTTTAAAAAAACAATTATTTTGTAGGACGACCTCGAGTGCATTTCAAATTCGGGCAGACAAATGGGTGGTGCATGCGGATCCATTTACGGACTGAGCGCTGGTTTAGGACAATTGGGACACACCGCAAGCATGTTAGAAAATTTACAATCCTCGCTTAAGCAAAAAGACGGAGAAGTTAGTCAACTGCAGTGGGAATTGTCGAGGCTGCAGAGTGAGCGACACGTTTTAAATGGTGAAATAGCAAATTTGACTGTTGAATTAGAAAATGTAAAGAAATCTATTTTTTATAATATTTAACATTTTCTCAATATTTCGTTTCTAATATTACAGATCAAGGAACGGCTTGTTTCTCACGAAGCCATGGAAAAAGAATTCGCTGAGCTTCAGCAACAGTACGACGCTCTACTGCAAATGTACGGTGAAAAAGTTGAGGAAGCCCAGGAACTGGAGTTGGACCTTCAGGACGTTAAGGAAATGTACAAGGCTCAAATAGACGAACTGTTGCGCCAGAAAAACGTTCCTTAGGAGTGTTTGCCACATGCAAGGGAGTGTGGTGCGCTCGCCAGCATGCTGAACAACAATCTTTCGCCGCTGGGGCTTTTCTTGCATGGCCTTAGATTTTTTAAGTCGACGACGCGAAGCGAAAAAGTGTGATCCTTGCAGGATCTACTGGTGTTTATATAATTATTATACACATTATTTATCCCTAAGATATAATTAGCTATGTAAATTAAGCGCAGTTATCACTATTCGACGATAGGCACTTAGGGTTAATGAAGCGTCTGCTGCGTGGCCGCCGGGCGCGTGTGATGTACCTTTATTTATTTATATGTAATTGATTTTTTTTGTTGCTGATGGTTACTGTTATCGTGCTGATTTTTCTCAGAATATTTTTAAATGGAAAAATTAAAAAGCTCTTATTAAATATCGCTTTTTGAATAATTCTTTTCCTCAAACATTTTCCATTTTCTTTTTCAGGGCAATAATAATTTTAGGGATTTCAGGATTTTAAAATCTTCTCTTCACGATATTAAATAGAAAATTTCAGTCATTTCAGCCCAAAAAATCCGTGAGACAAATTAACCCTCTTCAAAGAACAACTTTGGCTCGAATTTAAAAATAATAAAAAATATATTTTGGCAAACTTTTTGCTATATAAAAGATTATTACTGATTAGCTGCAATCCTCATCTATCAAATAAAATCATTATAACACCCAGTAGTCTATTACAATCTATATATTATGTATCAGAGCGATTTCTAAAAATTTAAGAAAAAAGTAGCCAAAGTAACCCGCATCTACGGTACCTTGAATTATACATTGTTGGCCGCTATCTTGAGTCCGCCATTTCGAAACGCTATATTTTATTTACATAAACAGCAACCTTATATGTTACCTTAAAATACTTAGCACCTTCAGACAAAAAATAAGAAATATCGAACCATGCACAAAATAACGAGTATCAAAATAAAAAAAATACAGATGATGATAGCTTTTCCAAAGATTCAATGTGCAGACAAGTTTGAAAATACTTAGATTATTTTTTGCAGTGTTGAGTCAAAATCGCGTCAAAAGGATTGTTCTTGGAAATAATTAAAACAAGATTGACTTCAAAATATTTTATTGAAAAGAAGGGCAAATTAAGAAGTACTAACTAAAAATCGTAAGCAGTGATCGGTCAAATTTTGGGACGCACCCAACATAATTTCTAATTGAATTTATTAAAAGCGCAAAATCCTGATAATAAAATTTTGGGAAAGAAGGATATAAACGCCGAAGGATAAAAAAGAGAAATTTTTGATGCTCACCAAAGACTCGTTCTCGATCGTTTTTGATGCTGAATTGCGTTGAGCTCGATAAATAGCCAGAAGGATGTCATTTGATCACTGAAGCTAATTACTAGCGATGGTTTGATGTTCTTCTATTTTGAATCCTGTGGTTTATGAAGCTCCGCAACTCGATCGCGTATGAATGATGATCGCGAAATGAGACGATCTCCCCAAAAGAGAACGTTTTCAAAACACGACGGAACAAATAAGTGGGGGGTACAACAGGACATCAACGTATTTTTTTTTAGAGTTAGAAATGCAACTGCTCTGGAGTACTTCGATTGGACTTCAACTCTATAAAAACTGCTCCCGCAACGGAGACTGCTGGAACTAACTTGCAAGCTTCAGAACAGTTTTTTAGTCGCAAAACTGCACTCCCTCGTCGGGGCGGTTTTGCTGATTTTTGTTGGTTTTTTGTTGTTGATTTTAATATTTTTGTTGATTTTTGTTGTTGTTGTTGTTTTTACGCGCAAATACTGAGAATCCCACAAAGCCTTTCAGCTTCATTTCGAAAGATCCCTTCAAACCCACGGTGTCCATCCTTCGTAGAGAACTGCTAAATTGTCCGGATTCATGGCCTCACGAATCATCCAATCAACTTGTTCGGCTACGGTTAGACGACGATTTGGATCCGGATCACGTCCCTCCAGCTTCATGCGAATTCGTCGCCAGACTGACACAGCATAGGCGTTTCGTTTCTGTTCGGGTTGAGTTCCTAAAAGTATTTATTTTAAAAAATCGGACAATTTCAAAGCCAAAATCTTTAAAAAGTAATGTTACTATGTTGTTATACTATGAATTGAAAATATTGAAACCAGAGAACTTCTCTTTTCGCCACTTTCATTCATTTCTTATTTAAACATTATGCCTTTCGAAAGAAATTTAAATCCTAGTAAATAATAAATTCCGTTTATATGATAGGTATGTACGTAATATTTAAAATGTAAGTAATTTTATTCAAACTATTTTTCAACTTGGTATGTAAGACGACGAAAAATTTTAAACATATTAAAAAAAAAACCTTTGGGGATTTTTGGTATGAGTTTAATTTAATTGCATTTTTCTTGTTCTTATTTAATTTATAAAAAAATTATCATTTATTTATCTATTTAGTTTAAAAATAAATTTAAATTTATAAAAGAAATTACTTGGCCACAATTTTGGATTCTGAAAAGTGCCTGTAGTAATTTAGTAATTATCAACAAAATTTTAAATACCCTGACCATATTTAAGAATATTTGCAATTTCCATTCCACAGAAAAGGTAATTTTCAATAAAAATATTATATTGTTTGCTTGAAACTCAAAGAAAAGCTGAGCTTAAGACTTAAGTCGATGCTAGAGCTTAAGCTCGAACTGTGAAACTGAGCAAAATAGTTTGTCTAATTCTAATTTAAAGTTCTAATTAAAAAATTTTAATTATTTAGATAGTTTTACTTATTAGATATTTTTCCTATCAGTTTTAAAAATAATTTATCCAGGTACGGAATTTTTTAAGGTTTTTATTGTTGTAGAAAGGAGTCACAGAATGATTCATAATCGTATTGTTAGAATATTCGGTTCTGTGAGATCTCGAAATATTATGTCTAAATACATAACAAAAGTACCGATACTTTTAATCCCATACTTTATTCACAGTGATATTTTTTATTCGATACTATTCATAAGTAAAATATCGATACTTTTGATTTCATACTGTGTCCCTAATTATACCCATGGAAAATTTTAAATAAAAGCCCACTTATTAAGTTGAATTTAAAAAATCCTTACCTTTTTTACTTTCTCTAGTTGGAGTCCCTGAAGATTTTCCTTCACTCCTGTCCCTTCTATCTTTTGTGCAGTCGTCCAGAGCGTTTTTGTCCGTAATCAGTCTCAGTAAATCACCATAAATATCCTCCAGTTCTTCTTGGACAAGGTCTATAAGTTCGCGGATTTCTTTCACGTTCTCCTCGGTGAAATCCTTGCTAAGTACCCTCACATGGAGATCACTCAAATGGCTAAAGAACAACTTGTAGCTATTCTGAAATATTTTGTGCCTTCCATCGATCTTCAGGATCATTTTAGTTAGATATCGCATGTCCATGCGCAATTCACTGTCCATCAGGGCGCGTAATTTGTGGGCGCTCATCTGGAGGTTGTCCTGTGTCGCCAGGAGCTCCTTTTCGACTTGGGCCAACTTTCGCTGAATATTGTCAGTCATTTCGTCCAGCAGCGAAGTGATGTTGCTGATCCAAAAATGATCGACAGCTCCTTCTGGGTCAAGAAGTTGGACAATCGCCTCTTCGACCGGTGTTATTTTTGATGCAGCAATCTGCTGACCCTTGTTAGCCTTTCCGTACTGCGTAACAATAAAAAAGACTTGCTCATCTAGTTTTATAGTTTCGGGCCTGAGGCTTCCAAAATTTTCGAAATCGACTACAGCACAGGAATTTTGCAAAACGATTGAAGCTATTTTACAATGCGTCGCATATTTGGTTTCCTGGCTTAAAACGGAGCTATCGAAGGCTTGTTGAAGGCTGATTAAATTTGGATTAGCACCAACAGCCCATTTCAATCGCTGAACCACGGCGGTCGTGAAGGAAGAGAGCTCGTCCTTTATTTTTTGAATGGAAATCTTCCACGCTGTAAGATTCTGTACAGCGCTCTGTAGATTTTGGAGGAGGGACCCTTTAGAAATTGAATGACTAGAAATAGGCTGACCTGCGAAAGCCTTCTCGTTCATCCACGCGTGAACAGTTACTATAATTTGCATGTGCTGCGCAATTTCAGTGTAAGTCGCAACCGCGCGTTTAAGATGGCCTACCACCACCGTCTGCCTGATCGAAGAGGCTAAATTATTACACATCGCCTGCGCGTAGGAGTAAACAGATTCGGAAAAAACGCCAGTCTGCAGGTTCCGCGATGACTGAATTATGGCTAGGTCATCAGCGCTGTTCGTGTCGGGAGGACGGTGCCCACCCAGGTTTAGGTTCAACAACTCCAACTCAAGCAGGGACCCTACGAAGGATCCAAGTCCGAAAATAGTAGTCGCTTCGTAGTCGGCAATAAAAATGAGAATTGGCTGGTGGATCACTCGAAGATTATAGACGAATTCCAAATTGTTCTCTTTAAGTCCTGTAACAGCTCTTTTGGCACTAGCACAAACTTGTGATATTGTTTGGAATTTTTTGAGCTCAAAATGTTGCTGGAATATCTCCGTTGAATGGTTTTCGAATATTCGAAGCTGAAAGATTCACCAAAAAATAATTAATATACCTTATAAAAGCAAAACCGGATATATTTTAAACACTTCAAAATTAGCATGGTTTTAATTATTAACTTGTTTCTGCGCTTTCAAAACAAAAATTAAAAAAAAGCATGCAAATTAAAGTAAAAAAAAGTTAATACATACCGCCATAAAACTTGATTTTGAAATATGATCCAATGATTTCATAGCCGCCTCTTTATCAGGAAGAGAATTTACAGCTGAATTAACAGAAAATAGGGCCGCCTCCAGGTTTGTGCAAATTGTCCTAAACATTTGATCTACCATCTCAAAAAGTTGCCTCGACTCCGCATCCTCCAAACTTTCGACATTCACTTGAAAGTGCTGCCTGAGGTCTTGAATTTCCCGCGAGCAGTTCATGTGGGTTTGAACTTTGTTAAAGGTCAGCTCCAAATCGATTACTTCCTCAAGGAGTATGATAGAGTCCAAAAATTCACTAAACCCAGGACTGTCGTTCATGGTTTTTTCGACAATTTTTGGAATGATCTCAGTAAGAAAAACAGTATCAAGGTCTTTTAGTGATTGCACTAAATTGCAAAGGTTGTTAAGAGCATTAATGAAAGGAGTTAGGTTTTCATAAACGTCCGAGTTGAGCAGTAATTTTGGTGCTTCAGTGAGATAGGTCAAATGGGACATTTGCTGGTCAAGAATTAAATTTGTGTCTAAAGTAAACTGAAAGCCTCCGCTGACTGACTTCAAACAAGCCTCTTCTAATGTCAGAAAATCTTCAACAGCTTTGCAGAAATTTATAGAAAGAGCGGACTGAATTGCCTGTTTTGATCCGTTCTCCACCTGCTTGAAAATAGAGACAGCTTCTTGGGCTTCCTCGAGAATTATTTCCTAGTTATTAAAAGAAAATGTAAATTTATTTAGAATACAACGTATTCCACTAAAAAACCTACGTCGGCCAAAGTGAGGTGTTTCTGGAGAATTTCGAAGCCATTGCTGAGAGCTATGTTTGTTTCTTGGAACACTTTTCCCAACTCGAAAGCGTAGGGAGCCGCCTGCTGAGAAAATTCGTTGCATATTTGCTGATTCCCTAGAAATTCATTCAGTTCTTGAAGAATAGAAGCGGCATCACTTTGATTTTTTAAGAGGTCTTGAAGGCATCGCGGATATTTATTCAACCGATGGTTTTCTAGTCTTTTTCTCGGATAAAATCTTGTGATGTTCAAGTACTCTTCGAGGGTGTCAAGAGCGCATTTAATAATAGCTGACTGCTGCAAGAAGGAAGTGTCCAGTTCCCTTCGTGCCTGATCAGCCTGGATGTACATTGCGCCTTGGGCGCTATTTTCGAGAAATTCTTTAACTATATCAAATTCGTTCCCAACCAAAAGTTGGCAGGTCTTCTCCAACTCGATTAAGAGCTCCTTTTTGATAACAGAAGTAAAAGTTCCTATCGTTTCGTTATACGCCTCGCACTTTGTCTGTAATTCGGAGTACTTCTCCGATGAAATTTTTTTAATGTTCTCAAAATCTTCCAGAGCCTTCCGGAATTCGTTGTATCGCTGTGAAATCGTGTTCAAAGGATGGCTGCTCATCGCCATTCCAAGGGCCTCTAGCTCACGTACCATTGCCAACTGCTTTGAAATTAGATCCCGGCGAGATTCATCTTCTTGCATCTGGTGTCGCTTTTCATCTAATTCATCGAGGTACTTGACCATTTGCATTAGTTGTTCAGTGATATCTTGCCTGAAATTTAAATCGTTTCAAAACAGCTCGTGGATGGGCAAATATATTATAATACAAAAAAAAATTTTTCGAATATAATTTCGAAAATCTCGAAAATTACTTAGAAACACTAGCTCTAAAATTGCAGAGGAAAAGATTTATATAAACATTACAAAAATAATATAAAATTTCAGAATATAAAATAAAATGAAGTCCATATATCGAACTCTTCTGCTACCTTCCATAAAATAAAGTAAAATCACTGAAAATTAAAAAAAATGTTTTTCGTATGTGTTTTTTACCACATTTTATTTAAAATCTCTTTTGTCTGTAGGTAGTATGGTATATACAGTGTGGAGTAAAAGTGAACAAATGTTTTCAAAGAAAGGCATTTAGAGGGCTGTCCTCTTTAAGAATACGGTAAATTATTCCAAAAATGGTAGCAACAGAAAGATAATTTTATTTCCATTAATTCAATATGATAATTAATGTTTTAGCAATAAAAGTTAACAAAAATTAAATCAAAATCCATTTAAAAGGCATTTACTCAGTTTTGCACCACTCAGTTTTTTCGTCGTTCTTGGACATTAATTGTTATTAGGATTCTTCTGTATGAGTTTGTAGACAAGTTTCATCCTTCATTAACGTTTAACTAGTGAAGCAAATAGTTTTGAAGCAGTAAAATTATGAATATACTAAAATAAGACCCTAGAAAAAAATATCGTTGAAAAGGTGATAAACTTGTCCAAAAAAGGTGTATTTAAAAGAAAAATTGTTGCTGAGCTCAATATTTTGCAATCTTCAGTTATAAATATAAGAAAAAAAGGAAATATTAGCGGTACTTTAGGAAGAAATGGAAGACCATGGTTGGTTACAGATCGACAGGCTCGTTTGGTGGGGCCACGTTTAACAGCTGGGACGGCCAAAATTCCTAAGGATGTTGTAATATAAGAAAGGACATTTGCTAATGTGTGGACAATAAGGAGTGCTCTCAAAAGAGTGAGCTATGTTGCAGAAAAAAAGCCTAAAAAGCCAAAACTATCTGCTAAAAATAAAACTTTGCGGTTGAAGTTTGCCAAACAAAATGAACACTGGACAATTGACGACTCTCCGACCAGGGAACATGTTTCCAGTCATCAATTGTCCAATTCTCATGTCGTTTGGGAAACATCAAACGCAAAGTTTTATTATAGTATTTATATTCGTTCGTTCCTCCAAGTTTTTAGCAGCTAGTTTTGGTTTTTGGAGTTTTTTTCTGTAACATAACCCACTCTTTTGAGAGCATTCGGTATTGTCCACACACTAGCAAATGTCCTTTCTTATATTACAACATCCTTAGGAATTTTGGCCGTCCCAGCTTTTAAACGTGGCCCCACCAAACGAGCCTGTCGATTTGTAACCAACCGTGGTCTTCCTTTTCTTCCTAAAGTACCGCTAATATTTTCTTTTTTTCTTATATTTATAACTGAAGATTGCAAAATATTGAGCTCAGCAACAATTTTTCTTTTAAATACACCTTTTTTGGACAAGTTTATCACCTTTTCAACGATATTTTTTCTAGGGTCTTCCTTTTAGTATATTCATAATTTTACTGCTTCAAAACTATTTGCTTCACTAGTTAAACGTTAATGAAGGATGAAACTTGTCTACAAACTCATACAGAAGAATCCTAATAACAATTAATGTCCAAGAACGACGAAAAAACTGAGTGGTGCAAAACTGAGTAAATGCCTTTAAAATGGATTTTGATTTAATTTTTGTTAACTTTTATTGCTAAAACATTAATTGTCATATTCAATTAACTGAAATAAAATTATCTTTCTGTTGCTACCATTTTTTGTATAATTTACCGTATTCTTACAGAGAACAGCTCTCTAAATGCCTTTCTGTGAAAACATTTGTTCACTTTTACTCCACACTGTAGTTTGAAAAGTCTATTTATAAAAACTTAAATCTTTATCTTCCAGCATATTGTGTAAGATATTTAGTTCTAGAGATATTAACTAGATTTTTTTATTTTTACTATCCAATCTGGATTAGATTTAATAGTAAATTTTATACATTGAATTGAAATTATTGCCGAAAGCAAGAAGAAAAAATATTTTTTCCTTCTACCCCCAAAACTACAAAAGTTAAAATTGTGGAAAAAACAAGACTAGAAGTTTGCTTTAAAGTTTACTGCGATTTCAAGTTTCAGAATTTTTAGAAAAGATTTAGTCTGTTTTATTAGCAGCTAACTTACGCTTTCTCAGTTAGGTAAATAAATTTCGATATTCAAAATAGTTTGGATAATATATTGTAGCTCTATAAAATGCTGAACTTAAAAACTATCTACAATCGATTTATTTTTCCTTCTATGAGAACGAGTTATTTTCGATTTTTTGGTTCTCTTTTTACAAATCTTGGAAATTGTTTTGATCAGCTTTTCTACTTTTTAATGCACTAATACATTAGCGATTATTAATTTAACTTTTGTTAAACAAAATATTGTAGTTTTGTTTTATAGATAAATAAAATAATTCAAAAATGAATCAATTTTAAATTAATGAATAGCCAAAATACTCCCTTAAGAGTTCAACAATGAAATTTTCCGTTTTAAAATGCATTTTTTTACTACAAAACATAAAAACCAAATACCAGAAGGCACCCTCCTAGGCTAAATCTTGAACGGCGAAGGTAAGTCTGATGGATTCTAAGTAATAAGAATTATTGATGGCACGGAGATGCGTACGTGACGCGTTAATTAATAAACAACCCGTGTGAGTCATGCTTTGTGTTCATCGCAGCGAAAACTGAGATACTAGGGATCTTTTCCTAGGTGGGTAACACGTGGCAGATATTACGCATTATTTTAATAAATCGAGCTAATTATTATTGCTATTATTCGAGTTTCGGATATTACATAGCCCAACATCATTCGCCTTTCGGATGACGGAAAATAGTAGAGCGAAGATAAAAAAAAATTGTTTCTTTTAACGAGTAAAACTAGCACAATACATTTGTATGCACGCGGGTTAAAAAAAACGGCTCAAATAACTTTAGTGAAAATTACAGAACAGGAGTTTCCGAGGCGAAATGTTATGGATGTTGCTCGTTTACAAAAGTAAATTTATTGAATTATGTACTTTAATTTCGGAATTTTCTGCAGAAATTCTGAATTTTAAAGGTTACTCTCATAAGTCTCTGAATATTGAAAAAAGTTAAAAGTTTTGAATAAGGATAAACCGAATGAAGAAATTAAAACTTCATATGCATATATAAAATTCACGAAAGTCAACGAAAACCTTTAAAAATCTATTTAGTTAACCAAAGTTGGAGATTAATTATTCACTGTATTTCTTGCACCAATTTTTATGAGATAAATTTTCTCGGTTTCCGTAAAACAACAAAACTTCCAAATTTTTTTGGTCAATGGCAATCCTGCTCATGAGAAAAGGCGACTTTAACGTTAATACATTTGCGTCGGTAGATTTCTAAGAAAAATTAATCGGTTTATATATTCTTATATTTTGAATCTTCAAATGAAATTAAAATTAGAACTTCTTCGACATTTAAATCTTAATTTATAAAACACTAGCTGGCCCGCAGCCGGCGTTGCCCGGGCACAACTATCCCTAAAATAAAAGTAAACTTTAATAAAATTACAATGTTGTTGACTTCAAATTGAGCAAATGTTATTCAGAGGGTTAAGCGGAACATGCCCAATTTCTTCTTAATCGCAGAAATACTTTTTACATGACGCGCCATAAACATATTACCGCTGAACATTCCCACTCTCTCTTCGTTGCATATGTCTTAGGAGGTTATGCGATACATGCTCATAGAATTTCATCTCAATCGGATAAGTGATTTCGAAGATGAGCCCTGACAGGCAGCAAAAACGTGGCTTAATAATGCATAAACATTCAACGTTTCAAATATCTACGTATGTATACCAATTTTCATGACGATAGGTTGAATGGTATAGAAGTTGATGTACTGCAGGGCCATCTAGTGGCGAGTTATTGCAAAATGGATAACTCGAAAATATTCACCATGTTCAAATACCTACGTATATTAATTTTTATGACGATCGGTTGAACGGTAAAGAAATTAATGTGCTGTAGCGCCATCTAATGGCGAGTTATTGCAAAATGGATGACGTGAAAATATTCACCGTGTTCAAATACCTACGTATACCAATTTTCATGACGATCGATTGAACGGCAAGAAGTTAATGTATTGCAGCGCCATCTAGTGGTTCTTCTACCGGGCCCAATTGTAAATCAATCAATTGTAAATCATCCAATCCAGGGTGACACCCAAACACACACCAAAAATTTTAACACATCGGTTCAGCCGTTTAGAAGGAGTTCAGTGACATACACACGTACAGAAGAATTATATATATAAGATGATTTTACCAAATTTTTTAAATTTAAATTTTATTGTTGACAAAATAAGGTTTAAAGTGTTTTCAATTGCTTTTGCAAAAAACGTAAAATGAATTTTTACCTTTATTTTTAGGAAAAAAAGTGAAAAGAGTTATTTTATTTTATATAAAAAAAACATGCAATTATGGCGAATTTAAAATCGTCTAATTAAAACTGTCTGTATTAAAATTTTAAGGCTTTTGAAATTGAAAATGTTCGAGTCTCTTGAATATTGGTCTGGAGTGAAATTTAAATGTTTATTTTAAAATTGTTCGCATTGAAACAATTAAAAAATAAATAAATTTCAATGCGTTGAATTTTTATATGCAATTGCGGATTTAAAATTATGGCGACCGTAACTATCTACTCAAAAATCGATCTACCTAAAATTATAGATAGATAGATTTTCATAATGAAACTTGTTTTGCATATAATTTTGCAAGATTGCCACTATTTCTAGGGAATTATTAAGTTTTCTATAATTTGTAGACTCAAATCTTTAACTTAACAGGAATATATGTAGTATATATCATGATTTCGAAAGAAGATAATCGGTGTGAATGAGTCTAAAGTGAAGGTTAATTGTCTATTTGACGAGCGTGTATAAAACTTTCATATTTCTCTATCAAAAGTAAACCGACTAGACATCGAGGAAGTGGTATTAACTTCAAATTAACCTTGCGCCCAAAATCAAGGGAATGATTTTTGCTAAGGGTTTTCTTCCCCCAAAAACGTAAGGGCGTGTTTACTTCGCCTTCGTTGTTTCAAAACATTCACTTCATCTTTTGTGTCTATTCAACAAATTGGTTTCTCCAGGAAAAATATTGTTCCTAAAGGGATTTTGACGGATGTGTCCGAAAGAAATTCAATTATCTGTGGACGCACGTCCTTGGGCATCATTTAAGTAATATGCGACCGTTTTTTTTTCTTTTCTTTTTTTTATAGAAGCCGATCAGTTCCAGGCCGCCTGTTATGTCTTAATCTTAATCTTAATCGCCATTGTCGGTGGCAGACTTTTTCCGAGGATATGAAATCCTTAAGGAGCATCCTTGACCCAGCTGGGAGATAACAAAAGAGCCCCACTCGGTGAATGGGACAAGGAGGGCACTTAGCTGCTAAAAGTGGGAGTCACCGACCTGTACTGAGTCCACTCGGGCTTGATTTCAGCGAAACGTGACGACAAGGTGTTACGCATGACCTCGTTTTCGAGCTTCTTGCGGGAGGGCCTCCGGTCGGCGGCGGCGCCACTGTGCGCGGGTGCAGCGCCCTCGGGAGGAGCCGCCGCCGCGCCAGCCGCTGATTCGAGTGCCGCTAAATCGGTGGCTGCGATCAGCGCCTTCGTCGCCCGGGTGCTGGCCGTCGTTCCGTCGTCGCTCATCGCCCAATCGACCAGCGGGTCATAAACAAACGCCTCCAGCAGGGTCAGCAGGGTCTCCCGCTCCTTCCGCAGCGTCTTGAGGACGTGTTCGCAGGCCAGACGAAAGGTGCCCTGGAAAGAAAGTAAGCAAGTCAAGATTAGACGGACCATGAATGCAATTTTTTTTTCATTTTATATGTCGACAGCAGAAGAACTAAGGACTAAGCGGAAACACTGGGAAAATTGTTGACCAAGGACGAAATCTTATTTATGTCTTAAGAATATCGGTGGATAAACGTGAGACTTCAGCCACAGCGTTATTATCCAATAACAATTCTATCCCGGGATAAAGATATCCTCCCTCACGTGTTTTATGTTGCTATACGGATGCTTAATTTCCCAAAAGATTATCCTGTATATTATGACGCACTTAACAGAGTACGTGCGCTACTTCTAAATGCTGCATAAAAATTGTAGCACCATGTTTCATTCATAAAAATCAAAAAAGAAACGTTCATTTAGAATTCTTAACAGAATCCCCACTCAACGTGAATTTTAATTAAAATATTTATTTAGCTTAATTGCTGAATTTCACTAAGGTATAATATCTGTTTAATTTTTTGTTTTTCATTGGCTTAAATGGCGTAAAAATATCTTATTTTTTTAATTTTTAATAGGCCCGATTATTGAATCCGTCCTTTTTGGATAAGAATTCCTTAACAAAGTCGCTAGAATTCTCATGAATTTATTTCAGTAACCTTTAACATCAATTAATTTTTTCTTTTAAAGTGGTTAAAATTTAAATTTAATCGAAATTAAAGGTTACTGAAATTAATTTATAAACATTTTAGCAACTTAATTAAGGAATTATTATCCAAAAAGGGCTATTGTAAGCTCTTTTCGATCCGATTAGAACGGATTCAATAATAGGGTCCAATGCATTTTATTTATCTCAAGTTTCTCGGTTTCAAAATCAGCAGGTAGTAGAACTTAAGTAATTTTTATCTGAATGAACAACAACAAAGATAACCTACTGAAGTACACACAATCAATATACAATTACGATTTGTATAAACAAAATAAGATAGATTTTTTCCTCGAAAATTCGAGTCTTCTTTCTTCAAATAGTTTTTAATAAACGTGTGTACTTTAGTAGTAGTAGTAGTATATTTTGTAAGACAAATGGAGAAAACACATAAGCCGTCGAGAATCATAGTTGCATGTCAAGTTTTACTAGTTTATATGGTATTTAACAGGTTGGGGGTTAAGTAGGTAATGTGATTTTAGTCTTAACTCTATTTTTAAAATTGTTGACTTACGCCATTATGATTCTCAACGGCTCACATATGTAGTATATACGAAACATTTAAGTAATACCCAAATTATATATTAAACAAACGGGTTATCTTAAAAATCTAACTAGCATTCAGAGATAAATCACATTTTATAGCTGCTTATAGCTTAATTAAAGCTTTCATTTTCGAATATTGTTGTGAGTTTATGCAAATTTAGTTATTTTAAAAAGAAATTTTAAAAATGACCAAAATATACATTCGTATTGGGATTTACTTTTTGTTTGCTCGCGTACTGAGCCTTAAATGCATATATAGAATATTCCTTATTTTATAAGATTAAAGTTGAAGAAGTAAGCCATCTAAAAATGGGAAACAATAGACATATTTAGTAATTACGCGAAAATTAACATACCAATCCTAGATGACGACATCAACGGATTTGTTTCTTTTTTAAATAAAGATACCACTTCAAAGATCGGAATTTACTAGCAATTATTTTATTGTAGTCAATCGTCTACGCCAGCTTTATCTGAAAATGGTCTGAATCAATCTCCATAAATTCTGGTTTTCAGACAATGACATATAATCAGACAAAACTAATTTTATTACCTCAATTAGCCTATACGTAATCTGGTTTTATTGATTGTTATGATTTCTGTCAATGTCCTAGACATAAAACAAGCAAAAATTTGCAGAGTAACCTTGTGAGAAGGCCGAAAAGGGTTTAATATGTGCAATCAGGGCCGGATTAACCCATAAGCAAACTAAGCAGCTGCTTAGGGCCCCCGAAAAATTGGGGCCCCCAAGATCAGGCGTATAATTTTTTCTAAGTTTTAAAAAGAAATTTTTAAACAAAACAAAATCTTAACTTCTATGAAATGAGTCTTTCGTTGCCAGTTAGAAGAAGTTGGGCTAATGACTTTTTACTACCTGAAATGTTTTACCTACATTGTTTACCGACACCTTTTTGTCGTAGGCCTTTACTTTCTATTGTTTAACCGTACTTTTTCCTAATTTTGTATTTTTCCTTATCTGTTTCGATTTATAGATAGAATATTAAATAGAATCACAAAATGTCAAAATAAAGATTTGAAAATTTTTATCACCGAATAATTGGCTTAAAGTTAAGAACTAGAAACCGAAAATGTGTGGACAAATGGTTTTTATTAAACAATAGAAAAATGAAGTATGTTTGTACCTTGTTGACTGCAAGTTAGTTCTAATTGAGAAGCGAAGACGTTATATCTCCGGAGTTTTAAAAGTTCAAATTTAAAATATTTAAGGGGTAATATCACCTTGTGTTCTCTAAATTTTACGTGATTTTCTGAGACGTCTCACGGACGATTGGAACTAGATAGAGATATGAGGTTTTGGGCATATGAAAGTACTGGTCTTTAACTACAAAACATATGTTTTATTTTAATTTTACGATACAAAATGGCGGCAAAGCAAGGAAAAAAAATTTCGGATTTTCGACATGGGCGTACTGCTACAGGTCACAATTTTTAATCTGGAACAAAAAACAAAAAAGTTTTTTAAAATATAGTCCAAAATCTAGTGAATGTCGTAGGATTTTTTTGATAACTTGATTTTTATAGATTTTATAAGCGATTTTCGGTAAATGTTGTTCGAGAAAACAAGAAAATAAAGTTCAAATTAACGCCATTTTCTTAAAAATCAATATTTCGAAAAAATCCTACGACATTCACGAGATTTTGAACTATATTTTAAGAAACTTGTTAGTTTTTTGTTCCAGAATAAAAATTGTGACCTGTAGCGGTACGCCCATGTCGAAAATCCGAAATTTTTTGTTTTCCTTGCTGTGGCGCCATTTTGTATCGTAAAATTAAAATAAAACATATGTTTTGTAGTTAAAGACCAGTACTTTCATATGCCCAAAACCTCATATCTCTATCTAGTTCCAATCGTCCGTGAGACGTCTCAGGAAATCACGTAAAATTTAGAGAACACAAGGTGATATTACCCCTTAAGTGCAGGAAAAAGAAGGTTTAACTTTTAAGCGATTGGTTTTTTTCTAATTTTGTATAAATGTAAAAATAAAATTTGTTTAATTATTGCTTTTTTAATAAATATACATCATAAAAGAACATTTATACATTTATAAACAAAAAAAAAATTATTAACAAAAAAATTAAGTAACACAAAAAATATGGGGCCCCATATCATTCACTGCTTAGAGCCTCAAAGACTGTTAATCCGGCCCTGTGTGCAATGTCCTATTTTTATATGATTCGTTTTTATATTTTATGCAAATATTGTAAAACTCTTTGATTTTACAAATCAACAGCTTGTGTCCGAACAAATAGCAGATCTCTTCTAGAGGACTTTTTCCGCAGATTACGAATTCGAAAATAAAAATACTCAATTTTCTACCGTGAAAGTGCAAAAGGCTGTATTTTTACCATTTATAAAAAAAAATCATTGAAAAATAACGAATTGTTCTGGAAGCTATGTAGTAACATAATTTAAATAAAAGAACGAATCTTATAAAGATACAAAAGACTTTAAAATATTTCGAAATAATCCGCGAATTTGACTTTTTTCATAAACCAATTATTTCATACAAATAGATGATAAATAATTATAGAACGTCGCAAGCGCACACTCAAGAAAAACTTGTTCGTCAAGATATGTAAAAAGGATTATAGAGAAGTGTTTCAGTTGAGATTCCTAGATTAGGATTAAGGCTTTCATTTAAATCACACTACGAATCTATATTATTTCTATCAGCACTACAAAAGAAAACTTTAAGAAAGCTAAGAGTATTTTTTAATTATTTTGATGCATGACAAGAAACACATTTGTTATTGTAGACCGGTTTTTTTTTTATATTGAAATTATTATAGGTAGGTACTACATGTATGTTTTCGAACATATTTAAAGATAGATAAAAAATTAGCTTTTTTGGTTAATTCAAGAATGTGAAAATTTTTGTTTTGGTTGGATTTAAATACAACTTAACAATTTCAAGAGACCTTTTACAAAATTGCGCATTGATAAATAAAAATTGGACGCATAACGTATAATGAGAAGAAGTAATCAATAAAAAGAATTCCTAAGCTCTTAAAATGTATTGTGTTTGCCCACATTTTCCGAAGGCATTTGTGGGTAAAATTCTTTAAGAGTGGAAAGAAATTTCCCATAAGTCTTCAATCACACATATGAGCAGGAACGCCATTTTTATATACATATAATAAAATATGAACACCTGCGTTTCTGCAAAGCATGGCATGAAATATGAGAAATTTCAGAATTCAATTAGAATAAAATAAAAAGCACTTCCGATCCTTAGGGAGCCTTCAGATGCATGTGAACGCTCACATTACTTTATGATTAATTTGAAGGAAATCTTAAATCTCTAGAAACTTGAATCTTACTCCCCAGAATTTAATAGAATTTAGATAAACGTGCAATCGGCGTATCGTTGTATCTTGCAGAACTGCAGAAAGAGTCGGGCGGGCGATTCAGCCAAACGCCTCTAAAATTTATTTTCCATGAAAGCCTGATCAAGTTAAGTTAAATTATTCAGCAAATTCGTTATCGTCTTGCTGTGACGGGGCGGCGGCTGTGGTGCCACCGAGTGCCGTCGAGACGCGCAGCTGGGAACAGCGCGGTTAAAAGAGGGAAATTTCATGTGACGAGGTGATTGTGTTCACAAATTCCGAAAAAGTTTCCCGTGATGTCACATCAGCTCCAAAGGGATTTGGCGGTGCTGCCTCCAAAATGAAATTCATGGTCATTCCGTGTCAAATAACTTTAAGCTGGCGTGCTGTGTATTCGGGCGGAATGACCGGGAGCTTTTCTATTTGGCAGCACCTTGATCTGCTCGAAACGAAAAATAAATATAACTTTTAACCGTGTTTATATTTCCAATAAAAACTTTAGGCATTGCTTCCAGTTAAAGCTTCATTTTTACAATTCAAAAAATTAATAAATAAATTACATACAGGTTCAGATTATATATAAAATCGAAAATGTTTTTATTTCTTTGGATGTTTGTTGCCCAATCACGCCAGAACGTTTGGTTCGAAAATTTTCGTTTTTTAACTAAATATATTCCATATTCCAACTTAACATATAGACTGTTTTTTATCCGCATAAAATATATGGTTTTAAAATGGCGGACTCAAGATACGATAAACAATTGTAAATTTCAAGGGTTTAAAAAAAAATAAAAAATAAAAAAAAATTGGTATTTGGGGGTTTTTAGAGATGCTGAATAAGAGACCATTTCCGAAATTTAGAAATTTGAGATGACAATATAGCGAACCAACAAAGAGCTTTTGAATTTGATATAAAACTTACAAAATGAAATCCGATATGATGTCCGAATTTTCCACGATTCAAAGTAATCTACAATATCTAATCTCTTTCTCTCTAATATCAGCAATTAATCTATCTTTCCGAGAAAAATGTGAAGTTTTATGCTGCATGCTTGAGTTTAGTAATTTTTGATGAACTCAATCCCCGAAATTTTCCCCTTTTACATTTACCTGAAAAGATTATTCAGAAATGAATCATCATTTACTACGTATTTCTTTATACAGTTTGCCATAGTTTTTATTTTCGCTTTTACAAACAGTGCCTTCTTTTAGGGGGCATATTTTTTACGGGGGTTAATAGTATAAGTTTCAAAATGCACGGTTTCAATGGTTGTTAAACTATAGAAACATTGTTTTAGTATTATTCAGACATAATGTACATTTAAGTTACCTTTGTAACTAGTATTCTCAAATTTTGAAATATTTGAAATTTTATTTGCCAAAAACCAACATATAAAAAAAAAGTACCATTATGATAAAGATTCTATCCTCAAATCATTATCTTTTATTTTAGCCAATCAAGGGCAGCTTCCAATATAAAAATAAAATAATGTAATGCTGCCAATATGCCGTTGAAATCGAGGTTTCAACAAGACAATGATTCGAAACACAATCCAAACTTCTAAAAACATGGCTAAATAATATGATGGTATGTTAAAATGACCAGCGCAATCTTCTGCACTGAGGTAATTAATAATAATAAAATTCGTTTTTTAAGTAAAGACTTCCAATACAGGAATATTAAAAGAAATTAGTTATATTCCATTCAGTTCCCTCTGTTTTGACTAACACAGTATGTTTAAAACTGATTGTAGAAACTGTGCGGCAATGACGGACGAGTTTAAGGTTCAAAATCTATTAAAGTTTTTATAATTTCGACAGTTGTTTGAGTTGACATCAAAGGAGTAATAAACTGTTGTTAATTATATGTAAATTAATCTATAGAAGCATATAAACAATATACAACATTGTTTGTTATGAATGACTATATGAAATAATGTAATCAGTTTCAGAGTACTCTCTCGTTATCTACGGAGCAAAGTGCACTACGGGAATGTAGAAACTTGCGTTGTTCGCCATAGTAATGATTCACTGTTTAATATATTGCGTGCAATGGAAAACATCGAAATCTTAATTATTGTTTGGTCATACACGAAATTCCGTATTTTTTTCGATCATTGAAAACAACCAGTTTGAGGGAAACTTTCATTAAGGTGTCGCTTATCGCGGACACTTCTCGCGCGAAATATTGGCAAACAGTCAACTCGACGTGACAACAAATCAGAGCACGTGAACGAAAGTACTGCGCGCTACTTCCGACATAAAGCCCTTGTTTATTTTTTTCCAGATTATTCGCAATTTCCGCAGTTGAGCTCGAAAGTGCCTGTCGACTTGTCTCCCCTGCACTTGAGATGTCGTCCTTCTGCTCCCGCTGAGCTCCCGCGAGGCCGTTTCTAATTGTCGATTACGACCGCCCTACTTCGACTATTGCATTTTTTTCCAAATACCCAGTTTTCTACTATTTTCCTTTAAAATAGCGAGGAAAAATGCATCGATAAAGTTAATTGGCACGTACACCGTCGACAATGAAAAGACGCCCCAAACCCCAACTTCAGCGGGGGGCTCGAATTATCGATAACTATAATGCAACATCAGTTGCATCTTTTTCACTGCATTTTTGTATTATTTCTGCCCCAATGCACGGGAAGTACTTATGCACTTTAGACCTGATTACTAAGATTGCTATAACAATTTTAGCATGATTGTATCCAGTCGGAAGAACAAATTATTGTGATGCAACGATTGTTGCACTTTCTTTATCAACTTGTTTCTATTAAATCCAATTTTAGAAACTGATGCTCCCGACTAATTGCTTTGGTAATGGAATCTCCGGTCAGAGCAACTAAACACATTTAACGAGGAAAGAGAGCGTTTTTTGTGTTTTAATTAAATAAAACAAAATTTTATATTGTGATAATGGAACTACCTTAATTTTAGTAGGTTTTAGTCAGGCAAGATAATTAGTATAATGTACTAACTGAAATCTGCACAGACAGAATGATAGGCGCCATTTAACTTTTACACTTATTAAATTTTAAAATTAAAACTAAAAACACTAGGTATAATTGAACGAAGAAGCTACAATAAAAATTTTAAGTTAATCAGACGAAAACTTTTTGAGTACTTGCCGATTTTCAAAATATGGCTTCGAGAAAAACGCATTTGAAATTTGAAAATGCTTCAAGTTTGCGTCAGGGCAGCTACAAAAAATCAGTCCTGAGAAAATTTCTGTGTTTACATCTATTCATACATAGACGTTATTAATTATCAATTTTAAGATGTTTTGGTCTAATTTGAGCCAATAAAACAGAATTTCAAAGAGATATATCTCCTACAAAACAATTATTATAAAAAAAGCGACATTAGAGGTAAATCTAAAGAAATCCTTTTAAAAGTAAATCTTTAGTGCGACACAATGATAGACGCAAGAGAATAAAAATACCTTTATTATTTTATACTTATTTTGACAACAATGTGTTAGCATTTGACCATGTAAGGATATAAATGAATAAGAACGACCTAAAACACAATGCGTTAGCTTTTTTTCAAATCGAAAAAATCGTTCTAAAGTTTAGTGGGAAATTTTGACCTCAATTGACATTTACGATTACCCATATTAATTTTTATTTCGAAGAAATAAAATCAAATTGCCTAGATGTAAACATATACCTACTTTGGGACAAAAACGTTATCTGGTTTAAGGTTTGAAGTTTGGATGGCTAATTATCTGATATTGCCTTTTTAAGCCCATCTGTCGATTGAAATTTTCTGCCATCTTCATAAAAATTACGAGTTAATACACCCCATACATTTTTTGATTGTGTTAACCGGAAGGATTGCAGCGTCGGTTTGTTGAAAGATCACCAATGTCATCAAAGAGTAAAATGTTTTCTTCCAACATATCAAGGTAAACGTTTGCATTCATCCTCTCAGAGATAGCCCTTGGACGACCAATTCTTCACCAACTTTCCTATTACTATACCCCTCATGCCATGCACTAATCTTTCACATAGTTCACAGGACATGATCCCAAAGTTGAAAAAAGGATTTAATCTTGCTATTTTCACCGCTAAAACGCAGAAAAAACAAGTCGCTCGTACTCAAAAGTATAGCATGAATTGTATTGCGTCTATCATAGTGGCTTGGCTAAAAGTGATCAGTTCCAATTTTTTCCTAAAAAACTCCATTATATCATCATAATTTCTCTTAAAGCCCTTACGTAGGTCTTGTATACCCTTATTTAAAAAAATTAAACCCCTTCCGTCTATTTCAAATGTATACAGATCGAAGCGCCTATCATTTTATAGCACGGTGTATGTAATTATATTATCAAATAATAATGAACGCTTATTAGGTTTCTCAATTTTATCTTGAAAAATATTGAAAAATGTTTTTAATAGGCAATTAACCCGATTATACCTATTTAAATGAAGATGCATACCTTTTTTTAAATATTGTTGTAGGCGTCGGCAAATAAGCCCAGGGAAATGTAAAGGTCAAGAGCCATAAAGGAAAATCTGATACTTATTAAAAAATGAACACTTTAGCGATAAAATATAATATTTAGGGGTGACTTCACATTAATATGAACCGAATATCTTTAAAAGACAAAAATTTCACCTTGGCATTACACCCTTAGTAGATTTTCATGAAAATCTTTCAGGGATTATTTTCCAATATTGCTCTCACTTGAGATGAAATTATAAAATTGACTAAATATAAAAATAATGATAAACAATTTCTGTATAGAAAAGAAATAACATATGCAGAAAAAAAAATTATATTGAAAAATAAATTGTGCAGGTAGATATTGGAAAAATTAATGAGATATTTGAAAAATTCAGAAATCGCCTTTATTATGAGAACCTTGGCCGAAGCAAAAACAGTATTATTTTTAGTGATTGCTTTGTTACAAAAATCTTTTGCTATTTTCAAATATCAACATAAAACATAGGAATAAAGGCAATGTGGGAATTTTTATTCATATTAAAATTGTTTTTGCGATACAAAAATAAATAAAATATCGTGAAAATTAAGATATACATATATATTTTCAATCACTAAATTCACTCAACAATATCATTTTTTTCATATAAATTTTCAGCAATACAGGTTTTGTGTTTGCTTTATTATACGCAGAAAAAATGTTTAGCAAAATGAAATGTTTGCAAATACCAAGAAGCTAATAATTAATTGAATTTCCTTTGGGTTTTAGTAAATTGAATATTCTTTGTTTTATTTAGTCCACAAATTTTTTGCAATTTTTCAATAATTGCTTTTTCCAAATCCATAATTAAGTGATATTAGCAATTTCCGCAGCATATAACCCGTCTAACAAGAATTACCTAAATGTTTTCTATTGACTTGAAGTCGTCTGCACATTCTGGCAAATCCATTATCTTAACAGGATTGGTTCTGAACCAACCCATTGTTTCGACACTGGTATTAATTCTGGAATTGCGTGCTCTTTAAAAATCCACTGCTTTTTAGAATTGTTTTATTTTCTTTTTCTTTTTTTAACTAGCCTGAAATGGGATCAAGCTATCGAATAGTTCTTCAAAATGTTGTTTTTGATACTTTTGTTTTCGGAAGTAGGTACCTACCCAACATTAGTGTGCAATTTATTTTCAAATTGTTTGCAGCTTATAGGTACAAATTGTTTTTTAAAACTAAAATTTTTAACTTTTTCGATATAATCCAATAGCGCAATATTACGATGAGGATTGTTGAAAAAATAAAGATATACTATAGTTATCATAAAAAAATTTACCGCATGTATAGCTTCTCAAATTTCTTAGTTAAAGTAAATTAATTTAATTTAAGGTATATATATGTAATTAAATTAAATCAAATTAATTTAATTTAAGTTATACGTAATTGCCTACCTGAAATTGAAAGTACAAATTAAACTGAGGGAGTAAATTTATACTCATTTATTAAAAGCATTTTATTGGACAAACTTGAAACTTTCTGGATTTATATGGCGTATTTTTTATATTCGATTTTTTTCAAATTTCTGATTGCAAACAAATTTTTATCTGACGCTGGCAAAATGCCAGGGAATATTTACTGAAAATGTTATTTTATTTCGTATTCTTTGCTTAAGTAAAGAATAACTAACGTTTTTGTGCATTTTACAGCTCTATTACCACTAATCAAAAGAAATATTGGCTTATACCCAAATAATACCAAATGTAAAGAATTTTTGAAAAAAAAAAGAAATTTGTTGTCATGCGAGTGTTCAAGAACTAAAATGAGTAACCTCAAAACCCCGAAAATTATAGTAAATTTGAACATTATCGTCCTGATCCAGGAACCTTTTGCAAAAAGTATCAAGTACCACAATATGGGACAGAAGATTTAAATAAAGCAGGAGAAAATCCACCGGGACGATGGCACCTCCCAGTGGTCTAGAACTAGAATACGTAATTCAATAGTGAGGAAGGGAATTTCCTTGGCCTGCACTTATCAATCGATTGGTGTCCTACTTTCCTCATGGCAGCTATTATGTGACTTCTGAGGTTTTCAATATTTTGTTACATCCCAGATAAGATATTGCCTGAAAGTGATTGAATTTTCTCGAATGAATTTATGGGCACCTCCTGCGTATAATGGCAGAGGCCGACACAATTCATTTTCTGAAAATAACCCCCTGGCATGAGATCAAGATGACGATGCACTGGGGGCTAACTCGGTTCCTGGAAGATTGCTCCTATCATCTTATTTATGGTAAGATGACTTACAAGCACCTTTGGGCACTTTTTCATAGAAAGACATGGACGGTTGTCTTGAGACATTGCCTTTTTCTCCCCCAAGGAGGGACTTCTGCGGTTTCTGCTCCCGAACTTGATCAAGAATTTTTCGTCTCAAACTTAATGCCTTCTGATTTTCCGCAACAAATCATTCCAGAGCAATTAAGACCGTTCTCAAGTAAATGATTAATGTGCAGATTAACAATCTTAAAATATTGCGCTAGTGCTTCAAGAAAATTTGGTATTTATAATTTAGCGTGTATTCACGCAAAAAGCGGTAATAACTAACAAACATTTTAAACTTAAATGAAAATAAAATATCAAAATTCCATTAATCCGCATATTTTTAAACTCAAGAATTTTAAACTGAGTCGTAAAGCAGCTATTTGCTACTCTAAAGCTCAGTGAAATCATTTATGGCTAAAGTTTCAGAAATCCAATGAATACCTAGAAACCTTGAATTATCCCTCATTTATTAGTTATAAATTCATACATCGATTTTTAATAGATTGTATCACTTTACTTAAAAAATATTGTCCTTGCAGGTATATTTGCCATTGAAATTATTTCTGGAAGGAAATATTTGCGGGTTTCTGTAGCAATTGCTGAAAATAGCCCAAAATGGATTGAATCATCGTTTGGAATGGACCCGTGAAGCCGTCTAACTGATATTTACTGAGATGAGACTCTTTTATGATAATTGACCATTATAAAGAAGTCTACAACAAAACTGAACCTATCTCTTTAAGGAAAGCTGTAAGTTATGTTCAGATTTAATTATCTGATGAATTAGTAAAGATTTAGCCATGAAATAAAAATATAGAAAATTAGTTTTTTTTAAATTTCATATTAATCAGAGTCGTTCCCTAGGCATTGTCAACCCATCTAATTTAGGAAAAAAAAGAAAGATATGGACAGCTTGATTCTCGAGAAAAAAGTGTAAAATAAGAATTTACTGATAAAATGATGCTTGATTTCGACATGGGAATATCCGCAACAGCACCAAAAACTCAAATTATGTGGGTATTTATTTATTTCTTGGAACTCATTTATAAGTGGGCTCTGTCTATTGCAAATTTTATTCACTGAATTAATTATTAATTTCTGCCCGATAACGCTTTTCCTGGAAAAAAATATATACCTATAGTGGAATGAGTTTTATTGTTCACAAATATGTACAAATATTTTGGGTACGAAGTTGTTGTTTTTATTGTTATATGTAGTAAAATTTTCATAATAAAGCTTTTTAATAAAATCTTTTCTTGCGAAATTTTTTAATGGTCTAATTTCAATGAATAATTGCCATCCCTAAAGGATACGTTTTCTTTTTGAAATTGAAGCAGAATTCTTTCTTCAAGGAATTTTTGTCTTAATTATTAAATTAAACTTCTTATAATATAAAAATATTGTTTGAGAGCACTATTTATTTTTATTTAAGCTTACAATACGTAATTTGAAGAATATATTTATAGATGAAATTTTTTTATATTTTTTAAAATAATTTTTACACTTTCATTTTTCAAATCTGAAGCACATATCCATTAATTAATTAATTGATTCACGTGAAACGATTTTTTTCGGTTGGAACATATGTAAACATATATAATGTTATTTATAGAGTGCAACAAAAATAAAGTGAAATGTTAAATTTTAATAGTTTCAAATGTTATGATATTTATATTTTTAGATTTCCTTAGGATCACACGCCATGGGAGTTTTTTTTCTCTTAATTTCTTCAAAAAAATATTTTTTTAATTAAAAGAGGAAAAAAAACTATATTTAAACTGGTCTACAAAATCTGACTTTTTGTGTGGCTAAAACGTTGACATCCTTCATTTTCCACATTTTCCACATTTTCCAAAATCATTTCATCAGCTACGTCGCAATAGGTAGTATTTCATATCTTCATATGAAATCTACCTAAAATCTGTCGAAAATTATTAAAAAAATTAGAAAACTTCAAACATACAACACAACATAGACTACATATATTGAGGACATCTAATGAACACATGAACATGAATAAGAAAAGTTACGCAGGTAAATCATTAAATATTTTGAAATCTCATAATAAAGATGATATTATATCAAGTTACTCGCTATATTTAAATACGAAATAAGTGAACAATTAGAGCTAATATTATCACTTTTAAGTCCTATAAATAGATTCAACGAATCGAAAATTACAGACACAGAACATTTTCATGTAAATGGTAATTTTTGTGCAGACCAGTGTTATTATATAATCAAGTAACCTATTTTACAATTTGCTTAAAACTTAAAATCCCATTAAATTGAAAATAATGACTGATTTAAGGCATACTTTCCTTTCACATTTTCTGACATTTAGACTTAAATTAACAAAGTTGTAGCAATCAAAATTTTCTGATGATATGCAGGTGATTTTAAAAAACATTTTTCGACGATCAAATTAGAAACTGGCTACATCAATATATTTAAAATATATATTTATAGAATTTGTTCATACACATAATTTTTCCATGTATCGAACAAAAGACGAGGAACAATTCCAAAATCAAAGTTTCAAAAAAATGTTGGCACTTCGCATCAGGCAATATTTCGAGAAAAATTTTTCCTACTAGAGAGCTGAAAAAGTTCAGGATCTGTAACACTACAAAATTAATAGAAAATTTATATTTAATTTCGAAAGTTATTAATTTAAGTGGTACATCGGAATATACCAAAACCCTTGAAGTGTTTAATTCCTAATGGTGATTTGTGAAATTCGTTAAATCTCTGATAAAATTAGAACTTGTCAAAGGCAAAAAAGGGTAAGGAGTGAGCATGCCTAATTATTTTTAAAGCCCATCGTTAGCCCATCCTTAGCCCACCATTAGCTTATACAACCTGATTTTTATAATTGAACAATTTAAAGCCGTTAAAATGACAAACATCAAACGAAAAGCAAATTTTATTGGGGTGGAACACTTTAGGAAGCTTAACTAATGTCGTATTTATTGGAATATTTCAGAGAGGAAATTGGAAAAAATTAAGTGGGAAACATCTTTAAAGAAAAAAATATATTACTTTCGTTTTTTTTTACTCTTCATGATCTACATCTGAGTATCAGTTTTTACAGGAAAATGAGTTTTTTAGCTAATCTTCGAATGTTTTTTGTTGAAAAATTCATTAACATATATATGTGCACTGGTATAGTTCTGGACTAGATTTTCTACATAATTTTTGCGTTGGATATCTTTAAAAAATATTCCTTCCTGTAATTGCTTTTGCGATTTTTGGAAATCGGAAAAACCCTTATTATTGTAGAAAAAAATATGTTAAAAATAGAATAATGTTATTTCCAAAAATAGATTTTGTTTTCTAAATCTCGGTAATTATTTAGAGTTTAGAGGATTTCTTCTAATAAACCATAATTTCAGTTTTTCTCTGCAAATTTATTTTTGACATCAAAGGCGATTGAAGTCATTGCAATTTGATGCTACTTTTAGAAACTTTCAAATCGAAAAAAAGACAAAATTTGTAAAAATATAAAATAACCTATATTATGTGCGATAAACTCTACCTACAAGTGAAAGTAAGTGAAATCAGTTCCGGTGATTAAGCCAGATAAACAGACGTGAATAATTAAAATAAAAATTTTAAAAAAATTTTCATAGAAGCCATTACTGTCCATTTGCCCGATTGCAAATGCCCGACAACTATTTGCCCAAAAACCTTTTGCTCGCCCGACAATTATGTTCACGGAAAATGTGCTGTAAATTCGTATTCAAAACACAATATTTAGTGAACAGGCATTTTGAACAAGGAAAATATTTAGTCAATAGGCTTTGTAAAAGGAAAATATTTAGTTAATACCCGTTTTCTAAAAGGAAATAATTTAGTCGAAGAAATTTTGTAAAAGGAAAATATCTAGTTAATAGGCATTTTGTAAAAGGAAAAAGTTTAGTTGTTGTCGGGCAATTCTTTTAGAGCAAATAGTTTGTCGGGTATTTGCAATTGGGCAAATGGACAAAAGCATTTTCTTAGGATAGTTCGGGGAATAAAGACAAAAAAAAGGTCAAACTTCCGAAAAATTAGGGGAAAGCTAGATTTTTGCATGAAGCTTCCTTTTGTGGTTCTAAACAAAATCCCAAAAGTCCCCGCCGATACATGCGCCGCTTAAAATGTTACGCGGGGTCAAAAGTCAAGATGAAAGGTTTTTTGCAAAAATCTCGCTAACGATAACTTTTATCGAAAAAGTAGTGTTTATTAAACTTGTAGCTTAGGAAATTTCCTACAAAAAACATATTATTACTTTTTTTCGTTTGACTAACGGTTTTTGAGAAAATCCGATTCAAATAGTTGTAACGGTTATTTTTCTCACTCCTTTCATCACCACCACATCAAAGGCAATTGAAGTCATTGCAATTTAATGCTGCTTTTTGAAAATTTCAAATCGTTCCTGTGGCATATTAATGCTTACTGTCCATTTGCCCGACTGCAAATGCCCGACAACTATTTGCCCACCCGACAATTATGTTCACGAAAAATGTGTTACAAATCCGTATTCAAAACACAATATTTAGTGAACAGGCATTTTGAACAAGGAAAATATTTAGTCAATAGGCATTTTGTAAAAGAAAAATATTTAGTTAATACCCATTTCAGCATTTTCTTAGGAATTAAATTTCAAACAAAAAACGGTCCCCAGTAGTAAATTCGTAAAATAAATCGAAAGTCTACTCTAGTTTGCAAGCTATACAAAACAAAATATAATATTAAATATAATTTTAAATTTAACTAAGCACTTCTCAATATATGAATTAAATAACATACATATGTATGTTTAACTTAAAACTGCGAAAATTGACAAATACATACATAAGTAAATTTCTTTAAAAATGTAAGTTTTTTCAAAATCTTTTAAGCCTCTTATTGTATGTAATGTTGCTAATGTTGCATGTTTATTCTATTTTACTCAAATAGAGATTTCTGTCACATTGGAGAATATGCTTATTGGAATTTTACCAATTTCGCAGCGGTAATTTAAGTGCATTTTCTTCCATAAGCTCAGAAAAATTTAGTTTCAATGAGTACTTAAGATTCCATTTGATGATCGTTTTATTAATGTCGGCTCTTAAATACTAAAAAAAATGCGGCCCCTAGACTACCTTGCGTACCCCCGCTCAAAGTCGCACGAATGTTGAATTAAATTGCGTGCAGTCACCAATTAAAATCGGCCCTGACTGTGTCAATGTTGCTGCCTCTTGAATTTAATTCACCGGCAGTAAAAATGTTGCCCGCTCGGAAAATTAGCGCCAGATGTTGCCGGCGAATTTCAATTAATTTCCTCCTCGCAGCATGTTCCCCGCGGTGAGATGTTGTTGCGGCCGGTGCAGCCGGGACTCGGGAGCCCCCCTACGTCGCGACGCCGTAGAGAAGGTTGTAGATGCAGGTGGTCTATCTTTTTGGGCGCATCGAGCGAGCCCGCAAAGGCGCCACTCCGTTGGGGCTGGTTGGGAGCATGCATCCGCCGAAAGTGTCTACGGAATTCTGATTCTGGAGGGGCTGAGCGACTGAGTCGAGTACAACGGCCCGATGGTGGAGCTCCATTCCGTAGATACTGTAGATAGATTTGGCGCAAAAGCTTCTACTTTCGCGCTTTACTTCACTCGCCAGTTGATCGGAAACGGTTGACAAAATTAGACGTGAAATTACTTTCTCCGGGTAAGGAGCCGAACCGCTTCCAGACCGACTACAAACAGCACCTGTTGGGGTGGGTGAAGAAAGTTGTGTAGTGGTTGCGAGCAAAATATTCGCGGTTATTTTTCTAATTTTCGATCAATTAATTTTTTATCTGAGGTAAAAAACCAAAAAAAAAAAAATAATAATAAATATCGTGAAAAATACATATTTCATTTTTATTTGTTTTGTGAAATTATTTATAAATAAAATATAAATAAATAAAGTGTTGTGTTAGTTATAAAAAAATAAATATAAAATAAATAAAGGAGTATTCTTATGACGAAATAATTGCACGCTACATCGGCTGCGTTCGATAAACGAACCCCAAAAGCTGTATACAACTCGAGGCCCGGTGACCTAATTTCCAGCCCATCCACCGGGAACACAATCAACAGGAGGACGAAAAGCTTTGCCGTGTGCCCCAATTTCGGGAAGAAAAATTTTGGTCGATCACTGATTTACAGGTGTTTACTAAATATCTATATAATATATATCTATGTATATTTATATAACTTAATTTATATGTATATTACACATTAACTGACTTTGAAGGGAGTTTTTGATGTTAAAAATAAAATTAAAATAAAATAAAAAAGAAGATTAAAGATTTTATTTTTCAAATATTACAAAGAATTTAAATTAAAAAAAAAATGATATCAAGGTAAAAATTGAGAACGGTGTAAACTGACGATTTACAGATTATACTACGTGTGTATGTTCCTCTATTGCTTTTAAACCTTTTAAGAATATTTCGTAAAATTTTTTTCAAATTATATTGGAAGGTTCCAGCTATCACATAGACAAATTTTGATTACGAAATATGTACATAGTTACTACAAAAATATTTAATAACAATTTGAAAAAAAATCTTAAATATAGATACTCATCGTTAACCAATGACGTAAACGAAAAGTTAGGCGCCAATAGTGTTCGAAAATTGATAGTGTAATAAAAAATGCTTGCAATAGTTTTTAGCCTATATATGTATATCAGAAAAACCCTTTTGAAATTGTGCGAAAAAAAGGAATCATTTACTTCCTGGAAATTCTACGTTTAGATAGATCAAGTGCATGTCAAACTAATCGCGTCACGGTACCCTGAGAACCTGCGGGTGTCTTTCCAGCTTTAACCCCAAAACATTGCTGCCTCCCACACAACTCCTACACCACGTAGGGCAATTGATTTCCGCTCTTGTATGAAATTTTTATCAATGAAGCGGAATCGAATTGATGTATCAAGAAAAAAAAAATTATGTGGCCAATGACGTTGAACGCTCAACATCGAGGCCAAAGTACAGGTGACCTGGTGACACATTAAAACTCTCCCGGGTTCATCCGACGGGGCACTTGTTGAGCCCAACGAGAAATTTATTACCAGCAACTTGTTGAATGGGACAGGGCTCTCTACACTCTACAGTAATGACGTCAGGGGGCTGTACAAGGCCGTAGATTGGCTCTATCCCAAAAATAGCACCAGACTCATACTCCTCATAATAATTGCACTATGTAAAAGAAACGGTTGCACCTACCTTAGACATGAAAGTTTCGAATAGAGAACCGATTTAATCGATAGATAGTTGGTTCAAGGTAGATTCAATTGATCCATTTTATAGGGTGGAGGGTTGGTTCGCCCAAGAGGTTCATTTATGAAGACGTAAATAAATAAATCGTGTCTCGAAGTAATAATCGATGGCAAGTGCCTTTATTTCTGTTTGCCAACGGGCAAATTGGGAACTGGTTGTGAAGGATATAAACTCACTCGTCTTTTGGACAATATTGCGTCCGTCTAGGACAAACTTTTTGATTGAGTTTACCTGAACATCTCATATATGTAAAACGTCTCAAATATCATTATTTGAATGTCTATAGGTTTGTGCGTTCACTTGTTAGTTTTGCACAATACCTCAAACTTTACTCACTCAAGTTCTCAATTGTTTCCTCTACGGGTGGCAGAAGATGTTTTCAATTTGATCCCAACCTGAAGCTATTTACCTTCAACGGAATGAAATCTCTTTACCAATATGGAAATTTTGCATGCGGAAAGTGATTTACTTTGTTTTCCATGTCTATGCAGATTAGGAAGCGCCTACTGCTTGAACGAATCATCAGTTCGTTCACGTGCAGAAAACAGGTGATTTTCTGGAAGTAATTTGTAACAAAAACAAACTTGGACTATTAAAGACGTTGTCAATCAACTTGTATACCCGTATTTATAGCATGAATTTTAATTAAGCATTCTTCAATTCATTTTAGTTCCATCCCACTCGTTTTATGTTGCTTATGTTACGGAGCTCAAAAATAGATAAGTTTCGATATTTAATTGTTAATAAAAATAATTAAGATATATACATAGCTTAATAGAAGTTAATTTATCTAGCAAACAAGTTTAACTAATTATTTTCTTAAAACAATGCCAGCTACTTACACGCTTTTAGAGAATTTTTTATAGAACTTTTCTAGTAAAAATTGTTTAAAAATAAAAATAGAACACGTGTTGTGGTTCTCTAGAATTACAATGAACGCACTAAATATTAATTTAAAATCGATATCTGAATTTAAAAAAAGCTTTCACCACCATAAAACAAATAACATAATCAAAAGTGATTCTGAAATGTTAATCAATTCAATTAAAGTTCCTGTAGTTTACAAAACTTTTATTAAAACCCCAGAAACTTGAAAGCAATGTTTATATTAAAATTAAATATTCATACAAATTTAAGAGGCATAGTTCAAATAAAATAAATTGCGACGTATTTTTCTGTGTGGAAACTTTTTAGATAGGTACAACCACTGAATTGTATTTGAAGCGAAAAAAAAACAAAATTGTATGAAAAATAAATAAAGGCTACGAGAAATAAAATTTCTCCACAAACCTTTAATCTTTATGAGGGAAAAGGGGTTCACCTTGGGATTAAGCATTCAAGAGAGATTTGAATATTTCCCGGAACTTTTATAATTTTTTCTGAATATATTTTCCTTTTCATTGATTTCCATTTGGCTTTCTTAATTCTTCTTATCAACGGAAATAATGGAAGTAAAATTCGGTTGATCTTGAAGATTTTAAATTTTATATTCAAATGATTGACGAAAACAGCAATTTCCTTTTCAAATCATTTTATTGCTAATTTTTTACTTGAATCGATGAATTATTTAGAAATTCCGATAAAATTTTACCTAAAAAGAGTTTTTATGGTTACACCTAACTTTAGGATTTTGATGTATTGACATTTATGTAAATTTATTTTGCTGAATATATCAAATTTGATATGATTTATAAAACAAGAATTCTTTCTTTAGAAATGTGTCTATTAAAATATGCACATATGTATTTCTATTTTGATTTTTTCATTTTTTGATCGACTCAATATGTATGTAGGTATATTAAACGAATTTGTATAGAATTTTGAGTATTTACCAATATTTTAGAACCCTGATTAATCGTCGTGTAATTTTCCAAACAGCACGAGTTCCTTTTCAAAAACTTTCAATAAGTGGTTTTTGCCATTAACTTCCTCGATATTGAGAAAAAGTGATGAATGGAAGTTCTCTCACTGACGAGGGTATAGGCTTGATTTTTTCCTAGTAATTATTTTCCTTAATAGGCTGCCTTTTTAACTTATTAGAACCGTGGCATAAATAATGAAGGACTTATGCGAAAATTTCATACACGTGGGCTTTTTTTTAGCTCGAACAGACATGAAACAAAATACCAATTGACCTTCAGACTTCAAAAAGGAGGTTGTTGATTTTAAGAAATAAAATAATATATGATAAAATTAAGGAAGCGAATGAAAATCAGAAAATCAATGGTTCTCGTACGTGCCGTGCCGTTTTGGTACAAACGTACAATAGCGCTAAATGTCTATCAAGCTCATTATGCTACACACGTGAGGGCATAATGAAATTTAAACGCATTTCACCTTTTCCCCGAATGTTGTTAGTCTTCCACATGGGTGCACACACCTAAAGCCGCAGACAGACTACGTACCAAAAGGACAATTAAAGCGAACTTAGTTTTTGATGCAATCTAAAACAATATGATTTTAATTAACAAGATGTTTTTGTTCAACTTTAAAATTAAGAACTTCTGAGCTGATTTTTATTAAGCTTTCATGTTTTTAAGATTTTCAGCATTAAGTATGTACTACACAACTATCAATAAAATTAAAATTTAATTAATTAATTGAATTATTAAGAAAATATTTACTTTTGATATTCAAGAACTTACAAGACACTTAAAGGAGCTTATATGTAGAATATTTGGTATAAAAGAATGAGATATTTGGGGGTTTTGGTATTACAAAATTTTATGTACTAAATAATTGTAAATTTTAAACTTTTCATTAAGCGGCTACATAAAACAATAAAATTGCAATTTCAAACATAAATATGAACTGCACAAACAAATTTAATTAACAAATATTTATACCTATAATGAAGAGAATGGAAATAAGCAATTCTCTGAATGCAAACTATTAATGGTCAATACCAAAATTATTATTGGCAAATATTTATTTTAATTAAAACGATCGAACAATCTAATTGTTTATCTGTAGAATTTAGAAAAGCGTGGACTATAAATCTATTTTGGATATATATATAATAGGAGTTGGACGTATCATAGTTTTTTGTTTACATAGCAATTTCAATTTATTTCTTATTAGAAATTCAGGAAAGTAAAGTAAAGCTTACCATATTTTAAAATAAAAACAAAAATAGTGGAAAGTGGAACAAGGTCTGAAAATACTTTTCATTAATCTTTGAGTTTTGTTGAGTTTATAAGACAAAAACAAAATGTAAAAAATGCCAGACTTTAATCATTTTATTCCAATTAATCAATCCTAACTGAACCCTAAATTAAAGTGATAATGAATTGAATGTCCTTGATTTCCTGGCTTTGCCTCATTATGTCAATGCCTTCATCTGGTAAAATACCTTAGTTCAGAAGTTCAAGGGATTGACCCGAAAAACAAGGCCATAAAGGTGACTATTTAATTGGTATGAATCTGAGCTTTTTTGGAAAATTTCCAACTGGTTATGGTATGTGGTGAATGCAATTAAAAAGCCGACCAAATTAAATGTCAAGAGGAATTAAATCACTTATTTTCAGGATCCAAAAGTAGGTCCCGTGGGCATGCCTTTTTATGGGAATTATTTGCATAAAACATATATGCATAAATAGAATATGATGATTGCTTCAAATGATTTATATTTAGTTCATGCTCTTAATGAAGTCTTTTAGCGATTAAATTATCCCACGCTTGAAATTTTATGTAAAGACTATTTTTTTTCTATCAATGACAGTAAAGTCTGACAGTCGGATTGAAATCAGTGAACCCGAAAACTCCCAAGTACTAAGTTTGGGAAAAATCGCATAAACTTCAAAGTTTAACAGTCCACCATCTTAAAATCGTAACGTCTGACAGTTAAAAAAAGTATCCTAGTAATTTCAATAATACGTGGTACAACTTTCAGGATGATCGGTTGAATGGTAATAAGAGTCTATTCGTACCAAACACACAAATAAACGTTCGCTTTTATATAAATATGCATGTATATAGATTTTAAAAAGGTACATTTTATTAAGATTTTCCTTGTTTTCGTTTAACAACAATGTTTTAAAAATTTTCCAATAATTCCTAGAATCCTATGAAAAAACTGAAAATTCCCATACCAACAAAATTAAGCTGTTATTAAAGGTGTTATTCTGACCGAAAACCTGAAACCTTAAAATAGCAATTACCTTGAAATGTAACAAACACAATTACGTAATAGAAAATCCTTCAAGAATCAAGAAGCATTACTTCACGGGGAAACATTTCAAGATATCTCAAGGAATGAAATAATTGCAAAGAAACTTATTGAATTTTAGAAAATGAAATCCTTGAACTGAAGCCGTAAAATGCCACTTAAATCCTTTTATTTGTTAAGAGATTTGGTAGTAATAGAAAGCAATTTGAACAATCTGAGGACTTTGAAGATTAATAATATTTCAATTTAGAATTTAGATAGAAGAATACCTGGTTTAATACCTGACTGCCGTCTTTTTTCCGACTTTTTTAAGTCTTTAGACTTTAGTTTAGAGTTTGAATAGTGGGGCACAAGACGCAATTCAATGATGAACGAGAATTCCACTGAATAGCGCAAAGAGCTCGATGGTTAAGGTTGAAAAATTCGAACAAAAATGCTGCGTTATTGTGTTCATTCTCTGAGTGCTGTGCTGACACGGTAGAAAGGAAAGGAAATGTGCTATATCAAAGATATAAAACCCTACCTCCTTTCATTTTGTGCCACCCGCAGTGATTTTTTTCTCACCAGTGATTCAACTTCCATAGAAGTAACTCTTCTACTTGTCTGGTTCCGTAGACATCTCTTACCTGTCCAATTAACGAGCCAAAAGAAATAGAAACCTTGCAGAGAGGTCGTTTCGCTTTTGTGAAGATGCCGAAGCCGGAGTACGTGAAGCATCTGTGCCAGTCTATCACCTCAATCTAGCGCAGGCACCTCAAACCCCGAGAAGAGCTTAATGAAGGACCTTGTGGCACGTTTTGTATGCGAGATGAGTGCTGTGCCGGCACGGGTGACTTCCTCGTAAAAACCGCATAAAAAATATGACAGACAAAAACCGTATATACAAGTAGTCAATCGAATGTCGTTATCACCAGCCGGTAACAAAGAATTCGCGCACCGTCTCCTCATTACAAATTTTAGTCAGAAGTTTCTAAAAGAATAGCACGAGGTGCTTGCTACTTCTTAATATGATCTTGAAGAAGATTAATCAAAAAGAACGCGAAGGTGACATAAATCTGTTTTAAATTATCTCAAACATGTCCTAACGTTAATTACGAAAGGAAACAAGATTAAAATCCCAGACCTTTCACCCCTCTCTAGACAGTTTAGAGAATACTCCTAAAAAGTCTAGAAGTGTATGCAAATGTTACTTAATTATTCCAGATTGTTATTTTCTTTAAAAGTCTTTCGCGATTAAAATGTAAAAAAAATTCTTCTGAGATTTTGAAATATCTTGAACTTCTTTGGAGGGAACTTGCTTCTGGGTGAAAGGACAAGAAGAAAAAAGGTCATCTGCCCTATATTAAGTGTAAAATAAAACACATTGAAGGAATTTTGCCTCACAGGGAAGAAAATGTTGTTTTCTTGGCAAAAGAGAAACGAAAAAAAAAGTTGAATTTAAGATTAATTGCGAACCATCCGATCCAATAGCATTCTGTCCTGACCAATTTTCATTGTACCAACAGGTGACTTAGATTTCATTTATTGTTTGTTTTCATTTTTTCTCCACTTTTGTTAAAATAAATTGATTTTTAAGGAATGGTTCTTTTCTCAAGAAACACGCATGATTGAACTCCACTGGGATTTACGATACTGCAAATTTTTAATATTGTTTTTTATCTTTTATTCTCTTATTTCTATCCTTCACTGGAAAGGTGGACGGTCGGATTCTGTTTATTTAACATCACATTAACCTTATTGAATTAAATCACGTTTCAATGTTTATTTTGTCCTTTTTTACAACGGGTTGCCCTTGATTATTCAATAAATTAGTTTTCTGTCTGCGTCTTTTGTTAAACAATATTTGTTAAACCTTGAAATAAAAGATATTTTCAAGCACATTGAACCTGGCGCTATACTGTGATAGCATTCCTTAATTTTACAAAATTGGTTAAAACACTAAATAGTTCACGCCAAAAGGACCTAGTATTTTAACTAATTTTCACAATCCGATATATATTCATTAACCAATAGAATGTATTCGTAATTGTTCATTTTTTTAATTAATTAATTAATTAATTAATTAAATTTTTTAATCTGCTACCCATATAATGAATTTTGGAAAATTTATTTGCATATTTGTTAATTAGTTCATAATGGAAAATTAATTACCTAATAATTCCAGGAAACAATGACAGAAATATAATTTTACATATTTATCGTACGTAGAGACCATATTTAATTAAATTTCACTAAACTGGGTTAAAAAAACTCTTTGTACACTAAACTATTTGTGAATGTTGTCTCAAAAGTTTCGATTATGTTTACTTTTCAATCACAAGAGCAAGAAACACAAACATTCCTAGGAAAGTTAGAAAAATCTTTGGCGGATGTGACTTGGTAGATGCTTTGCTTTATGTTTGCTTTCACATGAAAACATTTTGTTTAGTTTTTCTATGTTTAAAAGAAGGTGGAGTTGAGTTTTTAAAATGTTCAGTTGGTTTCTGTATCAACACACGTGAATCTTTTGTGGCATTATTAGTCTAAAAGATCACACGAGCGCGGAAGTTTGTGCCACACGAGGTCTTCGCATCCTTGAAAAGATATACAATACGTTATATAACATTTATGTTTGTAAATTTCAAATATCTAACATCTAGCCTAATAATTTAGCACCCATGTTATGAAACATTTGTCGAAAATCTATTGTCTTTTTTACCAAATTAAAGTTTTGAAAGACCATTATAACTGTTAATTAAATATGCAATAACTAATTAAACATATCTACGCTAATGATTTTAAAATTATACTGAAAATAAATTCAATTTAAAATAGTAATTTAAAAACGTTCAGAATATTCATTAAGGCCAGTTGGTTACTCGTAACTTCTATCAAAACTCAAAGTTTTGCATTCTTACAAATGCAAAATTTTTAACCCTTTTATAAAAACATTATTTTGATAGGAGCATTACGACCTTTATTTATAATTAATATGCGCTTATTAACCATAGCAGGAAGCGCAAATTGAATGTATAATCAAAACTTTTAATTGGCATTTAACTCTATGCAACTGCCCGATGAATATTCCAAGAATTACTCGTGAGCTACAACATCGACCTGCCGGAAAATAACAATTACAAAAGTTTAACTTTCTATTCTGCTCGCTTGGAATTAAATGTAATTCTTGCTTTTATTAAAACGACTGCTGCTACAAAAAATGCAAGTGATGAGCAATTAAGTGGAATTTAATTAAATTAAACTTTTAAAAGTTTTTATTTTGCAATATTAAAAGGTGAATATATTGAATGGAGATTGAAATTTTTTTTCATTCTTTATTCATTTCTAAATAGTTTTTGTGACACAAAACAACCCTATACAATAATTTTGTTTTTTACTCTGAACATTTTTAGAAAACCAGATCGACTTCTTTTAACATTCCTAAATTTCCGAAGAAGAAAAATTCGAAGTTGCTATTACATTTTATACGGATTGAAACTTCTGTGAAAATTCTAATAAATCCTTCATAGCTAAAGTTTATATTTCCTAAGTTGGGATCCAGGTGTTTGAATGATTATCGATTTGCCGTAAATCCAAGAAATAAAGGTATAAAGGCATGGAGATAATGGAGAACTTTTTGCACTATTCTGGAAATTTGTTTAAAGTTTTATACCTCATGAAAACCCTACTATACTTTTAAAATAAATTAAATATCTTCTCTTTTAAGTCCTGGACGAAGGAAAGGTATTAACCTTGTTTTTTTGCAGGCACGTGCTTTTATATAATTTTATGTGTAGTGAAAGACACTTCAATATTTTAAATCTTATTTTTGTTGCTTTGCGTAAGTTTTGAATTAAATTAAATAAATTTAAAAATTGTACCTACGCTGCGGGCCAAGCCGCTACCAAACTACCCCCATTGGGGAAAGCAAGCAATTGGAATAAAATTCTATTCATAGAAAAGTAAAAATTTCCATATATATGGCATATAAGAAAAGTCGATATAAAAAGGAAACACATAGAGACCGAATAGGTTCGACAGCAACTGGCAAACATTTCATGAGGTCGACTATTTTATTTAAACACAACGCAATGTAAATTCTTAAAGTATCAAAGGTTTTTTAATAAAAACCTCATCACACTTTAATACCCCTTTAGTTTTAAATTTTCTGAAAGCAATAGCTGTTTTTCGTTTGGATGGGTTTCTTTTCCCATAAGCGATATTTCACCAACAGCTCAATATTAATTATTAATTTAATTTACATTAACCAAACTTTTTTAGTAGTATTTAACCTCTGAACTTGTATAAACTTATTGCCAAGGACACTGTCTATATTTGGCTAGTCGTACTGAATTATTTGCTCATGGCATTACTTTTATATAAGTATGATAGTGTGGTAGTACAAGCCGAAACAGTCCTTGAACTTGATAGCAAACACATAAAAAACTCGTTAATTATTGATAGAAGCCAGGAAATAAAATGGAACGTTATTTATTCGCCACAATATTAAAGGCATTATCTCCCAGTTGAATCAAAACAAGCAACAAGAGACAACCTTAAGAACGATAAAGGAACCCAGTCGATTTAATAAAGGTCAAATGTATAAGACATGCAATTTTATAACACCAAGGTGTACTTTTGTTTCAGGCTGTGTAAAGGTACAATCCACAGGGGCAGGTTTTCTGTCCAAAAATATACACAAAAATAAAACTTTTTTTGGAAGTCTGGCGGAAAATGCCGAACATGGAAAAATAAACTCCATAAGAGTATAATTCGCAATTCCTAGGAGACCTAATACCTGACCCATCGAAAATTATTCTTGTATGGAACGTGTATTAAGGTTCTTTTCGGTTAATTAAATTTTTATTTCATTGTTAATTAACATTCAAACATTGTGTCCTCATACTAATGGAAGCAGGACTCTGATTTTGATCATATTGCGTAGAATCGCTTTTATTAGAAACCCTTCGTCAATCGAAGGGGGGCAGCATTAAAGGATTTTAAGGCTTATAAAAAATTCAAAACAGCGCAGAAATTTAAACGTTTGCCCGAAGCCTTATTAAAAAACATCCCTAAAAGGTTTTTCGCTCTGGTGTATTGCGTTTCACAAAAATCTGTTCACAAAAATTGGCTGATTCACGCGTACATCGCACTGTAATTACTTACAAAATTTCTCTGGAGGACATATAAACATTTTATACATTTTGCAAGCGTTAATTAGGTCGACTTAAATTACATTCACTTTTTATCCTACAATATCTTAATTTGATCCTATAAACAACGCAGTTTTATGCTTTATGGATCCCATTCCATTCCTGACCTTAAGTTAACTTATCCTGGATTTGTTACGACGACATTATCCCATTCTGCACTCTATTCAGAGCACTTTCATGGCATTCTGTAATTTACCTCAGACATAAAATATATAAGGCAATTGAAGATTTGTGGTTGCCATCAAGGAAAATTTAGGGAATGACCACTGATGTACGTTATACGAATGTTCTGCAGAAGAAGGTAGAATATCTCTGCAAGTAAGTAATGAATTTTTAAAAGTGTCATTGCTACTTTTTCTAATTGCCAAACAAATGTATAGAAAAGGAAAGTAAATAAAAGGAAGCCTAAATATATCTAGTCACAGTCACTATTCTACTATTCACCTTTTACCTGATGAGTATCATTTCTTTTGATTTCTTCAAAGACTTTAACCAGAACTCATTAGCCGTTAGAAGGACATCATATTAGAGTAGGAAAATTCATTTATAGGTTTTAAATATTTGTTTACCGTCCCAATCTAAGAAATTAATTTTTTTTTTCTTATATGTACCTAGGTATTTTATTTGAGGTAATAAAGACAAATCGATATTAAGTTAACTCTTTTGACGAGGGTGCTAAAAATATTCCTTCAAATTAAATATATAGTTCATTTTCTGGTCATTTGTATGTCTACTGTGACAACATACGGCATAAGCTATAAGAAGTTTCGTAGAAACGAAGAATTCAATTCCGAAAATTCTCACTTTGAATTTATTATCAAATATTTACCAGTCATTGCTTCAACTATTTAGTTCTTTAGTTCTTAATAATCAAAATTTCGTTTGACCAAAAAAATATATACATAAAATACAGAAAAACGTATTTAACCACCAAAATAATACAAGAAAAATTTTTAAATAATAAATAGGTACTAAAATTGTTAAGGAAATTTTTAAATGATACCTACAACATTATGAAAAATGCTACTACTTCGTAAAGCACCAAGTTATTGGACTCTATCTACTTTGATTGCTACCGGTGAATTATGATAGCATAACAAAGAAATCGACGTTATTTTAATAGCCCCTTAGGCCAATAGTGTCGGAAACAATGATTAATGGCATAGACGCACATTTCCGACAACAAGGAACAATATTGACTTTCTCAGATCTGAAAGGAAACTGCTTGACGATAAAAGAAAAGTATTTAATTTGTAGCTTGGAGCATTGAACAAATTGCAGGAACATTAACCCCTACAGCTTCTAGAGACTATATGAAGATTTTAATGAATTATATATTGTAGATTGAGTATCAGTATCAGACAACTTAAAGAAAACTGATTCATAAATCGATAGTAACAAGCAAAGAAATATTAATTTCATATTCATTAAAAAATGAATAATAGTGGAATATTGAAATGTATTTCTTAAAAAATTTCATAAAATTAAACTGAGTCTATTAAGAACTAACATTTTTCTGCTAGTTTCAAGAATTAAGCAGATTTAAAGGCACTTACATCTCGATTTTTAGAGAAAGCTTCAATGGTATGCATATACATACGTATGTACGAAATACTTAACCCATTCTGACAGATCAAATCGTATACGATGACATATAAAGTGACTTAAAGAGAAAAAATCGGTCAAGTGCGATTCGGATAAGTTGCACTGAAAGAAAATAATAAAAAGTCATTTAAATAAATTCATCGGCTACCTCAAGAACAATAAGAACTATTTAGACCTATTTTTCATTATAAGTTGAAAACTATGCGGTATAAAAGGAAATGAATATAATATTTATATATCATATATAAACTTCAAAATATCGACTTCCATTTCGGCCTCTTTTGCAATTAAAATAAAAATATTTTTTTAAATTTTGTCACATGCCATAAAGGTGGGCAAGTATTATTTAAAATTAAAACTATTCTAAATTTCAAGTCGCTAGTATAAGTAGTTGATAAAAAAAGTTGATGTGGCAGTCGAACAGACAGACAGACAGACAGACAAAGTCGAGGGTTAAACAAAATTGTGAAGTAGGCTAACAAACAAATATTAACTTTTAAACTTCAAAAACGAATGATTTATTTTTAAAAGTAGACTTTTGATAGCAAACTAAACTAAATTATAACATATTTCCTCTTTCAAAATGTTAAAATGTATGGTATACCGACTCATCCTTTGAAGGTGTCTGACGTAATAGATCCACAAGTTCACGTGCAATTTACGTCCATAAGTGGCCATCTTTCTCAGCCTCCCATTTATTTTATCTTCAGAAAATACCTTTGAATATCCAACTATAAATACAACGTAATAGTTTGCTTTGAAACTTAATCAAATTTTATTTTGACTACTTCCTTTGTTCTAAAATCCAAAGTCTTGCATGTCTAACTTGGGATCTTAAAGAAGCAATAAAACGGCAGAGGGTTTCCTTAAATAATTAAATCCGAAGAAGAGGTATATGTAGATAAGGTTAACCTTTGCACCGGTGATTAAAGCATAATAGGGCACGAGTATTTCTAAGATGAAAGTTAACTCATACCATCTGATAAAACATGTTTCATGCTGCCCTGAACAAGAAGCCTTTATGGAATTTTCCAGATCTAAAGGCACGAGGATAAAACCAACCCCAATTTTAGAGTATCATTCATGAATTTAAAATGGGCGTTATTCTGCGCCGAGAGTCAGTCAGTCGGAAAAAGTACAGCGGAATATATTTTCTTTAAAAAAAATAAATAGGACGGGAACGTGTCATGTATTCCTTTGGGAGCTCATTACTTGTGATTTAATTCTGCCCAACCTGTATTATTCGTTTTACATCATTTTCACGGATATTTTACATCAGAAACGAAACAGAAATGCTGAGAATTTTAAGATTCTGAAAAAGTCCTCTTTACTTTATGTCAACGTCCTGAACAAGTATAATTTTATCATGCCACAGGCATCCAAGATTAATACCATGAAAATCCACCACAAAATCTATAGGCAAACGACTAAAGTCGCCGGTGCTACTGTAGAAATAGTTCCATGGCGGAAATGATTTTCAATGCTCGGCACGTATGTTCCATTTGTGGTCGATGGGGCTTTTGTAGTTTGGGGCCCCACATATGGGGGTTTTTGCACATGAGCGTGATAAGGGCCCTTCTCTGGTGAGAATTACTCCTTCCCTTTTTATTCCACCAAAGGAGGGAACATGAGAAGTAATTTACGTAGTGCGATTTGTAAACGCTCATTTAATATTTTATGATATCATTATTTTCGAGGAAGGTGATGGGGCCCCATAACATACCACATTTACAATTGATGAAAACACAACAGTCTTAAAGCTACTCAGGTTATTAGTGGCCGCGTACCCGACAGGCCCCTCGGGGAATGTTTAATGCAAAAATGCTTTTAACTCTGGAATTACCTTGAGATGAGGCCACTCTTATACTCCAAGGTGAAAACCGACTTGGTCCTTCCCTTTTATTCTATTTTATTTTATTTTATATTTGTAAATCTTACTCACCAATGCCAATTTCCCCCTTAAATACGGAAAGGAAAAATTTTAAAATTTCACTCCTTACAAATTTCCAAAGCGTAATTTTATTTGCTCAAATGAACGAACAAAATGTTCAATAAATTTCCAAAAATTGTGTAATGAACCCCTAGATAATTGCCAGACTAAATTCGCTCATGGAAGAATATTTTATTCCTACAAAAATTCCAATATCATTTCAAGTTGAAGATAAAATTATCAAGGAAGCATATCTTAAGGGATACAATTTTAAAATTTTACTAGTCACAATTTTATCATGAGCCGTAAAATTAACATAAAATCTCCTCCCAAAAAAGCACCAAAGTTCATTGAATTGCATGGCTGGAGTGTTTTTGGTAGCAGACTTTCGTCTGGCGTCGCAAATATCCAGCGTATTTATTGACTACGTTTTTAAGGAGATTTCGCAGATATTGTAAGTAAAAGGAGCCACTTGTATTTCACATTAATTTTTTTCTTTTTTCGTGGGCAGCCCACAAGAGCCCCACAAGGAAAGATTTAAGTGAAATACTGCGGCTATAAATAAAGATCTAATTCAGTCGAATGATAGTGATGTATTTTTTCGTTGAACTTATTATTCCTACTAAATCGTGGGTGGCTGTCTTATTGAATTTGATAAGACTTGCATGAGGTGTCATCTGCATGTCATTTTATGTAGATGAACCAACATTACTATGCGGTACAGTAGTGACATGAACATATTGTGACAGAAGCATTATTCACTTTTTTTATCGATTGTACCATGTCATAGCCTCTTTAATATTTAATACTTAATATACAAGTGCCATTTTGAGAAAACATAAATTTTGGTCCTTATAGAAACAATAGCTTCGGGGAATTAGAAGTCCCTCATCTCCATCTCATTACTTCCGTGGTAACTCTTACGAAGCAACCTGGACGTTATTGTCCTGAAAGTGAGGAACTTGTTGCCAAGAACGTCTTAAATTATTCGCATACGTTTAACTTTTGAATTAATTTTCAGTATGACGAGTGAACTCCCTCTAGATTCTAATTCAGGTGCAAAAGAAATATAAAGTGGATATTTTCATTTTTTCATGTTTTATTATGCAGATGGTTTTTATCTTCAGATCGCCTTGCTGACCTTAAAAGGTTGGCTTTATTCTCAAAAATCCGTGACCCCTCTGCAAACTTTGTTTCTATGCAAATTTTTCTTTGAAATATCTGATTTATACTTATATGTCAACATAGATATGACATAAAAAAATTAATAAAATATTTAAAAACACATCGGTTACACTCTGCAAATTCTAAAAACACAAACAAAATTTGAAAAAAAAATTTGCTTTGTCATAACTCATTGAGCATAAAAACCAGATTTAAAAAAAAGTAACAATTCGAATTTGAAAAGCGTAGAAAAAGGTGTATCATTTATTAAATATACGTAGGATGAACGAAAAATGAGTTTATCTCTCTGCATATTCGCTAATGGTGTTGCTCGCTTAGATTTTGAAACGATTGATTTTTGATTGAAGCTGAATCCTTCATACTACTAAAGATTAAGATTTTTTTTTTTTAAATCAAAGGTTTACGAATATAATCAAAATTAGGAAAAATATGCAAAGTAAATACATCAAATGTTACTTCCCGTCAATGAAAATGTCTTTATAAATATAAACCTTATCTTTGTTCCGGTTTTACTAAATGCAAAGTTAAGATTATCCACCAAAATATTCAATTTCGTAGATTAAATATTGGCATATCTTAATTTTTATTTTACTTTTATTTTCAATAATTAATTAATACCTAATTACATGAATGAAATGAAAATTAAAGAAGACTAGATAACCTTAACAAGTTTTTGTATATCTAAAATAATATTCGGAAAGTTTTTTTGTGAATTTACAAGTTCATGACTAAAAAAAACTTTGCCAAGTCACGTAAATTAATTTTAGTTGCATGAATTTAAAATTCTATTTTCGCAAAACGTCAGCATAGCAACATATATCCATTTTAAACTCATTAAAAACTTTAGAAGTCGCCAATTTTCTTACAACATTTTTGAGTAGGTACCTTAATATTTTCGTTATGAATTAAATCTATTTTAAGTACATATTCGAGTTGTTTTATTAAAACTTTATTGAAAACGATGTAACTTAAATATTTTTAACTGAGATATTTCAAGGTAAAAATGAAAATATAACCTTTCCTTAAAAATATTTTAATTAAAGAAAGAAAAACAAAAAGATCATATTTACTCTTGCAAAAACTGGTTTTGTTGTCTTCTAATATTTTAAATCCTCTCATCTCTCTTACTCTAGCAACGTAGGTATCAAATGTTTATTGGGATTATAAAAGTTTTGAAATTTCTTTTTAAACTTTTACCCTCTAGGTAAATACCCCTATTTAAAATGTTTGAGGATTTGTTGTTTCCATTTTCCATTATAGGATTATTCAAATTTTAATCGGCAAATAAAAAAGCATAAGCATCTTAAGTTCAGAAGTTCAAAAAATTCGAACAGCAACACTTTTAAATTTGCCTTACAAAACTGCAATGGAGCGAATTCCGAAATCGCACAAAAAAAATTCAATTTAACTTAAAATTTTATAGATACGTCGAGCCGCATCCACTTAAAATGGCAGAAAAATGCATTAATAAAAATCGAGAGCATCCGATGTAAAGTGAAACACTTATAGCCTCGATGGTCTCTCGATAAAAGCAAATACCTTTTGCAAATTTATTGAATCAGCGCTAAAAATAAAAAATCGCGTTCAAAGACCAGTCGCGACCAAGGATAAGGCTGAAAAATTTACGAGTCTTTGCTAAAACTTCTTGAGTCCTTCGGAAGCGCCGAGGTGGCTTGTATTTTCCGGTGCAATTTGATAAGAAAAGAAAATACCATTGGTTCAACAATTTTTCCTTTTTATTTCAGAGTACTGCCGGACGTGACTCGGAATCAGTCAAAGGCGAGAGTACTTCGACCTGGCAATTAAAGTGTCCAGCGGAACCTGGTAATAGCTGGCAAAGCGCATAGTCATCGTCGTCATTTTAAAGTTCCACAAATGTTAGATTCTTTAACGTAAATCTTGTGCAATTTATTTAATAGCGTGAAACTGGTTTTCGAGTGGTCGAACTTTGTCCAGAATGGTATTTAAGCATAAGTGTATTTTACGGGGAGATTCCCCAGATTGAATTGTCTTACGACAAATGTAATATTACCAAGATTTATATCTCAAATGGAATCGATCTATTGTAGTGCGTGCACCGCAAAATTACGAACATGTAATCCGGTAGTTTGGGTTATTATCAAAGTGAAACCAAAATCGGTAAGAAAAAATGAAAATTACACGAATGCAATTGATTGAGTAAAAGTGAGGAACATTGAGACAGACCGCCAAAGAGGTTGTTCAATCGACTCAAGATAAAAATAAAATGGAAACTGACTCGGCCGAGTACTACGAGATTGTGGAGGAAAGTGTTGAGGAAGTGCCAGTGATTTTGGACGATCTGCCAATTCAGCAGATACCACGACGTGTTGTGGAATCAAATTTGGCATTTTGGGCTGTGATAGATGGAGTTCTATTGGTATTCATCCTCGGCGGAAATCTACTAACTATTCTAGCAGTCAGATTCAGTCGGAGGCTGCGATCTGTTATCTCAAATATGTTCGTATTATCTTTAGCCATATCGGACATGGTAGTTGGATTCACTCTACCTTATCATCTGGCGTTCTACATGAAATCCGGACTGGGACAATCACAGGGATGGTGTTTGCTGAGATTTTTCCTTATCATTTTGGCTTGCTGTGTCTCTATATGGAATTTAATAGCTATTGCTGTCGATCGATATATTGCCATTGTTTACCCACTTCATTACAGCAGGTGAGTTAGTTGATGGTATCATATTTTTGGGCTATAGCAACCTGTTGGCACCTTGCATAATTACACCTAAACACATGGGGGGCTATCGATATAAAATTCTAATCTTTTTCCGGCCTTACAGATTATTACATGATGTATAAAGCCGAACTAATCACCAACAACAATTTCTTGTTTGTATAATTTCAAAATTGATTGATTGAAACATTTTCGAAATGTACACATGTAGGCGATTATTATTATACTAACGATAGATGATTTCTGCAATTATTAGAAATTACTAATTTGGAAACAAATATATAACAATAAGGGATAAAAATTCAATTTATTACACGAACACTTTCTTATACCTATAACGAATAAATATACACATTTTTTATTGATGTCTTGATATTTGTGGGTTAAAAATAACAATCATCCATATAAGCGATTGAGAGTTTAGAGTTTGTTATAACGAGGTTATCCTTCTAATAAAAACGGAATTTTTTAATGATGCTTACAAAATTATTGCTTAAAATGTAATATCGGGGGGTTTGGATTTCGTCAAATACGAATCCGTCCTGTCAGATTTGTTTGTAATTGAAAATAGTGAATAAAAATTATTTCTACTAAAGGTCGCATTTCTCACTCGGCTCTAATTAAAAAACTATGTGTCATAAACAAAAATAAAAAGGTTTTAAACAAAAGTTGTTCCAACCCACTATTTAATATACATAACTCTACGATTGTATCTAATATAATCCCAATAATACGATAAGCCAAATCATAAAGTGAATTTAGCACACATTTACCACATTATTTTAAGTTCGAACAACTTGGTAATTTCCATTTTGTCCTATACGCAAGATATGTAGGTCTATCTAATAGAAAATTCTAGACATCATTCTAAAGAGTAAAATTTTGTTTTTTAGCTTCAATAGAAAAGAGTGAATTTGTTGTGTTGTGTGTTGTTTCCCACCTACAAAAATTTTATCTTTTTCTAAAAATAAAAATCAATCAAAAAGAATTTCCGTTTTTATTATTATGAGAAAAGGGCGGGTAACCCCGGATATAGCTTTTAATGATTTCCTAAGCATTGCTTGGCTTTTGCAAACATCACAATAATAGTATATAATCTAAAAAATAGATCAATACCCACACGTGCCTTGTGTACATGTGCCAAAAATTTTCATTGACAGCATTGGATTTATTCGAAGTAGTCTTCAAAAGTTCTTTTGCACTCAGAATTTTTCTGACTTATTTACATACATATTCAATTATTAGGTGGAAAATTTAATGATATTAATCATTTACAATTTAAACATAATTAATTAGGAGCCAACTGCGATATTAAATTATTAGCAACAAAAATGAAACAATTTAACGAAAATATTTGGTAAATGACGATCTCACTTTAATTATCTATTGTGATATTACAAGTTTAATTTACTTTGGATCATTTTAAAGGTTCACTAAAATTTTTACCATATAGAGAAAGTTTATTCACACAGGAATTCAAAATGGAATTGTTTTCCTCATATAATACACATATTAAATTAAAATGTCCTTCTGTCTTCCAAAATGGATTACTTAAACAAAATTCTAAGCGACAGCCCAGAAAATAAATGAAAATCCCTTAATTTGAAAATTCCATTAACTTTTAGAAACATTTTCTTTTATCATTATTTTCAGGTATATGACAAAAAAAATGGCACTTATCCTGCTTAGCTTTGGATGGTTTGTTGGAGCAACATTCGCTTTGATACCAATGTTCTGGAATAATTGGGAGACAGCGACACAATGTGAATTCGATGAAATTCTACCACCATGGTATATGGCGGGTGTAATAACCCCTGGATTTTCGATGGTATGGGTCTGCATGTTAATCGTCTACTGGCGTATCTGGCGGGAGGCATCAAAACATGCAAAACAGATACGCTCATCGTTTACAGGACTCCATGAAAGCCCTTCGGATTGGAAATCAGTTCAGGTAAAATGTCCATTTGTTTTGTCAATAACATCCCAAGAGCAGAATCATTTAAAATGCGACATACAGCGAATGCATATGTTCATTAATTTAAGCCATAGGTACACCACATATCTCATATGTATGTATGAAAAACAAGAGCAAAGCTAACTTTATTCGAATTTATTATGCTTCGATATGCAAACAGCCCATCAGACAGACTTTTAAACAAAATACGTATTTTTGCCCATAAAGTTCACCGGCAACAGGTTTCTGGTTCACTGAATTGAAAACAAATTAACTCACATTCACGTGTTCGTTAGCACTCCTTAATAGAAACATTGACGTGTGATGGAGATCAAAAGTTTGTTTTCTGTTTTGAGGTTTTAATTTTAATTTATGAATGGATGAACATTTAATTTTCGCAAATGAAACGAATTAATTTTAATATACTTATATGAGTCCAAATTATCGTATTAGATAGATTTAGTTTTGATATTATGATTTAATATCTCCTATTATCAACAATTCTGCAGCAGACGACGAGACGAGCTTCAAGGTTTATAAATAGATTTGAAAAATTCAAGTTCGTAGATATGGTCTGTCATTGAATTTTAATTTATTAATAGATACATTGATTTGTGTCTTTTCATTTCAGAACAGTAAAAGAAAATAAAAAAAATAACATAAATTAGATTAACTGATTTTCTAAAAAAAGAGTTTTTGAAATCAGCATAGCAGATAAATTCATTAAAAAAATCGATACGCTTCTCTTCTAAGGCACACAGAGGAAATAGGAAAAACATCTGCCAAATTTAAATTTATAGACTTCAATTAATAATGCCTAATTTATTTACAAAAGTATTTGAAATTTAAGTTAAGAGCCTTTTTAATAATTCAAATTCCAAGAGTCATGTCAACCAATTATAAACAAATTAAAATAATCATAAACCACCTCTATCCATTAATCTAATTAACGACACAATAATTAAAATATCGTTGATGCTTGCAGGCGCAGGTCAATTTATTTTTAATTAATAATATATATAATATGGATATTTATGAAATAATAGATGCAGGCGAGCTTTACGGTTTAAAAAATTCCAATCAATACATATATAAATTAAAATAATGTAATTAAAAGATTTCAAAAGATGAGAATAATGAATTGTCATGATTTCTTTTTGCTATTATTATGATTAATTGTTAGAAAATTCAGTTTATGTGGATACATGGCTAAATAATTTAGTCCATAAAATTTAAAAGTCAATTAATTACTATTATATTGCAATTGTGAAATTCATAAACTGAATTTGAAAATCGCAGTTGCATTAACAAGACATATATTAAAGATATAATCTATAGTAAATTTACATGTAAAACAGTATGAGTCGATATCCGTGGTATGTAATTGCTGAATTTCCACGTTGTTCGGATGTTAATCTCGAAACATTGATTTAATAAACGAAGTGAACACGAAAGGAAATTGCCTCTAAAAGCGAAAGAAAATGAGATACTATGTGTATTACAGTAAAAATATTTTATGTATGATTTGAAAACTTGGGAGTTACATAGATAAAACTAAATTTTAAACGAGAATATGCCAAACCATCATCCAAACATTCTGGTTAAGCAAATTGCTCGCCTAACGATTTTGTACAATTCTGTGGAAATCTATTCACATTTCCCGCCCCCAACTTGTAGCTCTATGTTTTACACCGGAAGAATTATGCTGAGAGTTTTATAAATAAAACAGTAAAAAACATGTAACGACACCTCACTAAAACCAGGGCATAATTATTGCTATTGGCATTCGTACAAAACCCACTATTTTTTTTTATAACTTATGCAATAATTATGAATTATACAAAAAATAAAATGCCTTTTCGATAAAACCAAAAAAAATAACTACATATGTAAGTAGGTATGTTACAATATATGTAATTATAAATTGTCTTCTGTAAAATTATTAAATTATTTATATAGTTCGTATTTAAATAGTAGTAATAGTTCGTATTTATATAGTAGATATTTAAAACTTTAAATTTGAATATTTCCATAACGATTATATCGTTTTTTAGCAACATTCTAAACTACATTTTTATAGTTCACTGTTGCAAAATTGGTTCTTCTTTTCTCTAATATTTAGGAATATTGAAATTATTAAATTGACAAAGTGGAGTTCGAATAAGTTTCATTTTATTTCTTGTTCAAAAATCATCTGTCTGAAGTAATAATTCAGTAAAAAATAATAATAGGAAAAACTATTTATATTAAAAAGAAAATATTAATAAACGTTTTTCATATAAAAATCAAATTATAATTTACAACTAGACGATATTATAAGAAGGTTAATTATAAAATTCAAGGTTGCAACTTCTAAAAACATTGAATGTAAGATAGCATTAATATTCGCTGATTGAAATCTTAAAATAGATCCTTTTAATCCATCTTTTTGCTGTTCCAACTCGCGCAATTTGAAATTGTGTCCTTACAAGTAATTTAATCCTCCTACAAGATTACGTAAGAGATCTAACAAAATTGAGAAGAAAACGCTTCTAAGATAATTTTAATTTGCACAAAAAGATCAAGGATGTTATATCCAGCAGCAAGGCTGCAGTTGCATTAAATTGGTATGACGCAATAAATGTGACTACCAAATTAAGTTGGAAGAAGTACTTCGAGTGCATGCAACCAAACCAAGGGGTGGAATATATTCAATTAATTGCGGGTAATAAATAATCTATTATCACCTGATAAAAGTTATAATTCTGGCTCTTGTTACGATAAAACTCTGGTGACACTGTAATAAAACTATCTAATAATCGAAACTTTTTTTCTTTTCCAGGTTGTTTTGTTTATTCTCGGTTGCTTCTCAATTTGCTGGCTGCCGTACTTCGTAATTGCGTGCGCTCAAATCTTCAGGCTTCTTGAGAAAAGTTCTCCGATGTTGTACAAAGGCGCATTTTCCTTGGCGATGGCTAACTCTGGGATGAATCCAATTATTTATGCTTGGAAAAATTCTAGCTTCAGGAAGGCGTTCGCCCAGTTGCTGCGATGCAAAAGTCCAGACCATCTAGACTTTAGTCAGTACAGCACTAGGTCTAACATCCATCGAAAGAGCTCGTCGTTGCACCCACAGGACACAATGAACACCTGCACACCGCCACCTAGTGCGATAAATGGGAGTTTTAACGAGTTCGACGACAGGGCAACATCGCATAATGGTTGCAATGGGGACGTCGATAGACTTCACACCCGAAGGGTTTCATTAGCCCTAACCCATTCGGCCCCATCGGAGCCAGTCAAGATGGAGGTTACAGCGACGGGTTTGTCTCCTTCGGCGGTTGTCATTAGCACCATAACCCGTGGCAAAGATCAACAGACAGTGGAAACGAAGGGCTCAAATGATGTTGGCCAACCGGCCGTGAATTGTGCCGCCACAAATGGTCTGATTACTGGATTAAGGGGCAAAGCCCTTCTGATTAAACAAATTGAATGTGACGGGAATGGGAACACCCAGCTGCGCATTGTTAACAGCGATTCCATCAAAATGAAGCGGTTACAGGATTCTGGGACATTTATAGAAACTCACAATCGTCGAAATAACCCAGATACTATAAAGGACACATTTTATGGCAAACGCGTACTTAATGGAAGGTATCCAATTGTCGAACAACTCTCAAATGGAAACCACATAATCAGTAGTGTGAAAAATTTTACCAGTCAAAATGTGTAGGACGGGAACATATTTAAACTAAAACATACCTCTACAACATAAGTACTATAATATATGAAAATGTCCTGACACACAGAAATAGCATAAACTATCCGCTTTTCTTCGGACTGTACCACTACTACTGAACTTTTAAAAACTTAATTTTAAGTCGTATAACTGTGATATTCGATATTTAAGTTCAAGTACAGAAAATGACAATTAGTATAGGATGTCGAACTTAACTTCTCCAAAAACTACGGTGGAACCCACATTAAAAAAAAAGTATTTTCCAAGGATAAAACTATCCCAAGGGACTCTTAAAAACTAAGGCTTCTTGATGATGTCCTTTGCTTTTGAAACATTGTCAGGAGGATTAAAATGCGATGATTAAAATTAATTATTAAAAGACAAATTTTAATGGATAAATCTAGCTTTTAGTGAATGGAATGTTTTGACTTTTTATTTATTTTATAAATTTTTTTTTCCATTCCAAACAATATATCTTTGATGTCTAAATCTTGATTCTTTTATTGCATTGGGTGGGGCCTCAGGGGTGTTAATTACTAAATTCAATTATCAGTTAATTTAATGGAGTTTTTTTCTTTCTTTTATTATAGATAGTAGACATTAAGGTTTATGAGGACACAAAGACCTTTGACATAATAAAAAATTTCGCAACAAAGATTAATTGCCTGAGGAAAATTACAAATGTTGTGCCCTTGTACAACCGTAAAAAGGAAATTTCAACGAGACACTTCTTTTTATCACTCATGAAAATTTTTAATTAAAATTCGTTTCTTTCTTGTAAAGCTTTTACAGCTGAATATGTGAACTAAATGTAAGTTGACATCAAAGATACAATTCGTGGTTTTGTGAGTATAAAATTGCTTATTTGAAAATGAATTTACTTTTGTATAATAACAAAATAAGAGATGAGTAAGTTTATTTTACAGCAAATTAGTCCATAACTAAAATAAAAAGTAAACTACAGACATTTATTTGAAAATGCTGAATAATACTTACTAATTTGAAAAACTGAATTCTTGAGTAAAGCTTCTAGCATTCAAAATTGTGGATCTAATGCAGTTAGAGTTTTCAAGGCCACTAACTTGGAATATTAAGATTAATTCATAGACTTTATTACCATTTAAATGGTTGTGACTATGACCTTTGATTTTGCAAAATAATTATAACTAAAAACGCAAATCTCTGCAAAGTTCACAAAATTTCAGTCAGAGTGAAAACGAAAGAATAGTCTTAAAAAAGTCTCAATAATAAATATCGCAAAGGCCAGAACTCCGATAAATTGACAATGTAATTGACATCACACATACGATATTATGTATTTATACCAAGTGATTGCTATTATTCTCTGAATGTAACCATATTTACTGTCTTACCTAAATCACCAATAATTAGAAACTAAATGACTTCTTCCTCTACTAAAAATGAACCCTTTTCGAATTTTAATTCAATATAAAGTCAAGTAGTTGATTTATTATAAAGATTTTCACCATCCAGAAGAGGAATGAGATTTGGCATATCGATATAATCAATTTCTATATAAAATTTGAGCACAACGCAATGTCATGTATTTAAATTTAGATCTTGATATTAAATATTATAAAAAGGAAATTTTCTATTTGGTTTATAGCGAACTGGAGAGAAGTACGATTCTCATTAGAATTAATATTTGTTCGAAAGGTCGCAGATTCGAATGGCATTTGAATGTATTTTAACAATTTTCTCGTGAATCTTTCAACCGATTGACATGAAATTTTTTAAATAAGAAGAAAGCGTACAATTACTTCAACTTTATATTTAATTAATATCTTTACGAACATTTATATCTTTGCAGGCCGTTTGGTCTATCAATTTAAGCCAACAAAACAACAGGTAAGGTATTAAACAGATATTTATGGCCCAAACTAAATGAGATTTATTTACAGGTTATTCAGATTTAAAATCAATCGGTTTATTAAGTCGAAACTTGGGGGCAGAATGTGAAAACCCTACATAAAACTAAGATTCCTTAAAAAACCTTTTGGGATATGACCGTCTTGTGGACGGATGGAAAACTTCACTTAGTGGTTCTATTTGTAACTAATTATAATAAGAAAAGCTTTCGAATAAACAGTTAAAGATATTGATTTGAACAGATTTTTAACAGAAAGTATAATTAGAGCGCCTTATTAATCTTTTGGAAGAAAATTCAAACGTAGTATTCTCAAAAAAGAGCGGCGAAGAATTCCATCAAAGAGAAGTTGGAGAGATAAGATAGCAACAATTAATGAAATTAATTTGATTTCATGAATTGAATAATCATATAATATTTTCCCTTTCGATTAATCGATTACATATTTTAAGAAATATGAAATGAATACATTATAAGTATATATTTGTGATATATCTAATTGTTTGTACAGATTTTTGAGGCCCGTCTGAGGTAAAAATAAAACAATAATTCTTTCCATCTCAATTAATCAAATGATTAATTAATTGATTAATTTTAAATATTTATAATGTACAGATGTTTAATGGAATTTATTTATAAAATTTTAAAATTAACGTTCAAGACTAGGCATGCAAAATGTTCTTTTTGCCTTAGCCCACAAATAAGTATAAAGTGTTTGTGATTATCAGTGTTTGTGCATTTTTTTTTTAATTCTGCTAGAAATAAGTATGCGATAAAATATGGTAAATAAAGTAATTGATTTAATTTTTAATTAATTAACAGTATAGATGGAAATTTAGTTAAAAAACTAAATACACATTGCATGTTTTTTTTTTATTCATATGCTTGAGCATTTGCAGCCCCTTTTGCGTGCGAGTCCTTCAACAAAAATTATAAATTCAATTTTAAGAAACATTATCTCATTTTCATGGTTATGTAAACTTTCTTTATGAAAAATCCCTCAGTCACGAAACTTCAACTTTGCTCTTCAACGTGTCCTCAAAAGTGAAGACGACTTGGTTTTAATATGATCACAGAAAAAATGTCACTGGGAAACTGAATTAACTACACATCTGGCAAAGTAAGCGCAAACAAAGCAAGTCCGGAATAAGACCCTTTATTTAACAAATGCCAGGTCAAGGGCGAATGGACGCAATTTCCGGAAGGGACGGTCAGATATTGTTCTTCATTTTAGAGCTATTACATTCGAGAGACAAATCTAAAAATACACGAAATCCGTGCTTAAATTTTAATTTCGAATGTAAAACAAATTGCTTTTTAACTCTTAATTAGGTCAATGTAAATCAAAAAAATTAATTAAATTGTTTCTCCTCATGCCTTGCAATTGCTGTTGTCCTTTTGATAAGCCTCTTCTTGTTGAACAAATGTTCTTAAAACTCAATTTACATGATTTTCTCTTGGGTTCAGTAATAATTTCGGGGGAAAAAAAATGCTGTCGTATGTACCTAAACAGGAAAAATTAGGTAAATATCCAAACGGAGGTCAGACTGTCTTTCTGAGTTAACCAGATTTTTATTTCCTTAGGGACCTTGCCTTATATCACTCCCTGATTTATTCCACAGCACCCCGGACGGGTTGGGATAAAATGTAATGAACTCATTTAGATCCTTCTTATGCGGAATTCTCTTTCCTTGAATATTTAAACTTTGTTGTCTTAGTTTAAATACTATACAAGGATTTAGAACGTATAAACAAACAAATCGATTTATATTATGTAGGTATGTAGGTAGGTAATTGAGGTAAGCCAGCTGTATTTTGACTTATGAAGTTATAAATAAAATATATAAATTTCCTTAATAATTACATATATCGCACATTATTCCTCGAATTAATGCTCCATAAAATCGGATTAAAGTGAACTTTACTTATAATCAGCGTAATTATTCTTAAATATGAAAACTAAATTTTTATAAGTGCACTTTCGAGGTGTTGAGAATGAATTTTTTATGAAATTTATCGCGTAAACATTTTATCCTTATTAAAAATCGTTAGGCCCATTAAAGAAATATTTTATTACATTTTAGATTTTAAATATTTTATGATTATTGTGCAGAATTTTATTTGTTTATAGACAATTTTTGTGGGTATTTTTATGTAGTTTCAGAAACAAAGATGTTGTTATAAATTATATTATAACCACATTCAAATTATGATACTTAAAATGTAGTCTGAGAAAATATCCGTTCACTATTTTAAATTTTTTCTGATTAAAAATTATGACAATTTTTTGGACTGTGTATTCCAACATTTTTACTATAAATAAATTTTAGTTCAATATACAATTTTTGATATTTGTGGATACTCGCAAAAATATCCAGCTGATAACATAAATACATACAAATATGTATTTAAGATATAAATAAAATTTTCAACCAAATTATTGAAAATGATTAACCAAACCGATTTTTTTAAAATCTGTTACGGTTATCCTTCGTATCTTGTTATGCCTTTAAAAATTCTAATTAAATAAAAATCCAACATATGTACATGTGTATATGGAAGAAAAATATAATTCTAAACTTTCTAGTAATTACCAGGAAAGAATTGACTATTTATAAAAATAAATGGTAGATCAAATAGAAGAGATATTAAATTATAATATATTAACTAAAAATTTTCGATAATAAAATATGTTTTTTTATGTATGATCTATTGAGGGTAGTACATCAAATAAAACGCCCATTACATAAAATAAATGTGCGTCCAATTAAGGTAATTTGGGATAAATACATTTAATATAATTAAAGATATTCACTTTAGTATAAATCTAAAACTGAAATTAATACCCAAAATATACCTAAGGAAGTCTTAAGAAAATGTTCGTTACTTTTTATTGCTCTTCCCACTTAGTTTAAGCTTAAGGTAACCTAAACAAGTAAGATTTTATTCGAAAGTTCTCTTAGAGTTATTCCTTTTTCGTAGGCGTTTACGCCCTCAGATTCGCCCCCGCCTTTTAGTTCATTTCGCAATCAAATTGGGTGAAAAGGTGACTCAAGTGTTGTTCAAAAATCACCCCATGGAAATCTTTCGAAAGAAAGTAGATTTTCGCATATTTGCAGCTAATTCGCTTTAAAATTATTCATAACTAATTTTGTTTAATAAATTTTAATGAAAGGATGTTATTTAGTAATTTCCTTTGAGTTATTAGAAATCGTTTTAAGTGGTGACTTCGTCCCATTCTCTAGAAACCTCTTTATAAATATAGCTGAGGATAACTGGAGCAAACTTGTTCAGTAGGCAAAGATACCTACCAACGTACTTGAGGGACATCATCCCCTTGTTAGGAAATTGTTAATTATTCATTGTTTTCACGGTTCGAGGTACTTTTCAACATTCTCCTACCTGAACTTCTCAACCCTTTCTTTACATTGAGAAACTTCATTTCCCTGCGAGAAATATCTCGCAAATACCCTAAGGTTCCAGTGGAATTTTATTTTTCAAGAATGGGGACGTAATTACATGTGCTGCACGCCATTCTGCGGAGGAGAGCTAACGAGACATTTTGTTCTAACTTTTAATAGGTGATGTGAAAACTCGTTAAAATTAAATACATAACGTCGGTTCCTATAGAAGTAGCTTAGGTGCGTAGGCAAAAATGAAAAATTCTTCAAGTAACTTGGTAACTTAAATTGCAGAACCAAAAAGGGTTGAAGGGATGCTGAATCAAAAAGAAGACTGTGAGCAGGAAGAACGGGGGCGCAGAGTAGTCTACTTGGTTCACAAAAACACACACTTCAGGGAAAATTTAAAACTTCATGATGCGTGCAGAGTGCATTATGTTTCTTCCGTGCTTTTCAGTTGTTTAAAATAAGATGACTTTCAGCACGTGTTTAAAAGAAAACACATTTTATAGACCGATTAATTCAGGATCTTGATCTCTTATTGCTTGGCAACATATATTTTTTATAATATAACTAAGCGAAGTTCTTTGAAAATTGGTATACAAAGGTTTACGAACTTGCAGTTGGGTTTCATATTTTATAAATAAAAATTGCGATGGTTATATTCAATATGAACAATTTTTAAATTTTCTGTCCACTACATATTTTGGGTTCGCCATTTTGAATTTAAAAAATCTAACATTCGATTCATAATCAGCGACGTCAAAAACCCTTGAATATTGAATTTTAATGTAAACTCAATTGTTATAAAGAGTAAGTCTACAACTAAGCGTTTTACACAATTACTAATAGAATTACTCGACTCTATTGATAATTTTTTAAACAGAACATGAGTTTATAATATTTTTGTAACTCAGTAGTAGGAAACTGCCAAAACAAACTTTTGATTAATGTACAATCTATATATGTATACCCACATATAAATAACACTGAAGTGTCTGTCTGTCTGTCTATACCGGCTAATCTTCGAAACGGCTAAACCGATTTCGATGAAACTTTATAGACATGAAAAGGAGTTTGTCAGAAGTGACGTAGCGAACTCCTTTTAAATATTTATTATTGTTAAAATTTGCGAAATTTTGACTGTTAGACTGTGCGTCGCAATTAGAAAAGGAGGAGGAAGGTCTGAAATGTTTACATAGTTTACGTTCAATTAAAATTAAAAATTCCCAGAACATTTCAAGAAAATATTATTCTAAAGGGAAAAAATAGTTAATATTTGAATCTTATATATTTTTTATTTACCTATAAAAATTGTTTTTTTCCCTCAAAAAATAAAAGCTCGTCTTGATTTTTCATGGTATTTTCAGATTGATTAAAGGTAAATTATTTAGAAAACTGGATCCGCCATATAAAACTTTTCAACTTATATATTATATTATTTATTATATATTAAATTTGAAATCGACAACGTCATTTTTTCATTATAATTAAGGCTTATTTTAGGGATAATTGCGCCTGGATCACCTAGTTAAATAATAAAAAACACACACGAAAGACCTTTTAAAAAATTAATGAAATGCACTCATAAGCTCTTAAGGTGGAGAAACCCACAGAATTAACACTTTCATTTCATATTATATAAACATCTTTTCGTAGATTGTAGCAAAATACGAATTAAAATGTGGGGAATCATTACTTTCATGCCATTCATTTTAAAGTTTGTTTTCAATAAAAAAGATTTTAATCCAATTTGCGTAAATTAAATTTCCCTTAGTATTGCTCCATAAATTAACGCTATGTTATTTATTAGATCAAATCAAAGTAGTAACAAGAAAAGGAAGCCTCCTAAATGCCCTGTTTTTATTAAAAAAGGAGATGGTAGGCTATCGTAATTTAGCAAAAATTATTCAACTTTTTTATTATTACGATGTATGTATATAAAAAAATGTACTTACTTCAATGCCTGTGATTCCCAGAGCTTCTTCCAAGTTCGGCGTCATCCTAAATGGTACCTTCTCTGGAACCCTTAGTGTTTTTCCTTTTTCGAAGCAAACATTGTAGTCAATATGCACAATATCGCCAGTAGACAACTTGACGAGCACATTATCGAGGTGACGATCACCCAAACCGATCACGTAACCAATAACCGACATAACCGCCACCGAAAGTGAATAAGTACGGATCGACCTTCTCCATTCTGCTGGATTACTGCTGTGGCACCAAAGTTCCTTAGCCAACAAATCCCTCGGGGTTTCGCTTGTCAATTCTTCAAGAACTTTCCTTAAAACGGGTAAAGGCCATGTCTTGCGACTGTCTGTCGTTTTTATGTTGTGTTCAACTAATAATGGACTTAATTTGCCATAGAACATTTCTGATGGTCTCATCACGGTAAATTGTTTGTCTTTTTTTGGATTTGCAGCTTCACGTTGCTGCCACTTTTTATAGAGGGCAAAAATTGGTGTTACTCCATCTACCCAACTTATAAGACCTGATCGTGGTCCTAAAGGAATGACTGAATAGTGATGAGCTCGATAGACAGTCACATTCCCATTACAGTCGATCGATTTCGACATCATCGAGTTCGATATAGATAGGAATTGCATAATTCGTTCATCTAGATGTAAATCTTCCAATCCTTTAAAAAGATATGTATATCTTTTACCATCACTTCCAAAGAACGCCAATTTTTTAGGTTTTGTTTTAGTGGGCAAAATGTAGACAATATTGTCTACAGCCTTAATGTATATAGGTTTACTTTCTCCAGTTTCAACTCCTGGCATAGATATAGCCGTATTTTTCATGTTAGCCAATACAGGACTTATATCCGCCATTTTTAATGTAGCTTGTGAACTTTTTTGTAGTTTTTGTTGGAATACAGCGTACAATTGCTTAATTTTTTGCCAAGATTCATTCGGTTTTTCCCAATTAAGAGGTCTTTTTAATTCTTCAATTCTGCTTTCAATCAATTTTGAATATTTTTCTTGAAACGCTCGTTCATAACTAGTCTCTGGTGCACGAGCTGTGATGTTGTATAAACGTTGAATATCTTCAACTACATAATTCATTAAAATTCTGTGCTTTTCGGTAAGCAAATTAATTCGTCCTTCAGAACTCTTTTTAACCTCTGCTTCTAAAGAACTGAAGAGTTCTGAGTATTCGCTATAAAGCTGGGCTAGAGCATGCAGCCAAAATTCATCCCAGAGTAAAGTAACTCGCTTTAGTTCTCGTACCAAAAGTTGTACTTGTTCTACTGTTTCGGATGCTTGTTTAGACAAAGTATCGAGCAATGAATTGAAGCAAAAAGTTAGAGGATTAGTCGAAGGATTTCGTTCATCTTCCTGTATAGAATTATCAGAGAGATTTAAAGCATTATTGCTTTTATCCTCTTGCGCAGCTCCAACGACAGCGGGAAATATAATTAGATGCGGTGAATCTTTCGCGACACGGCATAGAAGTTCTGAAACTCGCTTTCGGACATAGGGTTCATGATGGTTGAGTCTACTGAACAGTTGAGGTATAATAACCTTCCATGGACGGGTCGGTGTTGTAGTTAAACCATCTTCAATGACTTCTTGTAAACCTAGGGCATGTTTTACAACAAGCCTCAAGAGTCTAAGCGTAGCTGTAACCAACGAACAATCTCCATTATTTTCGGTTTCTTCGCTGGTATCTAATATTTCTGATGTAGCAAGATTAAGATACTTGAAATATGCATCAGCAGCCATTTCATAATATCCATACACACTTTTATGTGCTTCACGCCAAATTTGAATTATTGATGCGATGATATTCCCATTGATATCCGATAAAATTTCGATATTTCGCAGTTGGTTTTCTATAAGTTCTGTAGAACTAATATCGTTGGGACCTATCTCCTCATCGTCAGCAGTAACTTGATGACGGTTTAAAATAGTGACAACTTTCTCAACGTCTTCTTCAGTACCTTTAGGAATCAAATTTTTTATGGCCTCAATATCACTGGTGCGAAGTCCAGCCTTATCAGCATTAGCTTCACTTCTAGCTTCAACAATTTTACGTCCCCAACGAAAGCACCAATTTCCAAAATTTGACCAAGCTTTTGCCAATTTTGGGCATTGCATTGCACTTGCATGGATGCATTTTCCAACCGCCGAATCAATGGCGGGAATTACAACGTGAATGCTTTCGTCAGTATATCCCTGGACTTCTGGAATAATAGATAGCAATTTTGAAACTGATTTCTCATCCTTAATCAGATTCTCATTTCCTTGAGGAAGCCAATCAGATAGTGTAAGAAGTGTTCTAGATACTCGTTCTGATATTTCTTCAGTTGGTGAAACTTTTCCAGATATTGTCCCAATGCAACTCAACGCAGCTAATTCCAAAGCTTCATCCAATTTATTTTGGCTGTGCAATAATTTTGCAGTTTCACTAGCACCTCTTATCAAACACTTAGTAACTTCAACATCCGAAGAAACTTCTTCAAGCATTGAAGCACAAATTTTATTTAGAGGCAAATTTTCATTTTTCCATCCTCTAAAGAATTTTTCGAGCGTCTGCTGACAAAAACTCAAATTTCCATCTTTACGAGCCATAGAAGCGACATCTAGATGTAGATCAGCATTTGAAATTGGCGAATCACCTTTACAATTTGAGAACAGATCAGCCCATCTTACAATTCTTGTAAGATTCAAGGATCCATGACTCTTATCAACGTTAAATGAACTCAAGTTAATTTCTGCACCATCATTTAACTTACTCTTCCAAATTTTATGAGTTACATGGTTCAAAACGATTAAATTCGTTAAGTGCTCCTTAGACTGAGTTCGAAGGCATTCTTGAATTCCAGACTGGATAATATTTCCACATGCTTTTAAAGTGCTACTATTAGAATCATCATTCTTCAAAATTTGCTCTATAAAAGTATTCTCGGTTAGAGACAGCACCTTATGGTAAGAAAAATTATTAGGAATATTTTCCACGCGATCTATGGTTTCCCAATTAGTGAGCTCGAGCATTGGACTATTCCAGCTTTCACTCAATGTCATCAGGTCTCCTATTTGAGTTTCAGTTAAGGTCATAAGAGGAATTGTAACTCGATCACCACCGCTGTTCTTTTCTTTTTTGAGCAATGTTTTTAGAGATTCCCATTGATTTGTGAAGTACAGGCAGTCAATGAGTTGGTCCACTATAAAGTCTCGGATATGTTTGTCTAGTTTTTCGTCGTTGGCTGCTAAAGCAGATGAATATCCCTCAGAGGCTTTTTCACGATGTCCAGCCGCATGCTCAGCAGCATATTTAATCCAGGAAATTCGTTTTCCTGTAAAATAAATTAACGTATAAGGTAAATAATCCGAACTTCGCGTTATTTGCGTGAAAGCTAATTATACACTAATTTTGTATCATCTAGATCTAGACTAGATGGTAACAAGAATTTGACATATATACGTGAAAAGTCAAAAGCAGGAGACATAAGGTTTTTAAAGGTTTTTAAAGGTACTTTTGCAGGCATGTATCTTGTTATTGGAAAATACTGACAAAATATCTCTTCAATTTTATGATAAGCATGTCGATAAATGTTCACGGGATACATTTTTGTTTTCTATTAATTTAACTTAGAAATTGAGTGAGAAAATTGCTTAATAATTAGCTTTTGCGTAAATTACTTACACAAACAAAATTATGAAAACTTTTCGTGGATATTGCATTAGCAGAGGCGGGCTGCCGGGGCGAGGGCGAGTCGACCCATCTCGTCAAAATCGAGTTTGCTTTAAGCGACATTCATCACTTCCATTCAAAGGCCTAATGTAGACGGTATTGATTTTAGTTTAATTGCCATCGATACCATGAATGGTGGCTTGTAAGCTTAACCTGAAACGCATTTGTCCTTCTTATCGCGTTCATACATCTCAATGCAATTAGGGTGAAATCTCTACTTAGTAATACAATCGACTTTTTAGGCAAAATACCTTTCAAGTCTATTAGATTTCTATTCGCTTTGTGAATTTAATCTCATCAAAGTAAATTTGCTAACAAATTTGAAGTTTCAAAAGGGATTTTTTTTCGAAATTAAAATTTTTTTTAAACTTTCTTTTTAGAATCATCCAAATTTAAATAGAAATTTTAAAATCTTCTTAGACCAGAACAGACCCAAAAATAGCAGCAATTAATATTAAATATTTAATAGATAATATTGTTATAAGTATAAGCTGTGATAATAATTTTTCTTTATTACTTTCCTTAAATTACCATTGAGATACCGCCCACAGGGCGGACTCAGCAACAGGTACAAATTTCTATAATTTCTGTGATTTAATGCTAGTAGAACATTCCCTAACTTTAATATACCATAGTTTATGCGTAACTAGACACTAAAACGTTTTCTCGTCTATCAGCTGATAATTGAATATCATCCACTGGTAAATTAATTTCTGAACATTTTCACCCACCTGGTGCGAACAAATAAATTGAATTAATCCAAATCTCTTTTTTTTTCTTTCACGTTTACGATGTCCACCTTATTAGATTTTCATAAAATTGAGTTCTTGGGGGTGATGTAAGTAATTCCAATTATTGTGTTAGAAATAAATATATTCTGAGAATTTCGAAATGGTTGATTATCAAATTAATTCTCTGTATGATTTCTTCGGAAATGAGGCTTTAAGGTTTTACGACGTGGGAAGTTCTTTAAGAGCAAATGTTTTTGTTTTTCTTTCGCCGCATTTAATTTTCGAATCTTCTGGAAGAAGTGTATTTTATAGGATAATTCTACTCTTTCGAAAAAATGGATAAGTATAGATAAATATAATTATAAAATTTCACTCACTTTAATCTAGAGCATTACCGTGTAAAGTGCTTTGACCTAAGGTATTTTTAACAATATTTTAATTTATCCTACTTTAAAAAAAAGAACCTTTCTAGTCCATAGACAGTGTAAACATATCATGGTTTAAAAAAAATTTAAGTTTTGAAGAATATGGATCCCTCTCTATTTTCCTTCATAGAATATGGATATTAAATAAAAAGACTGTTTTTAGAAGTAAAAATGCTAAAGTATAGAATACTCCTTAACTTCCTGTTCCATGAATTAAAAAAGAAAACAAATTCTTCAAGTTTAGATGGATACTTTTAAGGCCGGCTTTCGCAAACTCCGGCACACTAACACAAGTCAAACGCAAATGATTTATTCGATTACTTTTAGTTAAAAAGTGTCTTAGACTTAAGAAAATCTAGGCTATTATTTCATTATTTTTCAAAAAGGATTAATTTTACTAAATAATTAAATTAATTTTTATTAATTATTAATTAAATGATTAATTCGATTAATTTGGATTCAGACGTTTCTTAGACTTAAGCAAATCTAGGCTACTATTTCAATATTTTTAAATAAGTTAAGAAAGATATTAAGGGTTAAATGAAAAACCATACTATTGCTTTCAGAAACTCAAACGGTATTTCAAAGTTGCAGAACTTCGTTTTATAGATAAGCCGATTATTTCATACAATAAATGTTATATAAAGAACCAAAAAAATGTTGAATTTTTCTATCCGTTTTATAGAACAGAAATTTCATTCCACTTGATGGGAGTGGGATGGGGACTGTATCTACTCATTTATAAGTTGATATTGCACTTATACCGTGATGTTTTTTTTTGAAAAGTTCAAATGTTTTCCAGTCACTGCTTAATAAAAATAAAATATGTTTAAAAAATGTTTAACAACCTTTTGCGCCTTATCTCCATAAGAAACCAGACCAAACCAAAACCACAAACCCATTGGGGTGACTTGCTGAAAAAATCAAGTTTGCACACATTATTAGCTATGTATGTATGTATGTATGCATGTATGTATGTATGTATGTAGTCGTGAAGTCTCAGCTCTTGCATTTCTTCTGAAAATGCGCTGAATTGCATGTGTGGGGAACTCAAAATGCGTTTAACACACACAGAGAGAAAAACTAGCGCAGTTTGACCAAAATGAGAGTGAAAGAGCTGCAGATATTTTTGGTTTGGTTAGTTGGTCTGATTTTCTATGGAGATTACGCATTAGGAACCCCTCTGAGTTTCAAATACTTCAAAAGGCTTGGATTTTAGGAATAACAAATGCTTAGAACTCAAACACTCAAGTACTTGAATAAATCCAAACTCTATATTACTCTAATAATTCTTAATTTTGTATTCAAATAGTGCGAGTTCTCTTCGGATCAAGCCACTACGAGTACTTAAAACTTAAATAATTAAATTAAAAAGATGTACTTAATTATTCCAGTCATTCTTAACCCTTTCGCTACGGCGGGTCTCGCTGAAGGTGTTTCACATGGAACGGAGCTTCGTGCAACATTACTTACGATTTTTTACGAAATGAGAAAAGCAAATCTATTGCATTTTACTTGACCTTTTAGCCCCAATTTTGGAGATGCCACCCATACACGACAGCATCTTCTCGCCGGTAACTATAGTCACCCATCGTGCACAGCGGAATTTTTTAGCCCGTGACTATAGTCACCAATCGTGTACAGGCGGCGTTTTGTGGCGGGTGACTATAGTTACCGATAGTAGTGAAAGGGTTAAAACCCTAGTGAGGAACAACTATACATACATAGATCAACAGACGTTGAAGTAAGATCGAGCTTCAGCTCTTTAAAACAATCTGCGATCTATTTTAGTTTAAGATGACTAAGATTATAATTAGCTTAATATCTTACCTGAAACCGACTTCGTCCAAGCATATAGTCCAAACAGCGCCTCCGACTCTCCGTTTCTTAGCAATGCCCAAGTATAAGACATCAGCGTGTGTTCGAAGAGGGCCTCAGTTGTCTTATTCGAGGCCAGCAATCCGTGGAGCATGACCTCTGAATATCTCATTACCATTTCCGGCTCCATACTGTGCAACGCCACAAGATCGACAGCAGTCCTAATCCGATTGAACCACTCATTGCACGTGGAGGTGTTCACTCTGAAGAAGGTCCTCACAGGTTTTTCGGGGGCTGGCATAGCAAAGGCCGTACCTTCCGCTGCATTGTAAATGGCCTTTTCCAAACATTCCAAAAATCCAAGTAAAATTCGGGTATTTCTCTGGTTAGCTATTAGTGAGGAAACGTCCTTTATGTTAGAAACTTCCCGAAGGGCCAATATTCTCGCAGCCTCTTTAACCAGAGCTTCTATTTTGAGGAAAGTATCTTGGGGTTTACCCAGAGCAGTTCGTAACTTGTTATTAACACAATGCTGAGCGGCTTCCCATTGGCCCCAATTCGCAAGACAAACTAAATCTGTTAAGGCATTCGAATAGAAATCAGAAGATCTTCCCCGGTGTACTGTCCAACATTTTGGAAAAATATCTTTAAGAAATGTTTCAACGAATTCCGCCTCCTCGCTGAATGATAAATTCTCAATTAATTTTTTGAAATATTTCTCCCTGAGGTGTGCTGGAGGTGCTGATGATGCATAAAAATGTTGTAATTCTGTTAATTTTACTGTCCTAGCTTTAAAAAGTCCAGTGTTTTCGTGGACTTGATGCAATGATACCTCAAGTGGTAATTTTGCAAATATTTCAGAATACTGCTCGCGAACATTTGAATTTGTAGAGCACATGTGAATGCAGCAAACTTCTGCAATCGAAGTTAATACAACTAAATTAATGTCGTTTAGTTGAAGTATCACATTTATGCAGTTTACACAGTGCAGGGTAATATCAACAGATCCACTAACCGAAATTAGACAAATATTTTTTCCAATATCCACGAAAGGTTGATAATCTTTTAGAGGTTTAGAATGTTGCGAACATTGTTGGTATAGAAGGTGCAACCAATCTAAAATTTGCAGTATGGTTTTATCAGAAGGTAGAATAGAACTGCTCAAGACATCAACATGGAATTTTAAGATGTTACCAAAATTTTCAGATGTTGGACTTATGTCATCCAACGAAAGTTTACTGAAGACGTTGCTTGTTAGAAGATTGCTGGATAAAATATAGTTGTTATTCTTTATGCAGTGTATAGACAACAGATTGATTATAGAATCATGAAGAGCTGGATTCTGAGACCAAATCGTCATATTGCAGGCCGAAAATTCCTTGATAAGCAGCTCCAGAATTGATGGTTGCAGAGCATACATTCCAATAATTGATGAAGTTTGGATAGCTAGAACTGATATGGCTGAGAGATAAAAGTTTAAGATACATTCAGCTTGAGGCTGTGTGTAAATAATTCCAATGTCTCTATCGCAATCTCCATAAATTGTTTTCATAGCACGTTTAACGTCAATCAGGATGTGCTTGTAGGCTTCTTGCAGCAATGGTACATTTTTAATCGTCAAAATTTCTTGGTACAACTTCAGTAGAGTTTTATAATGTTTCATATTCCTTGTTAATTTTAAACGCGCCAAATCATTCTGATTGGAATCAGTTACATAAGTAATTAGCTCAATCGGTGTATTTGCCTTCATCTGGCGAATAAAAGTCAGTAAAAGTAATAAAAGACTCGATATTTGGACATCATCAAAATGACCGATGCTCTCAACTTCTATCTTGATTATATCAATAAGTTTCGCAGGTTCAAAAGTTATTTCCTTTGCTGCGTAGTGTTGAATAATAATAAAAAATTCGTTGATATTTTGAACAGTTTCAAGGCATGATGTTGCCTTTAAGCTCTTTGAGGCCACCTTTGTTATAGTTGTTATTGCTTCCTCAAAAATTGACCGTCCAAGTTTGAATGCTAAAATTTCGCTATCGCTACTCAAGCACTTCATAACCGAATTAAAAGCGCCAACAAATGATCCAACGCTTACCTCCGGCAGAGGTGATTGTGATTTCTCTTTAGTGCCTTCAAGTTGATCATCGATGTCCTCACCAAATGTTCCAATATCCTCTAAAAATTGCCCCAATAGTCCTAAAGTAAAATCCAATTTCTTAATAAAAAACTCAGAAAAACACTGCAGTATGTTGGTGCAGTGTTGTTTCAATTTTGGTGGTTGCTCTGTTTCTAAATGCCATCCAACGACAATATCCACAATATCTGTAAAGTGACTTTCAAAAGCCTTCTTGTAGTTGTTAGCGAATTCTCCAATTACGTCGCTAACTGCAACGAAGTGCTCAACGACATCGGCATTTTCCAGCATATCCTTTAAAGTTATAATCAGCCTATCACTAAAATTAGCTAGATCTAAGGTAACTGCATCGAACTTGATGGTAACCTTTAGAGCTCGCATTAAATAAACCCGAATATCTTTTACAGCGTCATAATTTTTAACAATCCAATTTTTATAGATGAGAAAATCATGGCGCATTACATAGCCAAGCATTCCGAATACCTTTGCGACGTGATCCAAAGATTTTGGTGGACCATGCTCAAGAATTGATATAATCGATTCAGCGAGAAAATCAAATGCCCTCCTGATGTATGCTACATTTGATGAATCCATTACAACTATTTGTAATTTTTCACAGAGCTCTATTGCTACAGCGGGATTATTTTCAGAGCATAAACGGCGCAACATTTTCGAAATTCGCATATCCTCAGAGAAGAGGTGATACAGGGCACTCATCTCCGGTTTCTTATCTGAAACAAAATAAAACACATTGGTTTACCAGTAGATTAATATAATATAAATAATAGCCCCAAAAAGGAGTAGAGCTATAATAAATCCTTTTTATTAATTTATTCAAATTGTATGCTACTACTACTAATAAATTTTTAAAGTAAATTTATTTTAAATAAGTAAATTGGGTTATCAAAATGTTTCTTTTCTATTTATCTCAACACAGCATCACGATAAAATAATTAAAATCAAAATGTTGATAGTATTATTGCTCAATTGTGTTTGTATGAAAAAAGTTAGCTTCGTGATTCTGAATCCATAAAAAATTTCCAGGCAATGAATAAATACAAGAGACTTTATGTAAGCAAACAAACGCCCGAATGAAAACTACTTTGCTGCTTTTTCCCGCTTAAATCACTAATCGGATTACTTTAAAGTTTTTTAACAGAGGTTAACTAAGCCATGAATGGTGAAATGCTGGAAATATTATTTGTGTATCAATTTTTTCCAGCAAAAATGTGGAATATGGAATATTAAACATTGTTTTTTTCCGATATTTAAAAAAAATACATTATCTTTTTAACTAAGCTGTAAAAAATCTCGTCACAGAAAGTATTTTCATAAATAGTGAATAGCAAGAGATGAGAAGAAATAAACAGACATTTTAGAGTCTTAAGGGAGAATTTTTGCATTTGAGGTTGTCTCTTTAATTATTTGTTAATATTTTCCAAATAGTAACTTAAATAAATAACAAACAAAATATGAGCTATCATGGATTTTAAACTACACTCTCGTCTAAAAGTATAATATTCGAACACTTCGAATTTTTCTCATAAATGTCTTCTAGCTCTAGATCGGAAATTGCAAAATGACCAGCCAACAAGTCGAGAAAATATTATGGATAGGCTACAACTGGACATCGGACATCGAAACAATTTCAAAATTAGTTGACAGAATGCAAAAATTATGCGCCTACTACGCTACTATGTAAATTGTATTAAGTTGTCGCTATTGACATACATATTTTGTTTATATATTGAATAATATAAATCTCTGAATAATTTTTAATTTAAAATTAAAATTCAACAATATACGCAAATTTCAAATTGTTCGAATACTTATACGGAAGTGTATATTTTTTAAGAGTTAGACCAACAGGAAAAAATTTTATTATAATATCATTTTCCAAATCTTAAATGCGGGCTACATAAATCACTTCCACTTATCAGATACATTTCTAAGAAATAAAGAAAACCGCAAAAAAGTTTAAGTATTAATTGATTAATTAAAATTCATCTCGTACGACTGCTTCGTTTTCATGGGTATATATATAAGTTTGGATTAAATCGATTGCAAAATTTGGTTTTGGGGACTATAACTCCAAACATTTTTGCATATGTGTATGTATAATATATTGCACACTTTCGCCCGCGTGGATCTCGAAATAATTAGAAATAAAAACAGAATAGGGGTAAAATGGGGGATATACCTTTTTACGGATTGCAGTCATTTAAAAAGTTAAAGCTGCGTAAACTGGTATACTTTGATTATTGATTTGAAATTAAGTACCTCTCGTTCAGGGTTATAGAAAAATCAACACCTTAACCAGTAACTACTAATTTTCGATTTTAATCTTCGAACTGAACGAATCCTCAAACTTTCATCTATTTTAACACTCCCGGGCAAAAAATGTCCAAAAGTTTTTTATCTTCAAAAATAAAAGATTTCTATACAAATTTACATTCTCTATTTTAGGGAATCTCCCGGCAGGAGAATTTCGTAAAATCATTTCTTAAAGGTTTCTTACCTCACAAAAGACTTACAGTCCATATTTCATGTAATTACCTTCAGTGTTTTCTGTTTTGATGAATTAATCAGTCAATGCGAACGCCTAAATTTATACGCACAAATTTTAAATAACCTTTATTTAGAAAATAAGTCGAAATAAGAAGAGGCGTTAAACAAAACATGCTATCACCACTGCTGCTCAACTTGCATGCAGGGCAAATTTTTGAGAAAGTTTATCAGCGGAAGATGGTGAAATAAAAAGAACTCAACCATAATGCTCGGGCAAAATGAATCGCAGTAGCAATGAGTTTGGTTTGAATTACAAACCAACATCTCAAAGACGAAATTTATAATAGCATCGAGATGAAACAATTTTGCAGTAAATATGAAGCTTATTAATGAAAATAAAAAATGCATATATGTACAACATTAAGTGTTTGGGCGCAATATTAAATTATAAATAGAACAAATTAGAGGAGCCTTCTGCAAAGTGAAGTAAATCTTATGTTGAAGAGAAATAAGTCTAAATACTCAGGCGTTATGTGTGGGAAGAATTGACTGTATGGAGTAAAAACATAAACTCTGCAAAATACGACTCTAAAGAAAAATGTGGATGTATCGTAGGATTTTAAAAATTGCATAGGTAGACACGATAAAAAACATCGCAATAATGAATAGAATGAGAAAAATTGTAAAGCTGACGAAAATTATTAGAAATCAAAAGCTAGAGTATATTACCCACATTTTAAGGAAAGATAGTCGTAAATATCATTTCCTACCATTGTTTCCATAAAGAAGATACCATGGAAGAAGAACAGAAAGCAGACCTAGAGGCCAAAACATTTGAGGTCGGTCATCTATAATATAATGCCACGTTAAACTTCAGAAGTTTTTATAAATATGTACATATGGCCATGAAAACAACTTTATGAAGGTCTATTTTTGCAGTACCTACTTAGATGAAATAAAAATGCAAACTTGTACTTTTTGGTGAAAAATGCTGAATTTGTTTAGTATTGAACATGAAAACGTTTACAATTTCAATATAAGAGGAACTAACTGCTTAAGTGAGAAACACGAAGGTTTACATTTTTTTCACTTCCTAAGGATACATATAAAATTAAATTTACTGGTTATTAATAAGTAACTGGTTTACAGAAAATCCTTATACTGATGAAATCACAAGTAAAATCCAGGAAAAATTTACCTAGCTCTGATTGTAATGCTTTTTTAACTAGTTTGTTGTTTTGCTTATAACTAAAAATGCAGGATAATAGAAGGCTCTGCCAGAAACATTTGCCTCCGATTATTCGCATAGTTTTCCCGCCCAAAGTGGTTAATTTAAATTCTAACGACATACAAACCTGCATTTGAGGTTAGATTTGAGACCACATCGTTTCCTCGATTTTTGTTCAAGTCTTTATATCCAGATTCGTTGGTAAATTTTTGCGAGCTCCCCTCGCCACCAGTACCCTCGTCTTGGTTGGAGGCGTTGGAGCCCAGGTGAAGGAAACTCTTCCCCGACTTGCCCTTTTTCCTCTCCATCTCAAAGTCGGCGACCAGCTGAACACTGGAAATTGGGCCGCATTCACTGACCCGATAAAGTCCGGGGGCGAGCGAAACGCCTGCACTCGCAGCCCTGATCTGTCTCTGCACTCGACCCGGCGTTCCGCCACCAACCACTTGATCTCTGTCGCAACAACCAGCACGCCTTCCCTCCCAGGGTTCATGAGCATTCTGCAAATCGTCTGCGGTTTCATCGACTATTTCATTTGTGTCGCTAAGCATAACTTGCTTCTGTCATAGCGACAAAAAACGGCCAACGTTTGCTGTGCCAGGCGGTGTACTTGACGCGACGGTGTCTCAACGTGAAGGAAAATTATTATGTGACGAAAATCAACGCGATTTAATCGACTGCGGGCGGTCAAACTCTTCCGATTCGCATATCCATGGAAAATCGCAACACACCTGACGTTAACGAAATGTCAAACTGACTGCCATGGCAGCCAACTGAAGAAAAATTAAACGGGAACAGCACTGCCAGGCCGAAAAAGAAAATCATTTATTTCCCTCAGCTGATTTTAGCCGTTATTTCTTCGTTCGTTTACAAATTTTTAAAAAATTAAAAAAATATGCTCTTTTATAGAGGAAAATATAAAGAGAAAAATAAACGGACCTGCGTATATTCTTTACATTTTTTAATAGAACAGAAGAAATATTTACGAATTTCAGTTTTTTACTTATTGAATTTTAGTAGCTGCTGCTGAGCCGTAAAAAATAGATTTTCTTTTTGCTTTTCCTTTACTGAAAGAAAAGCAGGTTATTTAACTCCAGAAAATAGTCCTAGAAGCGACCTTTACGAATTTCGAAGTCGTTCAAAAAGACGCGATTTAAATGAAACCTGTAATCACACCTAGCGTTCTGGGATTAACTTGTTAATCTGTTGTTAACGAAGTTATTTCTGAAATATTTTCGCTGAATCTACGTACTGACCTGGGCAGAAAAAAAGATAGCCATAAAATCTCGCCTGTTTAAAAACAATTAATAGACTGACTCTTTTTACCTCTTTCGCACTTGCTTAAAATGTTCCAGATTTTACCTGCGACCAAAGGAGTAAAAACAAAAATGCCCAGAGAAATATTTTCCCTTAAAAATTTCGAGATGAGTTGCAGCATTTTCAAGTAGACGTATGCATCTCTTAAGGAAAATCAGTAAATTTTGGAGCAAAAAGAATCCTTCAAAGCAAAATTTTCTTCCGAGCTCAAAATTTAATCAAAACTTGGCGAAGGACATTTTTATATATTTCGTCACAAACGGTAGGTGAAGCAAACCTAAGGTAAAATATGTATTTTATACATACAGCTCAGTTTTGGGATTCAAATATTTAAAATATCTCGTCACTGATTCACTACCGTGTTTATAAATATACTAATAGCCAAAATAACTCTCAGTATTTTAATTTTGTAATTTAAGTTGAAGAGTCGGAATAAAACACATCTGGGCCCGTATTTTGTACCTCGGTTCGACAACACAGTCTTGTCGAATCTTAGGAAATTAAACAAAATGTTCATATAAAACCCTATTTTAATCCTGCAATATTATTAAATAAACTAAGGATAAATTGGAATTCAATCGCTTTCATTTTTTCTAGAGAACTTCACCTTCACGATAGCCGATCCGATATGTCCGATATCGTCAAATTTCTGTTTAACGACGCTCACCTCTGGATTTAATCCTAATTATTATTAAAGGAAACAAATTTTTCGTGTGAATAACTAAATTACCAACAAGAAATATTTATCTTAATTCATAAAGAACTGGGTCTCTTCGATGCTCAAACCAAAAGATAACTCAATGTAAAGTTTCGGTACTTGTACTTTGACTTGATATTTGAACATTTTAAAGTTCAGGTTACTTATTTATATATTTCTTTATATTTCAGAAAGGTAAAATAATTTTCATTAAAAGACTGATTGCTTCAAGTTATAAAAAACTGTTTTATTAATGAGATATTTACAAATTTCTAAAATCTATTAAAATTCATAAAAATCCTCGTAATCGGCAATTATAATAGTAATAATAATAATTAAAATAAAAACAAAGTACTCAACGTCGCCTTACGCCTAGGGAGGGACGAGATATACAGGAGGATTAGGTTTTTAGACTATCGCAACCATGCATAGTGATATGTAACCTAAATTATCGTTAAACTGTGTAATAAACTAACAATAGTAATAAAACATTAAATACAATAAAATTTACACAACACATTCACACATTTTTCTACTTTGTCGCATTATTGTTGCACTCTCAGCGAGCTCACGATTGCTTCTTAATTTTTGCTTTGTTTTTCATTTATATAATATTTTTGTTTTGTTTTACTTTTAGGATGCAGCAAAGGCACTTCTACGCATTCCTTCATTTTTATACAACGTTTTTTTCTATTTTCTGCGATTCTTGATTGCTGTTAATAATTCGATTCTGGTACACTCATCATCCGAAAGGAATGTTGGACTTTGGAAATTGCCTAGCACTTTTGACTAATAAGGTCCTATCAGAAGTCATTTTTAACATCAGGATTCTCTCTTAATTATTTTGTTTTATTTAAATTAAATTAACCATTATTTATCCCTGCGAAAGTAACAAATATTTAAATTTTATACTAGTTTCTAATTAAAACATTCATTTTTATGTTATTGCTTGCTTTTTGTTTTACGAATGAAAGAAACATGAAATAAAATTGTTAACTATGTACCTTTTTCATTCCGAATTACCTATTAAATTTATTAAAATACAGTCTTAACAGTTAAAGGCAATTAAGAGGAGCTGTTCATGCACATGCCAATCGTAGTATAAATGTTAAATAAGGCATACTATTCTCTTAAGGTTCACATTTTATATTAGTGTGTTACTAAAGAAGTATACGATTTTTGGTTATTTTTTAGCAAATCACTTGGGGTGCGTTCCCAAAAGGAAAATCAGACATTGATAAGTGTTCATCTCTAGGGAGTCAAGATCTTTTTGGCAAGAAAAACTAAATTCTTTTCTTTACTTTTATAGCTGCCAAGCAGGGCAAGTTATTACATTCTGGAAAAAAGTAATTTGCAATACTAAAAAGTTGGTTTGCTTTTTTAACTAGAAGATAATAAAGCGATGAATGGTTGAATATATAAAATTATAATACTTTGAACATATGTATGTAATTCGGGTATTTATTTATTTCCTTTCAAGATACAGCAGTTGCCCGTATTGAAAGTGATTTTTTATTTGCTTCATTTAAAGTTCCGAAAAGGATATAAAATTATACATATTTTGCAAATATAACTTTATATAAAATTTACAAACTACTATCTTCAAAGTCAAAGATGATAAACTGGTAATCAAAATAATACTCAAAGTTATTAATTAGAAAAAAAGATTATTCTTTGGAAAAAAATACCATTTCCTTCGAACAGCGTTGACATTTTTAAAAGGAATCTTGTTTTAAAAGCCTAAGGGAGCAAGGCCATTAGATAGTCCAAAATGCAGATTCCCTTCATTGAATTTTCTTTCTATTCTTCTATCTGGAATTATTTGTTTAAGATGTTATTTTCTTGAGACATCACATCACAATTCGGACATAGCTGAGAAAAAAATGGAAAACAATTTGTTCTAACAACCTAATTTTTATTAATATAGTTTTACAGTTCGGTTAGTTCGATATTGATATTAATCGAGCATTTTTATGCAAAATATCCACATTTGGATTACCTTTTCATTAAAACTGTTTTATTATACGAGTACTTAACACGTCAAAACTATATTCATATAAATTAAACTTTCATTTCATCGAATAGGTAAGGATTTTACAGAATTAGCCCAGATTTTAAGCACTTCACTTTTACATGTGACATATTTCCCTAAGTAGAAGGTTTTTAGCATTAACACTTTCGCTGCCACGCCCATTTTGAAACTTTTCTCAACCCACGATAAAAATTTTATAATGGTACATTCAATAACAATCTTGAGCACACTTTTTAATTTATAAAGTTATAGAAATATTTGCATGGTTCACTAATTTTTATTAGACGGAATTCACCTTTATTTATAACCGTAGAAGTGAAAGTGTTAAACAAGCATCTCTAAGTTGTAAATTTTTAGTAATTTTTCCTTATCTAAATTGCGTTACAGTCAGTTTAAAATATTTTCGAATATTTTTTCCGATTACTTTTAATAATTATGATATTTATTTGCTTTAATAAGGCCTCTGCACAAACATTTACATATTATTTTTTTGAGAATATGTAAAAGATCATTGAAATGTGTTTAAAAAAAACCCTAGTTTCTTCAAATAATTTTTCTCCTTAAACCAAAAAAGTAAAGATGTAAAATTAAAAAATACTTTAGTTGAATTAATGGTCAAGAAAACTTATAACAGAAGCATAACTCAATTTGGGCACTGATGAATTAGATTGAATAATTTCGATATTTGTCAATATTACGTAAATAGAATACTTTCTGTCATTATTAATGAAATGATCTGCTTTCATTTGTTATAATATAAAATAAAAAAGCAGAAATGGAATAAATTTTTAAATTGAACTTGTTAATGATTTGTACATTTCGAATGACATTTTACTCAACATTTTAATAGATTTGGATGTTTTAAATAGATCGCAATATTTTAAACAAAGCATGTTAAAACTTCAAATTTTATATGATAGAAAAGAGAAAATACATTCACTGCACTTAAAAGGAAATATCTACCCATTTTTACATAAGGCGTAAAATATGTCCGAGAATTAAGTGGAATCTTGTGTCGATTTATTTATTAAAGCGAGAAAATAACTGACCAAAAATTATCTAATTCAAGCGCAACAGATACTCCAAATATGTTGAATGTTTCGTTTAATAAATAGTTTTATTGTAAAAATACTTCTGATGTTGCCTAAGTCTATCTTTTGGAAATGTGAAATCCTTAAAAAATACCTATCTATAAATAAAGTTTTGATTTTTAGTGTAATCACTTCATTAAAAATATCTGTGTATACCATTCGAGGAAAAAAACAAATATAAAAGAGATAGTAGGAATAATATTTGGATGTTTAAACGCCTCATAATAAAGTTAAAATAAAAGTAATAAAAACACAAACAGATTTGTTTGCCGAAATAATAAAATCTTCACCTTTATATCTTACTCAGTTTAAAATAAATACTAGTTAAATAATAATAATACAGACAGATGTAACATAAACGAAAATTTAAAAAAGAGGAAGTTTAACAGCAGCGAGAGGTGATAGGCTGGTTTCTATTGAAAACTTCTCGACTTAAGCACTTTCGTATGGATTGCTATTGCGTTTTTTTTTAACAACTATCTATCTACGTAAAAAAATCAGTAAAAATCTTTTCTTATTTCCGTAATTAGGTAAAAATCATTGCTGCTTCAATGATGCGTTGGCTGGAAGTGTTGCTGATCTTTGTACATTGACTGAGAATGGCTTATAGTTGGATCGAGTTGATTGACTGATCCCCGTTTTATTTGTTACATTTTAATATTTATCCATGTCCATTTTAATCCATTTTAGAGGTATTGGTTAATTCCATAAATTGTTCAAGCGTTGATTTATTTGAAAATAGAAATGATTGGTTACTTATTAGATTGGATGAAGGGTTAGGGAGTTAGTTACAATTGTATTTTAAAATAAACTTAAATTTAAATATGTTGGAATTGCTAAAATACTTTTTTGTAATAAATTCACGGAATATTGCCATTTCTTCATAACAAATACAATTCAATTTATTTAATCTATTCGAATTCTACAGTACCTAAATGCCTACAAGAAGTCAAATTTAATATCGGAACATATTTCGGCGCAAAACTTTTTAATTTAAAAGAATTTTCCTAAAAACTTCCTAAGAAAACAATATTGAAACCTTTGTCCAAAAGATACCATAAATACGACTTTCATAACATATTTGTATCCAATAGAAATAAAGATAATTATTGCAGATATTTACTTGTTACAAAATCACGCCGTTTTTAAATCGTGGGGTGTCTTATTTCTTGATTCCATTATCTCTTTTGTTTTGGAACTCTGCCGAAGAATGTAGCTAAAAATTAACCCTTTCTTACAAGAACTCAAACGATTTGACGAAACCATAAATTTGTTTCTTTTCCCAAAATTAACTAAATTAAGTTCAGTGTCCTATTTTTGTAGTTAAAGAGCAAGAATCATAAACCACAATATGTAGGTATTTAAGAAATGTGTCTTTGATTTTGATTTATTACTGTAGGTTTAAAAACAAATTGAATATTATTCTTAGACGCCAATGGACATTACACTTTAGTTTTTACAAAAGCAATAAACGTTTGATAATTTCGAGCTTTATATCACAGTAACTTTTATGGCAATCAAAAGGATAAATTTAATTTATTAAGACTGCGAAAGATAATGAAAGTTGAAGTCATAGAATTACGATGTCTAGTTTGAACAGGATCCAAAAAAATGTACCACTTCCTGAGGCAACAAAGGATAAAGCTTATCAACAAATTAAAAAAAAAATATTATAGTGAAAGCACAACAATAACAGAAGCACAATAAGACACGCATAAAATGATTTAGTGGTTTCTTGAAAGGTAATGCAAATAGACTGTTTAGTTGATGTTTCAATATAATAAAAAAATATATCTTACAATCAGAAATAAACAATTCTAAAAATAATATAAATGTTAAACCACATCTTACTAGAATGCCTTTGTATTTATTGTAGCTTTTGAAACTCCATTATGACTCCTGCTTGGTAACCTTTATTTAAATGCATGCATGAACTATATTTCTTTTATAAACCAAAAAAATGGGATGCCGTTGTCTTCAATAATACCACTTTACGCACTTTTTCCTCCCCAAGCTCCCACCTAGCAAGTCAGTGCCGAAAGCAACATCAGGTAAAACCCTGTCCCATTTGCTAACACGTAAAAGAAAAGGGCAAATATTAGAAAACATTGTTAGTAACACATTTTAAAGTTTTGTAAGCAAAGTTAAGTTTTTATAAAAAGAAAAGTATTTTTAGCAATTCCAACAATCAAGGTCTTCATAATTCGAGTGAAACTAAATTAAACTCACCTTGGGGATATTTTGCTACCATCTCCAGTGCTGTTGTTGTTTGACGATGAGTTTGCTTTATATCCACTTTTCTGGATACGTTTCGATAACCTGCTGACCCAAAGATTTTGTTCCTCTGGACTTGAGGCGAGTAAAAGCATCTCTCTAGCGCTTTTTGGATCATGATGCAATTTGCAAGGTGCCATAGGATCATTGTTATCTACATGCTCTTTATGGATTTTATTACGACATCTGATAATGAAATAAATAAAAGATATATAAAAAGCCTGTATTAGTTGAAAACTCTGGGTTTTCAGAGACAGGTTAAGCATGATCTTCACAAGCAAACTAATTATTAAATAATCAACTTTGAAATTGTATTGGTTAATTGACTTACCTCTTACATTCGTAGGCCGCCGGCGGCTTAAACATATGCCAAAGCATTTTCGGACAAACCTCACAGGCAGTTGGCATGTGATATGTAATTTGAATAAATTCGTGGCCTGTAAAAAAAAATCAAATTTAAGCCAATGAAGATATATTTTATTAAAACTTCATTTTTACCCTTATGAATGATGGTCCCCGGTCTTTCATCAACCGGTCCCCTTAAAGAACTAATATCTAGTTGATTCTGTTGTTCATCAGGTCTTCTAGCTTCCCCTTCTCCAGCATACAAAAGCTGAAATATTCGTGGAATATCTTTGGCATCGGCGCGAATAACATCGCCTTGGGTGACGGAACGCACATGAAATACTTTGCTATATTTTTTTTAAGAAAAAATTATAATCGAGCACAGATATAAGAAGATATTCAGACGATGCTCACCTTAAATCTAAAATAAGCACAGGATCTATCGTATTCTGCTTGTCTATTTCGGAATTATAAAAAATAATTTTTCTCGACGAAACAATTACGAATTGCCGTTTCCATCCATGTTTTTTGATGTTTTGTTTATTTGGCACACTCAACCAACCTTCGAATACCGAATCCTTTAATAAATTTTATCATTAATATTGGTTTCATTGGGAAAACATTTTAATTAATTTTTACCTGATTATCTTCTGGGTCATTATCGGCTGACGATAGGGAGGCGGTCTCATTCAATTTTGATTGCAATTGCTCGATTTCTGTTGCCTTGCAATCAATCTCCATTTGAAGCTTTGTTCTTGCCTAATGAATATGATTAATAATTTATTTATAAAATTTTATTATATAAAAATTGATATTTATATGTGAAAATAACTGAAATATCGCTAGAAGCTAATTTTAGCATAGTCGATATCATTTTGTCGTTATCTAACTTTTTACTTTAACTCTGACTCCTAACAACCCTTATTATAATTTTTGAAAGAAAGTAATTACAAAGATCTACCTTAGAAAACCTTGCAATCTCAGAAAAAATAGAAATAAAATTGATTTTCTTGCCAACTTCCGTCTGCTCAAGTCTCAAAAATATAAAAGATCCAACTACTTACAATTCCCTCTTCGACAAGTTGGCTTTGTAGATCCTGGCACTTAAGCAAAAGTTGGCTGTACTTCTCACGTTCTTGTGTGAGCTCTTGCTGCAACCTTCTGCTTTCTTTTTCTTTCTTCCTGAGGTCTGCTGCAGAGCTAACTTTACGTTTTTGTTTGCCTACAAAAAAGGTAGAATTTAGAAATTGTTTTTAAACATAATTAAGCATCGCATACCCTGCAGAGTAGAATCTTTACGATTCATGACTTCTGCTAACTTATTAACTGCAGCCTGTTTCAGCAAGTTATCAGTCTTCCATTTCTCTTTCCACTTTTCAATTTCAGAATCTTTCTCAGCCTTGCTCTGAATAATTTCCTCCTGCAATTTTTTATTTTGCTGAAGCAGTTCTTCAAATTCTGTAACTTTCTGGCCCAGTTTCTTAACAACTTCCGCTTCGGCTTCCTTAAGGGTCGTCAAAGCAGCTTCTTTAGCAGAAATTTCATTACGATGTTTTGCAATATATTCCTTCAATTCTAACTCCTTGATTGTCTTCTCCTTTTCTAAGTCGGCAACTGTTTCTTCAGCAATTGTTCGTGCTAGAGCCTCAGCATCAGCTCGAGCAACAGCGACTTGAACTTGATGCTTGAGAGAAGCCCTTTCTTCCTCTAATTCCTGAATATTTCGCAACTTCTCACTGTTCTCTTCGCGGAGTTCGCTACTTTGAGTTTTATAAAGTCTTGAGAAATACTGTTCAGCCTCAAGTTGATCTTGTAGCTCTTTCATCTGAAGAATATCAACGTTGTGGGCGTTCTTTATTTTAATGATATCCTCCTCGTATTTTCTCTTAGCTTCCCTTAATTGAGCTACTTCTTTAACTAGTTGACTTTCGCGAGCCTTAAGATGAGCGACTTCGGAACTTTGCAGACTCAATTCAGAAAGAAGAGAATTTTTCTTGCTATGCTCCTGTTCGAGCTGACTCTGCAAGGCCAATACCTTTTCAGTCTCCTGTCGACATTCACCTTCTAATTTTTGGAGCCGTTGCTGAATCTGCCTATAATCTACTGATAGCATTGATATTTGTCGCTCCTTTTCTTGTGAATTATGATCGGCCTTAATGCGGGCTGATTTTTCTTCATTTAGCTTAGTTTGCAGGGCTTTCACCTCCTGCATATTTGCCTCTTCACGACTGAGCAAACGGCTCTTTTCTGTTTCTTGATGCGCTTTTACCTCTTGCTGATACCGGACTTGTGCTGCCTTAAGTTCTAAGTCTAAACTAGCATTGGCCTTTTCCAAATCTGAAACTTTATCACTAAGTGATCGATTGTCATCGATAGCCTTCTGTTCTCTGCCCAGTGATCGCTCCAAATCAATGTTGACTGTTTGAAGTTTATTTTCGAGCTCTTTATGGAGTTCTTTAAGTTGGGTCCGTGCATTTCTTTCTTGAACGAGTCGAGTTTGGAGCTCAGCAACTTCTTGCTGCAAAGTATCTCGTTGCTCTTGAAGGCTCGCTAAAACAGTCTGCAACTGATTAACTTTCTGTTCAGCTTCAGTTTTTGCAAGACGAAGTTCAGCAGTTTGCTTTTTCAGTTTCTGGCTATTTTCACTTTCAGTTTTAAGATTCTCCTGCATTTCAGCCATTTGTTTTTCCAACATATTGATTTTATCATTGTGCTGCTGATTATTGTTCATTTCGCGAGTTCTTTTATTTTGTTCATCATCGAGACTCTTTTTAGTTTCTGCCAAAATTGATTCAGTTTTTCGTCTTAATTCCTGTTCGTGTTCTATTTTCCGTTGTGCTTCACGATAGTTGTGTTTCAGCATAGTTAACTCTTTTTCATATGTTGTAGCCAGTTGCTGAACTTCAATTTCCCTTTTCGTGATCACTTCTATTTGATTTCTAAGGAGCTGTTCTTGTTTTTCGAGATTGTCTACATTATTGCGCTCCCTTTCGATTAAAGCTTCTAAACGCTTTATTTCACTAGAATTTGAAGGCCTATGATGATGGTTAGGAATTGTTTTCGAATCTATAGAATCATTAGAAAGCAGCTGATAGTCTCCTGTATAAGTGAAACCTATAAATGGCAAATGATTTCCAGCAAATGTTTTTGGCACAGGGAACTCTTCAGGTGTGGTTTCATCCCTTTCAATTTCTTCAAAATTTCTAGTATCATCATCTCCAGTTAATTCGGGTACTACTGGAGGTACAGACTCCCTTAAATTATCAAAAGTCCAAGTATCATTTTGGAAAAATGGATGTGCCTTAATTTCTTCTATTCCACTCCTTCCAAGTCTATGGTGTCGATCAGTTAGGAAGCCTCGAATTAAGGATTTTGCATTTTCACTTATTTCAATATCAGATGGGAAGGTGAGGGAGTTTTTGTGGTCCATAATTTTACCATAAGTCCCAACCAAACTATCCGCGTAGAAAGGAGTGTCCCCGATAAGCATTTCATAGAGGAAGATTCCGACCGACCACCAATCACATTCCCTGCCATATTCATTCTCTCCTCCCTGCGACTGTAGAACTTCAGGGCTAATATAATCAGGCGTCCCAACAGCGTTATTCGACTTGACTAAGCCATCAGGACCCATCCGCATACAAGTCCCAAAATCGGCTAGTTTTAAATGACCGTACTTATCAAGGAGCATATTATCCGGCTTTACATCCCTGTGCACGAAGCCCATGTTATGAATAGTGTCCAAAGCTAGAACCACTTCCATCGTGTAAAAAATCGCCCACTTCTCAGGTATCTCATACATGGACATGAGGCTGACAATATCGCCACCGGGCATATAATCCATCACCATATAAAGGTACTTCGAATCTTGAAAGGCATAGTGCAGCTGAACGATCCACTCGGAGTTAGCATGGGCCATGATATGGCGCTCTTCCCAGAAGAACGCCGAATCCGGCCTCTTGATCATTTCAAATTTTGAAAGGCGTTTCATGGCGTAAACTTGTGCTGTAGATTTATGGCGAACTAATTGAACTTCACCGAAAGCTCCACGACCAATTAATTTGATAATGTGGAAATCTTCGGGTTTCATACGAAGTTCAATTATTTCTTTAGCTAGGGCCTCATCTAGATTGTTGTAAAAATTCTTCAGTATACGAAATTGATTCATTTTATTTTATTCTTAATGAACTTACATCTATTTGTGTAGGCTTCGATGTTTTTGAGCCTCTTAACCGAGTCATGCTCGCAATCAGCCACAAGTGCTGTGACTGTATCAAGGAGACAGTCAACATTCACAATGCTGAAAGGGTCACGCATTTTCTCCTCCAGTTTTTGTACTCTGGAAATTTCAAAAATGCAATTTCTTACATTTTTTTTTCGATTAAAAAACGAAAATTGTATTAATTTACTATGTTTACTAAGTTTAATTTGGGTAAAATACTTGCTCCACATTCGATACAAAATAAACCTTCATATTTTTATGAATAGTTAATTGCGAATAACGTCATTCTTCTACCGCTAAGAAATGATTTTAAAAATTGCAGCTGCGAGAGCCAATAGCTATTAACCTTTTGGACTTTTTGGCATTTCGAATCGATCATGTGAAAAATATTGACTTAGTAATTTTTCTGCTTAAGTAAAAGGATGAAAATGGAAAATTCATATCATTCTATTAATTTCTTATATTCTGAAATGTTAAACTAGATAAGTTAGTGAAAAGACGATGAATTAGAGCTGGTAAACGAAAAATGGAGGAAAATTATTTTAACTATGTACATACATATGTATATCTTTTAAATAGGAAAATGTTGAATATTCTATTATATTTATTATAGTAAGTATTTAAAACAGTTATACAGACAAGTTTTCAAAGTCTTCCTATTCATCTCTTCTACCCCTTCTACTTTGAAGATTTTTGCTTCAGGATATTACGACTGCCTTTAAGTGGCATTTGCTTTTAAATGAGTCCGACTATGTTATACAATTTCGATTATTTTCGCAATCGACCAAAAAAGATCTTTTCGATGAAGATGGTTTCAAAGTAAAGAAATTTTGGCGGGACACTCTATGTTCTTTCTACAAAACTGTTAAGTTAACAGATTTTTAAATAAAGGAGATTACTGAGTATAGTAATTAATGGCGTTAAATATCACACTTTACTTTTAGATATTCTTAAAACTGCCCGTTAAAATTAATGAAATAATTTGGTACTTCTTTTCAATTTCAATGAATTAACACGAAATACCTAATCAGATTTGCAATTACGAATTAGAATGTTAAAGAATAATTCAAACTGTAATATACATATAAAAATGTAAGAATAAAACAAGTTTGGAGTCCTACATTCACAAAGTTCTAAAAATATAGGAGTCTAAGTACAAAAGCGTTTCATTAATACCACAACAGGAGAGCGAAGAAGAGGGATAATAGCGAAATTAAATTTATAAGTAAATAAATCTCACAAATATACGCATATGAGGATTTCCCAGATTACTAATTTTATATTAAAGACTAAATAATGGTAGACCAAAGAGAGTCTGTATTATTTATATTAGTATAAGAAATAAAATATTTCCGACCTTAACATATTTTATTATATAGAAGTTTGTTAGTCTTGAACTTTCATAGTATGAAAACCTACAGATAATAGAAGTCAAAGATAATAAATAATTAATTGAAGCAATAATTACACATGAATTTTGATAAAGCTGTGTCTTACATTCAGCAAATTATTATTTTATTAAGTTCATCGGCCTTGACCTCATTTGCTACTAATTTAACTGAAACTCTTTATCAATATTTTCAGTTCGTATAAAAAATGAAGCAGTTTTTAAATCTCTCAATCAAGCTGGTTTATTTTTCAATAAAAGTTTTCTCCGAAGTGACAAAAATACTGCCTTTGTGGAGGAACTCCTGCAAAATGAAGGAGAGTTAAAGTAGAAAGATATTTGGAAATTGTAAACAACCGGATGCGATAACGCTGCAGCTGCTAGAGAAGGGGGCTCAAACACTCCATCAATGGCAAGTTAATCGCAATTCAAATATTATATAAACGCCAGAATTGTTTCTATATCTTTTTTAGGGCAGAGTGGAGTGAGTGATAATTTCACACTGAGCCAAGTGGAGCACCAACTCCCAGGGGGGCGAACTTGCAATTTCTTGATGAGTTTGGGAGGAAATCAATAAATCATCTCCCAATAGACTCTCGCCCCCAAGGCACACCTCCTCGACTTACCCCATTTCGGGGTTCATCTCTATCTTTTTGTATGTAAATTGTGAGCTCCTCCTCAAACGAGTGCGGAAGTGTTTGCACCTCTTGTTTGGGGCGGAAGTGGCGAGGTGAGCTCAATTCCAACGCTAAATTAAAAATAAATGGTTGAAGGGATTCTTTTTGGGTTGAGTCCTGTTGAAATAGGGCGGTGGAAGCTTCATAGGTAAAATAAAAATTTCTGTGGCGGTGACCAGCCCCACGAATCGCTGACATTTGAGCTGTCAATCGGGGAGTTCGAGGCCCAATTAACGTGACAATGCGCGATTGCGGGGAATGTCAATGGCCAGGGAAAAGCTCCAGCGAGGCGATGTACCCCCGAAAAAATGTGAAAAAACAAGCCTACCTCAGCCGTCGGTTGTCGTCTGGCAGCGAAGACATCTTCAAGGCACTCTAATCGGCGGATTTTCCAACGTGAAACGTATCTGGCGTGTGAGATCACAGCAGCAAATTCGCAATGTCAGAAGAAACTTGTCATAGTTCTCTCCGGGGCCCCCTCGGTTGCTCTGCTGGGCGCTTTCTAACTTAAAACGCGACCAGTCTCCACATCGCTGGGGCCACAATTTGAGCGGTGGGCGGCAGATGGATCCTTTTTTCAGGTGGCCAGGCGATTTATCGGCAACGAACGAAATCGCATTCGATTTGAATTGCGTGCGGACCAACATGAAAGGACATCTCCTCGCACGGGGAGGAAGAGGCACTTTGCACTTTCTTCAACGTCAGTGGGGCGAATCCAGTCAAAACATTACCACGAAAATATGAGGGATGAACACTTTTTACGGATCGGGAACAGTTCGATTTGTGTTAATTCGAGCTGCGTCTCTCAGTTAAACACGCGATAAAAATTCAGCTCAAAAAATCCACGAAAGTTCTCCACAAAACTTCCCGCATCCAAAAAAAGACGCACACAAATACAATTTATTTGCAACCACTCTGAATTCAGTCTGTGCAACTGTTAAGACATGAAAATACAGTTTTTTTTTTTTATTAGGTCATTTTCGTAATAACGGGAAATTTATTAGTATTAGATAAAAGCAATTTTTCATGAAATATTCAATATTTGGATATAATTTCGCATGTTTTAACTTTTTAAGTATTCTTCTAAAGTCCTTAAGTCTTAAAACAAGGTAATTGTCTTAAAAATGCAATATTCACTTTATCAATCAGCTGTTTAATTTGGCAGCAGCGAACATTTTAACAGTGTACGTCCAGGTATTTTGTTCTGTTTACATTTCAATTACGCGGGACACTCAACAGGTGTTTTTTTGCGAGTGAAAAGTGCGCGATTATGTTCGTTCCCTGCGACTCCAGCCAATGGGACTTTTGAAGGGTCTTATCAGCGTTTGGACCTCGAGATAGGGCCCCTCGGCCGGATGTGACAAGTCGCGCGCAGATCGCGTGAGGAGCTCCCCGGGAAACAGACGACGACTTTGACAGGTGAGAACTCGAGCTCCGGCTGTTGTCGCACCCCGGGCCCCGGCGTCAATTATTTCGAAGCAATTTTCAATTTCCCTCTTTTTGTGCCACTCTGCCAAAGTGTGTAAAAATTTGGGCATGAGAGCGCCTCCGTTCAGTGCGCGTCCCCGGAGCACTGCCAGACCAGCGCCAGTGGTTTTGGTGGAGCAGCGGCGGCGACGCGGGGCTGCGGTTTGATTTTGGGGGTGTCATCGACTCCGGCTGGTAGCCCCCTCCCGCTGCGCACGGGTTTATTTTTGGGTGGAATTTGGACTTGGCGCTGCTGGAGCAAGGCGTACGCCGCAAAAATTGTAGAAATGGCACGTGAATTCGTGGCCCAGAAATAATTAAATTAACTAAAAAGAAATAACGCACTTTGAGGGGCGGGTGCCAAATCCACCCAATTGGCAGAATGTGCCACCCACTTAAATCCTCTCCTAAGTTATTTATTTACATATTTACTTATTTTAAAATAAAAACAAAATAGAGGAGACTGGGTACGGTTGTAACAATTATGTACCTTTAATAAAAACATTATTTTGTCGTTTGTCATCCCTCACTTTTTTACATATTAAAATATTCGACTCCAAAGTGACCAAAGTTTTGAACAGACTCTCAACTGTTGCTTTTCTTTTTTAGTAGAGTTGTTGTTTATAGGAAATTAAAGCAGGGACCGAAAATAACTATTATTTTGCATTTTTCAAATAGAAAATTACAAAGAAACAATTAGCTGAAAAAACAAAATTTTTCTTACTTTGTGAACTTTCTTACATTGTGTGTGAATGAATAATGAATGAAAATGGCAACTAAAACAAGCACATGACATCCAAAAACCTCACTTACTTAAGACTTTCAAAATTACCAAATAATCATGTAACCTGGACTGGAAAAAACGCAAGATAGGGGAAATTAAAATAATCTATATTTGATAAAATTGGCTATACTTTATTGTAAACTCCAAAAAATATTATGTATGATTTAAACCTGTTTAACAAAATTACAGATTTAATTAAATACAATTTTAATTGCAATAATTGTACGGGAAAAAATTTAAGTTATAAAGTATGCAATCATCATTTTTTTACTCATTGCATGAATTATAACTTAAATCTTTCATTAACAAGTCTCTGCATCTTCCACGTCGTCTAATTGTTCAAAACGATTATAGCACACTATGCGAGAGTTTAGGTCTTGCACCGGACGAGAATTTTTAACTATTCGTGTTCCATTTTTAGAAAGTAGTTGACGAAATTCTGATAACTAAATTGAAATAGGAAATGATGAAAATTTATTTTTAATAATATTTTAAATTATTACTTGACTTTCACTGATGGACATTGGCTCCGGTTGAATAAACCAGGTAACACCTTCCGTACAGGGTGGCTCTGTCAAGGATCCTCCATAGCTGTAAAAGCCCGACTTGTATGGATAGCACAACCACGACAGAGAAAAGGGCGGAATCTCTACACTTGTATTCGGCTTTCTAATAGCATTTAAATGGAGAATTATTGGGTCCAAGTAAGGATTGTCATGTTTTGTGGTCTTGGAATTTGGATTAGGTTAGTTAATTTTCAAAATTTTGAAAATATTCTCACCGTAAAAAAATAGCTTAAGATTAACACTCCAATATCTCCCATTTCATTTGAATTGCAACCCTCATTATCTTTAGATAAGTGAATAGCCTGGAAAATGTGTAGAAGTAGATGAAAATGTGTATAAGTAGATGAAGCCTTTTTTAAAGAATTTATTCCATACCTGCAGTTCAAGAGGATATCTTCTATCATTTACTGAATGTTCAGAACCTTCATCGTCGAAAAGACTCCATCGAAAGCAGAGTGAAACAAATGAGTAGCATTCAATGAGATCTGCCCCGCTTAGTGTAGGCTCGATTTCTGCATATTCAGGTCTGAGTACAACTTGAAATATAAGTTTTTAATAAGTTTAAAATTTTGTAAGGTATTATTCTAAAACTAGATTCACGATGCCCGGTGTAGTCAATGACAATAGCATCTTTTATTGTTTTCTAAAAGATGATCTTTGTATTAAAATTTCATCAATATCTGAGTAGTTTTTAGCAAACCTGGGCTAAAAAGCTATTGACATTAGTTTGGCCTAAACAGAGTAAGCATAGTTCAAACCAAATCAGCTTATGTGTGGCTCAACTTTAACTTAACATGTTCACGCTGGCGTGTACCACCCATGGCTCACACAAGACTGAATCATGGGCAGCGCCGGCGTGAACGTGCTAAGCCGCATAATATATAGCCAGCAGTTTTCTATGCGTGTAACAAAACATGAAATATTAAAATCGGTTGAGGGTTTAGTTGTTAACCTGGCTCAAAGTTCAAGCTAAGCTTGGCTCAATATGAATTAAACTTGGTTCACCGAACTAGACTTGACGCAAGCTTGAATAAGATTAGTTTAAATTAAACGAAGCCTGGTTCAACCCTGGGTTAAGCCGAACTTACAAAATTACATTGATTCTGGCGAAACAGATTAAAAACTAGTTACAATGTTTTAAAGTTTGATTTGATTTGAAAAGTTTCTCTTCTCTTTCAAGAAGTTTATAAAAAGTTTATCACTTACCCGTATGTCCATTATTACAAATTCTGACATTAACTGGAAATTCGTCATATGCCGTCCATGCCAATGGCTCGCTGATTTTCAAAATATGAGTTGTTTCGGTACGAATATTAACCGGCGACTGATAGCATCCTCTTGCAGCAGGAAACATCTGCTTCCATTTATGTGGCCCTTAAATAATTATTCACCTTATAGAAAAGTTCATATGACTTCCCTGCCAAAAATAGTAAACACACCTTTTTCCAATCCATAGTCAAAATCAAGGCCGACGGTACATGATGAACTTCCGCATAATTGTTTTACACAACTATCGTAGAATACAATACAAATTGCAGAAAGTACAATAGTTGTTAAAAATAGGCTTAAACTGAACGGTTGTAGGAAAAATATTCCTGTCAAAAACGAATAGACATTGCTCATTAAATAACATAAACTAATCATTTTTTGGACCGAGTTAGTACGCGTCAATTGATGGCGCGTTACTTATTTGTACCGAACACAATTTGTGTTAAGGCGTTTTTTAATCGTTTTTAAAACAGGAAGGTAGTAAAACAATCGAAAAAAATAATTCAATGGCTTGTCAGTGATGCATAGCTTACTGACACAAACAAGAACAGCGCCTGCGATTTTGTTCAGCAAAAAAAAAATTATTAACCGCAGCCTGTTTTTTGACAAAGCCCTATGAGGCACAAAAAGTATTAAAATTAGTTATTAATTAATTAAATTATATCCTTTTCATTATTATAGAGATATAAAATAGTTTAAATTGGTGTAAAACTGGGAGGATATTTTAAAAATTAGCTATTTAAAGATAAACAGTTTTACATGTATTCGAAATAGAAAATTACAAAAGCAAACTCCCGAAATCGATTCGATTTCTGTTTTATCCGTTTATTTCATTCAAAAATAGATAAACAATTTTCGCAACATAATTTTATTTTCATTTAAAAATACTAAGTTCATAATCTTATTAAATCAAATTAATTATGCATTTTTAAATCGAACACCTTTCTCGCGGAGACTGGAGGATCTAAAGCTAAAGTGATACGTCTTTTATGGCTAAAAACCCCAGGACCATATTTAATTCAAAGAAAAAATTCCCTTGCGACTTGCGAGGCAAAAGGACTTTGAGCTGATTTCATAGTTTATGATTTTTTGATCAAATGTTCGATATGAACACTTAAAGAGAAATTTAAAGGATTTGGTACTTTGGTCCAATTGTCTTACTAACAGAATGGGGCTAGTAACTATTTTATATTTAAATTCTTTGCTATTCTGATGCTAAAGTTTACCGACTTGTTTCTGATTATAATTACTGTGATATTTTAAATTAAAACATCTTTTAAAAATAGTGTTGAATAGCAGTTAATATTGAATATAAACAAATGAGCCGTCGAGAATCATAGTGGCGTAAGTTAATAATTTTTAAAAACTGAGTTAAGACTAAAATCACATCACTTACCCTTCACACTGTTAAATACCATATAATAAACTATTAAAACTTGACTTATGCCACTATGATTCTTAATGACTCAAATGTGCTTTTAATGTCCCTTTATAAAAGAGTTGCATTTTACTTACAACTTTGACGAAAATTCTTTATATAAGCTTGAAAAAATCAAACATTTCAAAATTTTATTTAATAACCGTCTATCCTTTGTGATTACATTCATGCTGCATATTGTCGTTTTAAGAGCTAATTCTGCCCTCGGTTTTGTCAAAAGGTACTCTGAAAAGTTTGATGATTGCCTTATTATGGTTTATTTGGGCTAATATAGGTTTTTTAAAAGTAAATTTCAGAAGTGGGATAAATTTTTATTATACATACATATGTACTATTAACACTAGTTAATAGTCTCTGTTTTGTTTCCAAAATTTTAATAGATAGTTCATCCCATGTTTTGCGTATTACGATAAAAATAATTTTAATTTCAAACGGTAATTACAATAATTAACACTTAAAGTGCTTTCGTTTTTATAGCAATTAAAGAAGCCATCAGAAGTAATTAAGTCGACAGTATTAGATAAAGATAGAGCTATTGTGTTGTATGTCCAATCTCCTCTAATATTTGTATCGAAAGCCTTTGAAAGTTCGCATAGTGCGAAAATACTTCGGCCGACTATCGATTAATTCTATTGAAAGGTGAAACTTTGTGTGCAACAGGCATAAAAGTTCTGCATGACAAGAAAAAGGTGCAGTGTCTTTAGGTGGACACCATTCAGTAGATTAATTCCCGAATGGGACGACCATTGCGTGAGATATCGGAAAGGAGCTCCGTCTTCTTGTTCCTGATTAAAGATTTAACCGCGGACTAATGGTAGTCTCTTAGGGTCAGTGCAAGAAGGGTGCAGTTTCGATTGCCTTGAAATATTTATCCTGTTGTCATTCTGTTAAAGGCAACCCTTTTGAAGGCCGATGGGTTCAGATCCAATAAATTACTCAAGCTCACCAGTATTATAACAAGTAAGGGAAGTGGCCATTTAACTTTAAAGTTATTGTCTGAAACAAAAGGAATTTGTGAAATAGGCAAAGAGATTGGGGTTGGTTTGTGTTTAAAAAAAATCGGTTTTTTTTTCATTTTCTAGAATGCCAGTTCAATCACCTATTGAGATAAGCAACCGAACAATTGAGCACAAGGATGATGTTGATCCTTTGGAATATCACGGCCACTGGGAGCCGGTGGGAGTGGCTAAGGTGGAAAACACGGGCACATCGGCTGTTGTGACGTTCTCGAAGAGGAAGGAGCAACCCTACATAATGGGAGGCCCACTCAGCAGTCGATATATTTTCGAGCAATTGCATTTTCACTGGGCCGAGACGGATGAGTCCGGATGTGAGCACACCTTAGAAGGAATTAAGTACTCAATGGAAGCTCATGCAGTCCACTACAATTCAAAATACAAGGACTTTACAGAGGCTAGCAGTAAGCACGATGGATTAGCTGTCGTCGCCTTTTTTATTCAAGCTTCTGGGGATAAAGACTGTCCTGAATTTAAGAAAATTACAGAAGGAATTCGAATTGTACGGAAACCAAATAGTAAAGCTTCACTCGATTCAGGTACATGTTTTCTTTTGTTCCCTTTTTGAAAATACTTTTAAAATCCTTAAAACAGATTGCCTTTCATGGATTGGACTACAAGAATTAAGTAAACATTATTATACCTACAAAGGCTCACTAACAACAGCTCCTTATTTCGAGAGTGTTACATGGATTATTTACAGGACGCCAATTTTTGTATCTAAAAAACAGGTCTACTAAAACAAGATTTTTACCTATAAGAACCATAAAAATGTTTTCGTTTAGGTGGCTGTTTTTCGAAATTTACAATCCTGCCCAAGGGATGAAAATAAAAAAATTGTTAATAATTTTCGACAAGTGCAAACACCTCCAAAAGATCCAGATGTTGTTTTTGCTCGCAACGTTAAGCTGAAATCGAAGCTCTGAGCTCGAATTGAGATTGTTAAAATTGTTTCTGTTGTTTAGTTAGTGGCCAATGATTAAATTGATAAAGTGTACTTATAGTCGGTAATTAAAATTATTACTACTTTAAAGGTGCTGCAAATGGTAAGATGGGCTTTAAATGGTACTTCAATAAAATGAAATTGTACATTTAAAAAAATTTGTTTTTACATTTTATATTATTTATAAACGTTTTCCTTTGCCTTAGCAAGGCATGCAGTTTTAATGATTATCTGCAATGTTTTAGTTGTTTTAAGGGTAATAACTGATGAGGTGAAGAAGTGCATTGATCTGTTTCCTTTTGTGTGTCCTTCAAATTCAAATTAAAGACTAAAAACTGTTACAAACCCAAAAAGAATAATAATAATCTAATATTTTTTCCCATTTCCAAATTTAAAAAGCATCGTAGTATTGCATTTACAAGAATTTCTTAATTTTCTGCAGTATTTAACTAGCAGGTAATTAATACTGCTCGTGATCTTTAAATGTTGAGTTATTATCTGTTAGTAAATTTTTATTGCATTGGGTTACCGAAAACCAAACAAATTAAAGTTGTAGCGTTCAAAAAAATAATTGGAATGTTTTTTAATGAAATCCGCCATTTTGAAACTTTGTGAAAAAAGTGTGGATTAGTTATTTCATATTTTCCTAAACAATTTAAGTGTACTAAAAGCAGGCTTATAAATTACATGTAGCTAAAAATATTTGATATTAACTTGAAATGAGGATTATTTTAGAAGTTTATTAAAATGTTTTTGTTTACAGACATGTTTTACAGCTACACATCTAAAAAAAATTCTTCATTCCTTCGAGAACAGCAGCAACTTCTTCAGCTGCCTTTCCTAAATGTGCAAAGAACTGAAGATAAAGTGCATCACTGCAAAGTTGCTTTTGTTTAAGCCTAATGTAGTCGGCTTTAACGACATCAGCAACATCGACAGAACTCAGGGTTAACGTTGAGGGCCAAGTTTTTTCGATACCTTCATCATCGTTTTTGGGACATATATCATCACTCCCATCTAGCGAATCGGGAGGAGCACTGAGTGCCTCTTTCTTTTGCCTATCTACGATTAGAATTTCATCGAATTCTAAAGGTAATTTAGTTTTCATCGTTACTGCGGTTAAATTTGTGCAGACTGTTTCTAATTTATCCAAAGTGGATATTATGACGCTTTTAACAAGTAGGAATTTTTGTTCTTCGTAAATGTCTTTGGGTTGTTGTGGTGCCCGTCTCATACGATGGATAATATCAATCATTTTAAAATAAAGATTTTTTCGTTTTTCAGACTCATCTATGCTAAGTATTTGCTGTTTAAGAGCTTCTATGTCATAGTTCCATTCTGGGCAACATCTGCAACTTGTCTCAATATTTGCTTCTCTGTAAACTGCTTTTAGGGCATCCATTTCGGCTTGCAGATAATTCATGTTTGGATAAAGATTGGTGAAGATTTCCCTTTCAGTGAAGAATTTCAAATATGGGGCTTTAAGGGGCGGGTCAGGGAATGCCTGCTTAGTCACCGTATTTAATAAGTTCCTAGTTAACAGATTTACAACTTTCTTAGAGAGGTTATCTTTTACATTATTATATCCATTTATATTGTAATTACTTTGTTTGCAGTGTCCGTGAATGTGAAATATAATCTTTGTGTCCAATTTTAGAAATTTGGGTTCCGAATGGAGTCTCCATGCCTCAGTATATATGCCACTTTTTCTGGGACAAAATATTAAAGGGATCTGCAAAAATTGTCCAGGCATTAACCGGAATTCGTTTTTATCGAAAAAAAAGGCTGGAGGAGCATCAGTTTTAATGAACTTTGAGAGTTTTTCCTCTTCTTTTTCCCAGTAGAATTCTACCATTTTCCATCCGCCGTTGCTAATCCGACACAAAACTGAATACTCTTTTTTGTCAGGCAGACTTTCACAAACAATAGAAAATTCAAGATCCCTTTCCAATTTCAGCTGTGTAGTTATAGTATGGCCGTTAATTACCAAGTACCAACAAGTAAAATTCTCTTTATCTTGATCATCAACATTTATGTTTTCGATTGAGAAATCGAATAGTTGGCTAATTTCACTAGATGGCGATGATTTATCCTCTTTTTTTTGGACGTTCTTTCCAATCACTTCAAGATCATCAATATCCGGAAAGAATGAAAGAATCCGCTGGATATCTTCAGATTTACAAAATAGACGCTCCGCAAGATATTTTGACTTCAACCAGCTCCATTTCTTTAGAGTGCATTTTTCTAATGCTTCCTCTTCAAGAATCTTTTTTGTAACATCAACAATAGGAAAAGTTGGTTTACCCCTTTTTTCCGTCGTTGGCAAACTCTCGTAGATAGTCGTCAATCCAGGACATGGACCTTCCAAACTCGAAATATTCTCCCTTCTTTTTTTTAATTTATCTGGACGTAATCTTTCCGCATAGTCCAATATCCGTTTCACTAGTTCAATTCGGCGATGCTCATTAATTGAATTCAATAGTAAATTGCAATATTTTTTTCCAGTTTTCTGCATAATTTTCTCGCAGAGTTTTCTTCTTTCTTCAAGATTATTTCTCCAGCATGCGAGTTTGTGATCGGAGGCATCCTTACTAACTAAAATATTTTCTGATTTTGTTGCATCATCCTCCGAATATAACAGTGATTTGTGTGAGCCGCAACTGGAAGACGAAGCTTCATAGATTCCAGATCTATCCCATAATACGCCTTCAATAATTTCTTTAAGACATACATCTACTAGATGTGGATATTCCGCGGATGGATATTTTGGACGGAATTTGTTTATTTTCGACAATGTTTCTTTTATTTTTAAATCTTTGCTTCTATTTTCCATTATGTATTTTCGTTATTTTTTCATGGGTTTTTGATAACAATGATAAATAAATGATATACTGCGCACGGCATACTTTTACTATTCGACTTTGTCTGCATTTTCTAAATTTTGATAAAAAATTCGAAATCTGTGATTTCGAAAATCTTTCGAGTAAAATTAAAAAAATATTCGTTTATTGGTTTCGCTTCGATTTATGGCGCTGAACTCCTCTATACGAATAACTTCAGATCGCGTTGTCGGATTTGAGTATAGTGTTTTTTTCTGAGAAAGGTCCCAAGATAGAGAAGATTTTTCTTAGAAAAATATTCGATCTTTCCATACAAAAAAACGTCACAACGAAGGGCGAAATCAAATTTCAGGTATCAAAATTGCAATTCTTAAAGTCTTACGCGGCCTCTTTCGCTTGTTTATGGATGAATTGGGTCGTAAGAGGTATCGTTAGAAAGCTTGAAACCTCAGCTTTTACAATATCCCTTAAATGACTTATAAAGCGTTTTCCGAGTTCACGCCTTCCAAATTTTGAATTGGGATTTTAGGGGTGAAGGACCCATTTTAAGGGGGTATCCGAACAAACGTTGATCAGGTGACCATGTAGAATCAATTGGCGTATCCCTGTTCAGACCTTAGCGAAACACCCTGCATTCTAATTTTAGACCGTGAATATTCAACCTGTCGCGAAAAATAATATTTTAAAAACTGCTAGTCGTACGGGCTCAATTTATATATCACACACTGTATACAGTTTAAAACTGGAACTATCATTTCTGTTTTCTGAGATACATATTTAGCAATAACACAAAATTACCAATTGTGCATTTACTTTTCCAATAATATCGATTTGCACCAGAACGATTGATTTTGATCAATTTTAGATATTCAATGTCCACTATTATGATTCCCTTATGAAACTATTTCTTCAATGTGTGTTCAATGGTAAAATTGTGATTTTAATATATTTTTATTATATTTTGAATAAATAATTACAATTTTGCTGAATTTTGATTTTCAACTGGTTCAGCCTTTGTTTCTGTTGTTGTAAACGATGCCACAAACACATTAATAATAGTAATTAAGAAAACTCCTCCAACGAGAAAATCATTCAATAGGCCGATTTTACTCTTTTTTCCTCGATTTTTCATTTGCCTCTGTCGTACGAATATATGTGTGTTTAAAAAAATAAATAACATTAAAAAGTGACAAAAGATAAATAAATTATGGTACTAACTTTAAAAATCAAGGCAATTCCAACTACCACTTGGAGCACTAGGGACGCCACAATTAGCACGAAGCTAACGTAATACGTTGGAGAATTTGTGTTGAAAGTTATTAGAAATCGCAGTTGGTTGGCATTCGCGGTCAACAGAGCTATGTCCATCATCCCTAAAATTAGAGAATTTTAAAAACTACATATTTCAGTTGAAAAACGCATCTGTTTACCTTCAGCTACGTTCTTTTTTGACGCGTAACTCTGCCTGTAGTTAGGTGAGTCTACCTCACTCAAGTCACCGGTGGGCCCTTTGATGGATTGCCTTTTCTTAATTGCTGCATTTTGTTGCAGAGGGATGCTTTCTTCACCACTAAAAGGTAATTCTTTAAAACCATCGATGGGTAGAACAACGTCGTCTTGACCTTCCATTTCTAGTAGAATAACTCAACTAAGTTGCGCGCGCCGCTCAATAGCGTACTTTTTCATATTTTTATCAATTGCGGTTGATTTTTTGGCTTGGCCAGAAACGTAACGCGATAAAAGTATCAGATTAATCATTATAGTTAAACCTATTCGTTGCTTATACCTATATTACATGCATTAAGTTCTCTGCGTTTTTTAACAAAATCAAAAGGTTTCAAATCGGAAAGGAAGTTTGTTCAGCCAGCAATTGGTTTACACGTTTTTTGCAGATATTATTTAATTTACAATAACACATAATTATTATTAATGGAAATTTAATATCTAGAGTTTTTTGGGGACGCTGATTATGAATATGATATATGTACATATATTAAAGCAAAATTTAAAATGGCGGTTATAATATGATGAACGAAAAATATAAAATCCTTATGAAAAAAGATAACAAGAGTTTTAGAGCCTCTGATTGTGAATCGCGCAAATCCAGGTTTCTAAAATTGAATAAAGGTGTTTATAAAAATATTGGATCTAAAGTGCAAACATCTTTATTAATTTCGTCTGTTCTATGACTTTGAATTTTTAAAATCTCAACGCGAATACGGAATGTCGTAATCAGAGATTGAAAAGCCTATGATATAAATTTTTGTAAGGATACAATTAGCATTAAATTTAATAAATGTGGTTTTAAAAATATATTTTATTGTTTGCACATTTTATACAAACGCTGCACTTTTAAATAAATCGGAAACAAAATAAATCAATCGAGAGCTCTTATAAAAAAAATCAGTTTCACTTGCTAAAGAGCAACAATTTCCTAGAAGGGCTGACAATAACCCATTCTAAGCTGTTATTTTAAAGGGAATATTATAATATTTTATTTGTATATTAACAGATTTCAGAATACTTTGAATATAAATTCAAAAATTAACTTAAATTTGAATCAGCAAAAATTAAGAGAAGTTCGCCTTTTCTACTTTTTAATGGAACCAAAGAAAATTGAATACTGCGACGAAATAAAAGTTAAGGAACCTGAAGATGTGAGATACCAAAAAGATAAAAATTTTGACTGGATCCAGTCTTTAAAGCTGAGTGATGGGAGACATTATTCACCAATTGATATATGCTATAAAGAAGCCAAGTTTGTGGATTTATTCGATTTGCAATGGCATCACTACGAAGTCCTACCATCCAAAATGAAGTTAACCAATACCGGGAGATCGCGTAGGATTTGATAAATTAAATTGTAAGAATATAACCCAACATTTGATTTTAGTGATATTGTCTGGTGAATGGCTGGGGCACATGCCTTATTTAAAGGACGGTCCTGTAAAAGGGAAAAACGTTTTCTGCCAAATGCATTTTTTATGGAGTGGCGGCCAAATACTTGAAGGTAGCGAACACACGATTGATGGTAAAAGATACCCACTGGAAGTTCATTTTGTTCATTTTCGGAAGGATTTCCTCACGCTAGAAAGGGCTTTACGGGTGCCTGGTGGAGTTGTAATCATTGTTTATATGTACGGAATTGCTTTTCATCAAAATGCAGTTTTAGAACAACTCCTGGACCATATAAAAAATGTTAGGGAAGCTAACACTGAGATATCCATTCAGCCACTTCCCATGAATAATTTTATAAGCCCTTTTCAGGGTGATTATTTCGTATATTGGGGTAAAAAACGGTCGGCTAAATGTGAGCACATTGTGCAGTGGTTGTTCCCACGAAAAATACACTCGGTATCCTTGGATCAGTTGCGGAAATTGCGATTATTGATGAATCCAAATTTAATATCGATTACAAGAAATTGGAGAAGAACACCTGATAAGAACAGGCAAACATTATTCTTGATAAATTCATCAACTAGAGTTTTGGGCTCAACATGGCTGCAGACTCCACTAAGCAGAATTACATTGGTAAGTTATTATATTTTTAGATTATTGCATATACATTTTAGACGATGCTATACTTATTACTTGACAAAATATGAATGAATGTGTGCTGATAAAAGGAATCATTCGTAAGGGTTTCTAAGTTTTAAGAACAATTGTTAATTTCATCTGAGTTAAAGTTGAATATTTAAATTACATATTTTTTACTACAAGAACTTTTTTGTCCGCTATTTTGTAACAAAAATTGCTTGATCTTAATAACCTGAAATTTCAGAATACATTTAGGGAAATCTAAAAAAACGTAATAATAAACAAACATTTAGTATATTTTCTTTCTTACTGTGTACTGGAGTTATGTTTTTTGTGGAAAAAAGTTAGCAATGTTGAACACTTTTTCAACTGAAGCTAATTTTGCATATGACTGATATTTTTTAACTTATATCAGCTTACCTAGTAATTTTATTATAATAGTTTACTGGGAGAATCATCGTAATACACGTTTTTTTTTGTTTAATTGCGAAAATTTTTTAACATTCGTAAGTGTAAAAAGGCTTGTAAAAAGCAATCACTTTGAGCTACAATTCGACAGAATCCAACACCGACAGTGGCACCAGAACTTGTATCAGGGCTAACGACAAGCAGGCCCATGTCAGATATTCTACAAATTTTAAACAGCATGATGAACAGTCAGAAAATAACGCGAAGTGAAATGAACGAACAAATTGAAGAGATGAAATCGGATTTAAGAATCAATTTAGGGGAAATTCAGGTGAGCCAAAAGGTATTATTATTAAATATTTACCTCACGGGTTGATACAGTTTCTTTGGATTAATTGAAGTCATCTTCTATATTACCTTCATCTTATTCTTAAACCATCACACAATTTTATAACTTTAAGGTATTTTAAGTTTTATTGCCTTTTTTATTATTAATAAAAACCGCAGTTTGTATTCGAAATAATTGTTCTGACTTTTTATGAAAAATTATTAAAAACTATTCTTTTCTTCCCCTTTCCATGAATTTTAGAAAAATCTAAGTTAATGCATCACCATATGTGTTTTGTTATTGTTTGTAGGATTTCAGCTCTCAAAATTTAAAGAAACCAATTTAAATTTAGTTAAGCACTAGAATTTTATTTTGGTCGAATAAGAACAAAACGTCGTAGTAAGGAAGTTTGGAAGGAATAAAAACTATTAGTGTAAAGCTAAAATGAAAGAAATTTATTAATTTAAATTTAGATTTAAAACTCTTCAAGTCGCAATGATTACAACCGCAAAACATTCGCAGCAATACTAAAGCATGATATTTTCTATAAAGCCATCTTCCTGCCTTCAATAGAAATCTCAACAGCCCGTCGAGTAGCTTTCAGTCGTTTCTGATCAATAAATCGTTTTAGATGCTTTTCGTACCTGTTTGGTTTCTTCTTTGAAATCTAAAATATTTAAATTTTTTAGTTTTTCTAACAATACATTTTTTCCCCAATTATTTATACGCACCCTACTCATATCTACATCGACTGTTGACTTCGGTCTGACAACGTAGTCCTTGTTGGATGGCATCGGAACACGCGCACGAGCCACCCACCCTTTATCACCAGGTCTAAGCGACTTCTCATCCGTATTCCCAAAAGCCGAATTCATATCCGATTTCTTACCTTGTGATGATCCTGGCTCTGGACTAGATTTTCTTTTTCTCGGCATTTGTTCCAAATCTCTCTGTTGTCGCTCTTCTCGGGTCATTGCTTTGAAATCAGCGCTTAAATTAAATATGGGACGAGCCCATTCTGAAATTAATCGTCCGGCTCTTTCACGATTTGTTTTTGTTTCGCGTGGATGCTTATAAAGGTACATTACAGCTTTCCCAATGCCTGATTGCTTTAGGTAACTTTTGTCTATAGTTGGAAACTAAAAGCGGTAGCACTCAAAACAAGGATTCAAGGGAAGCAATGTTGAATTTTTACTTACATCCGATAATAGTTTTAGTATACTTTCACGGATTTGCAAGCAGGGCAGACTTTTATTCGGCAACGGAGCCAGCCAATCTGTGAGAACGTTAAGGATGTTATGCTCGAGAAATGCGAGCTGCAAGTCCTTTTTGATGAGTTGTGACATCACTTGCTTCAGCATAGAAATTTTCTTCGTTGCTGGCTGATTGTCCATGTTAAGTTTACGATCATCTTCGGCAGCTGCTTTCATGTTTTGAATGAGCTGATCGATCATGTCGTCATTGTCGTTGATTAAATCTATATCTCTCCTCTTGCGTCGCCTGGATTTTTCTTCGCGTTTTCGAAGTAGCATTGCATCAAAGTCCGAAATCATATTATCCCTAAATTTAAGAGTTGTTTTTAGATAGGTTTGCTATAGAAATTTTATATGCAATTCAGCTATTTTAAGATGTTTGGATTTACATATTTCTAAAACCTGAGGTGCTAAAATTTAAATTCCTGTTCGGAAATAAGGACTCAGGTTTTATTCAGTGTCATTTTGAAATGGACTGATAGCAATAAGGAATTAATAATTTAAATAATTGTTTGGAGTTATTAAAAACCCTTCAACTTAATTCATCCTTACGGGGCATCTGGATTCATTATTGGATGGTCATCGTCATCACTATCGACAATTCCCTTGTTTTCCTTGTGGGGCTCTTCAGATTCCGGAGCAGCTCCCTCATTTGTAGGCTCGTCCTCATTGTCAGTGTCCGTAATTTTAGCTCTCTTTTTGGTGACAGTTGCATCTTCATCTGTGAGAGAAAAAAACTTAAGCTTATTAAGTTAAATATTATTTTAATTAAATTACCTTCCGAATCACTGAAAACGGCTCTCTTCTTCTTTCTGTCGGGAGATGCTGATCCACTTCGTGATCTAGACCGTGATTTGGAGCGGGAACGTGACCGAGACCTTGATCGTGACCGGGAAACTGATCTTGACTTGCTGCGGGATCCACTTTTCCTAGAACGGCTTCCGCTGCGTCTCTTAACCGATCCACTGCGGCTGCGGGAACGACGCCTAGATCTTGATCGACTCCGGCTTCTGGGTGATCCACTGCGACTTTTTCTTGATCTCCGATCTCTAGATTTGCTACGACTCTTTCTAGAACCACTGCGACTTCGCCTTGATCTGCTGCGGCTTCGTGCTGAGCCGCTTCTGCTACGTCTCGATCCACTTCGGCTGCGTCTCGACTTGCTGCGGCTACGTCTTGAGCCGCTACGACTGCGTCTAGAGCCACTACGACTTCGCCTAGAGCCACTACGGCTTCGCCTGGATCCGCTACGACTTCGTCTTGAGCCACTGCGACTTTTCCTAGACAAACTGCGACTTCTTCTAGATCCACTACGACTTCGTCGGGAGCCGCTGCGATTTCTCTTCGAGTTAACCCAACTCCTTCTAGAACCGCTCCTGCTGCGACTCTTCCTGGACCCACTGCGACTTCTTCTAGAGATGCTTCGGCTCCTTCTAGAACCGCTTCGACTTCTTCTAGATCCACTACGACTTCTCCTAGATCTGCTGCGGCTCCTTGCCTTGGATACACTGCGACTCTTGCGGGAACCACTGCGGCTCCTCCGAGATCCACTGCGACTTCTTCTAGATCCGGATCTGGAGCGGCTTCTCGCTTTGGATAAACTGCGGCTTTTTCGTGATCCGCTGCGACTTTTTCGAGATCCACTGCGGCTTTTTCTTGACCCGCTGCGACTCCTTTTAGAAACGCTACGGCTTCTTCTTGAGCCACTACGGCTTCTTCTGGAGCCACTACGGCTTCTTGAACGACTTCGAGTTTTCTTGGATATTGCATTTCCAGGGGATCTACTGCGACTTTTCCGTGAGCCACTTCGGCTGCGATTCCTTGACTTGTGGCTACCTACAGAGGTGCTCCTGGCTCTGCTCTTCGAGCGACTTCTGGATCTGCTTTTGCTAGCGGAGTGGCGCGAGCGTTTCGAAGCTGCACTGTGGTTGGATGCATGACTGCCGCTTCTGGATTTCCTGGATCCGCTCCCTGAGCCGGCGCGCGCTGGACTCCTGCTCCGGCTTCGAGAACGGGACGATCTCGTCTCCTTGGAGGTGTCCAAGCAGGGGCTCTTCGACTTACTCCGCGATAGATGTGAATTTCTTGAGCCAGATCTCGATCGAGGAGCCCGCTGAGGTGATTGAGCGGAATGTGCTGATTTTCTCGAAGATATGGACTCGACGGAAGGTGATCGGGACTTGATGTTCTCAGCAGGTGATGCTAAAAAAGACGAAATTTTACAAGAATTATGAAATAATTATACAAGTTTTTCTGGGATCAAATTTAACCTAAAAAACGTCAAATTGCCGAACTACGTCTTACCGATTTCCACGCTCATTTCCGTTAATTTATTTATATGCAACGATTCTTAATCTTACGAGGATTATTTTTATGGCTGTTCCAATTGAACGTAATGCATGCAGAATGCTTAAAATTCGTTTTATTGTGATGACAAACTTTAGCACACACTCCAACTCGTCCCCAGCTGCTTGGTTTGCATCCTTCGAGCAGCATTATTTGCTGCCAACTGCGCGGGATAAAAGTGTCCTAAGTTTAGGGCAGGTTCTGATTAGGAAACTTTCAAGCTTTGATAATTTCTTTATTTAGACAGAGTTTTATTACAAAATGAAATTTTTTAAAGTATATAAGTTTCGTCTTGAAGTCTTTTAGAAATTTTAATTGCCGTAGGCTGGTTAATTTAACAATAACAGAAAAATAATTTTTTTTTGTATGGCTATGGCAGTTCTTCTAAGAAAAATGCAACAGTTGGTAGCTGCAACTGTCAGTTGCACTTTCTGACAACTGTTTTGGCACCTGTAGAGAGACAGTTGTTCTTAAGGATTTTTCGTTTAAAATGAGCAATATAAGGATAATTCCTGCCGGAATGGAGAGTGAAGATGTTAACAAGACTCTTATTAAGCGGATCCGCAAATTTGATTAACGAAATTTCCTTGCAGGAGGACGACTACAGCGACCCCATCCAGAAGACCAGCAAGAACATGAAGATCACAGTTATCCCGGACATAACCGAGCGAGCGGGACTCAACAACGAGCCCTTCGACGCAAAACTGGACCCAGAAATAGATTCCTGGTTCAAGACCTATATGAACATGTGGCACATGTGTAAGTCCCCTCGGTTCCCGAGCTGTCGACCAAAAATTCCATCCGACTTGCATTTTCAGACAAAAAGACTCCAGCGATGGTAAGCACGCTCCACACGCTGTACATCACTCAGGGGAATCCCCTTCTCTTAGCTTTGAAGCTGTACGCAAACTGCCCGGACTGCAACAATGTAAAAAACAAGAGTCTCGCTCTTCTCCGTAAGCTTTTACAAAAATTCAAATCCCAAAAATCTCAATCTATTTTGTTTCTAGTGATGGAAACGATCGCTGAGGTCAGGAAAGAGAAACCAGAAATCGCTGAGCTCTGCACCGATAACATGCGGATGGTCGCTTTCAACTTTGTGAGGACTCAACGACTGCTGTCCCTCTACAAGGCTGTTGCGTTCGCGTACGACTTGGCTAAAGCTAAGAATCTCTTTTCAGAAAAAATTTCACAAATGTTGAAAGACCACTATTATAAAGAGGTAAGTAACATTTAACTTGATCGAGGGACTGAGAATCTTTACTCTTCTAGAATTCAATTTATTTAGTCGCATGCTTAATTTACGGGATTCAGTATTTAATAGTACATATTTACTTATTTTAATTTTTATTCTAACTAAATTAATCCGCCACTGGCGTTGCCCAGGATGTCAATTATTTAATTTACGCAGCGCACACGGGGATTACCTCATCGTCGATTGCTTTTTTTCTTACCTCGCCGATATTGGTCGCATAAATCGGTTAATTTACACAAGAAATTAATTCATCAATTATACATCTAAACCAAAGACTATAGAATCTACAAAGACCGGCAATTATCTCCTATTTACTAAATTTTTGTGATCTTGGTACAATTATTCCTCCCAATCCCACAATTTTGTCAGAAGCATACTTAAGATGGAGGTGGAAGAGTGATGAAAATTGCTGAGGCGGAGCTTGGAACTTGAAGCAATTGATACAGTGTAGTGTTACAGGGTGACGAAAAACAGTTTTATTATTTGGACCTTTATGTCAAAATAGAATTTTTAATTTAATTTATCTTTGAGCATAATTTTTTAAGATATCTAAGATAAACAATTGGCCTAATATGCCACAATTTATTATAAGTTCACTCAAAAACTCGATATAAAAGAACCACCCTGTCCTACAAAGCGAACCGATTTCTAGAGCGCCGCACCATACAATCGCATTTGCTTCCCGTGCTAAACTGGAGTGCATAAGAAAATATGGTGAAAAAAACGTGAACAAACCTAATCTGTGTACGCCTTCAATGTGTAAGGCACGCACTCTACTGTTCCTATATGGAAAGCACGGCCGGGTCGGCTCCAACACAGTGCCAGAAAAGGCAATGCTAAACTGGAGCGCACCGTAATGGGCGAACTCTGGTTTCATTGTAGGTGCGGCAATTTTTACTGTTGCCGTCCTTATTCTTTAACTAAACTATTTAAAAGTTCTTTGGTAAAAGTCAAATGGGCGCGGAAAAAGTGAAGAAACCGAAAATCCTATGTAATGGCTCTTAATTTCAGCTAAGTTACTTACCTTAGTAATATTTTTTAAAATATAATACTGAGATAAAAAAGTCTGGTTCAGAATAACTAAATCGTAATAAATCGGAAGACTTTTGATTTCAAAATTAGGCAATTAGTATAAAATTGTACATAATCACTTTTCGTATTACGCTTTAATTTTCGTGAAAAGAGTTTTCTGCTTGCAAAAAATATTGTGTGAATGAAAGGAAGACAGAAATGCAAAAACTGAGTTGATTTTATAACTATAGAAAATTAGTTCTTTGTCATTAACGTTCATTATTTCTTAAAAGCTAATTTCTGCTTAGCTCAGGTCGCTTTATACTCAAGTATGGGAACTTTTGAAGAGAAAATACCACTCTGAAAGCATTTTACCTTTAAGTCGTTGTTTTCGTGCAACTTGTTTGCACATCGAAATTTTTCTATTTATTTCAGGTGGCACATTGGGCTATATTGCTTGGGGTTACTGCGCAATTTGGAGTATTCGAAGTGATCTTCCCCCTGATCCTCCAGGACAAGATAAGCGTCGCAGAGGAGTACCTTGATGTCGCCACACACCTGCAGAGACCAACTGTAGTTCTTTTGGATTCCCTCTTGGATAAAGATAAATCAATTTCCCACATTTGTGACCAATATATTGTGTAAGTATTTTTAAATTTGATATCTAATCTGTAGAATTTTGGCAGTTGTACCATTTTAAGCTAAAATTAGTGCTGTATATTATAAGTTTTATCTAAATTGTCTGTGAATTCTTCATTTTTCTGCCGATAGTGCAAGATTTAATCGCTCTTGTACTCATGTTTTTTTCGTCTGACACCATAAAGTCGTGGAGGGATTAAATTGCTTACGAGTTTATTTTGATTCCGACAACATTGCGAGATAACGTACATGAAAACAATCTTGACACAATTTTATCGTGTTACATATATGAAAATTTGCAAAATGATATAAGCGTTTCTCTCGTTCTAATAAATTCAACGGGTGATGTTAGCTGAGAAGCGCTAAAGTTTGATAGTTTTCACTTCTTGGAATAGAAGCTTGCCTGTGAAAATTGTCAAACGTAATAACATACAATTTCTTGAAGATGCATGAATTGCAATTTATATTAATTATATTCTAGAAATTCTCTTGGCCAATTATATTTGATAATCAAAATTCGAAATAATGAGTTGCATTAATAGATAACAATAAAAAACTGGTTTTTGTTTTGTTTTAATTGTAAATTTCGACATTATTAACATTTATTGGCAAAAGTTTTCCTGAAAGTAGTGCCTTGCGTGTACCTTAATTTTATAGGGATATAATTCGAATTACTCATATAATAAAAATAAAATCTAAAGTACTGAACATAAGGTAAATGTACGAATATTTCCCTTCTAGAAAATATGACTACACCGATGTTAAGATGGAGAAACTTTATCCAAAACCTTTAACAAAGCTAATTGTTAGATTATCTCGAAAATTCAATTTACCCTTCGATGCAATTCCGAATGTAAATCGATCTAAGAGTCATGGATATGTGCAATACTTGGTTCATAAGAGGTACGTTGAGAAGAGTCTGAATTTAGATTCTTGGCGGGAGTTGATCCATGACAGCATCTCCGAAACGTGCAAGGAGCTGCAACTAGAATTGATATATGCAATATCTCTTAATAATGATATGGAAGAGGCCACCTATTGGGCCCGGAAGTACAACATTCCACCGGGAGAACTTCCACCCCTTGTTCAAGACCACATGTGTTCATCTAGCAATGAAGCCGCACCAGAAGTGCAGGAATATTGGGAAGTAATAGAGGATTCGTTTAACGAGAAGAACGTTCCAAAACCACGCGATCGTAAAAAACTATATGATGTAAATCCTGAGAAATGCTCCATTGTGATTGTAGATACACCAACTAAGTTCCATCTCATGATGACAGAGCTTAAAAATCAAAATCTCATTGGGTTCGATTCGGAATGGAAGCCATCGTTTTATGGCCATGCAGTGGTTAGTCTTATTCAGATTGCCATTCGGCATAAAATTTTTTTAGTGGATGTTTTATCTGAACTACAATCTGATCTTTGGGAAATTCTTGGAAAAAAAGTCTTCAATAATCCGGAAGTTCTTAAACTTGGATTTTCACTCCATCACGATTTAGCGATGTTCCAAAAAGCGCTACCCACACTTAATATACAAACACAAGCCCCACCAGCGTTTTTAGATCTTCAGGACTTGTGGAAGAAAGTCCAAAATATACCGGATTTTAAATTTCCGTTCAAAGGTGGGGATTTTGTTCAAGAATTGTTTTTATTGATATTAAATGCTTTTATTAAATATTCGTAGCATCAACGACTAACGAAACATTAAGTGTTTTAGTTGAAGTGTGCTTAGGCAAAAAGTTGGATAAATCAAATCAATTCTCAAATTGGGGTAATAGACCATTGCGCCACGAACAAGTTAGATATGCTGGTAAATAAATATCGTTTGGAAGGTTTTGAAATCTACAGACATTTTCTCCTTCTAGCACTGGATGCATATTGCCTGCTCGAAGTCTACGATGTGATCAAGAAACAATTAAAGCGCATGGGCTATGAAGTGGACACTTTTATCGAAGGACTTATTTCGGAAATGAACGCAAAACGATTGAGGAAAAAGGGGAAACCTGTTGTCGTTAAAACTAAAGTACAAAAGGAGTGCCCAGCGAATGGTCCGAATCCGGATCCTGTAAGGTGAGGTTTGTTATCAAATTTCTTTTTTAAATGCCTTGTTATTTCGACCATGTGAAAATCCACTATATAAAAAATACGAGTACAGCACGAATCCTATTGACCGGTTAAATTAAAAAATTTAATACTTTACCGACTTTACAGGGTAACTGATATAAAATTTGTCTGTGATAATATGCTCGAAGGACTGTGTAAGGCTTTAAGAAAATTTGGAATGGATTGCATATCAATTTCAACCCATGATGGTCGGGACACTTGTGTTAAAATTGCAGTTCGCGAGGAAAGATATTTGCTGACAAAGGGACAGATGTTTGCAAAAGTAATTGACCCATATTTCTTTGCATTAAATAATTAAGAAATAAAAGAAATAAATCTCCAGTTTTCCCAATATTTGCCACCTGGCCATTGCTACAAGGTTCTAAAAGAGAATGTAGACGAGCAACTGTACGAAGTATTGAGCTATTTCAATGTGGTTATCATAGAAGAGGATATCTTCAGTCGCTGCCAGCTGTGCAATTCAAACGCTTTCCTCTTGGCCACTAAATCTGAAATGAAAATTATTAAATATGGTGATTGCGTACCACAAAAATCAAGACACTGCCAAAGACCTGCAATCGAAAAATCGGCTGTGATGAGTAAGGAATTAATTGAATTTTCATTTTCGCTTTGATAAATTAGAGATCATTTTGTAGGTAAAATAACTGCACAAAATCTTCAAACAAAGACTACGACTAAAGGAGCTAGTATTCAAGTCTGGAATATTTCAAACAGTGTTATAGATTCGGTTGAACAATATTTTATATGTGAGGTAGGTTTTGCTTGTGCGTTGTGTTTTATAGCACTATTTAAAAATGATACATATATAAATAAATTTTAATTTATAGGGCTGTGGTAAAATCTATTGGGATGGAACCCATTTAGAACGAGTCACTGGAAGATTTAAGGATATCATTACTAAAAATCCCTGCAAAAATTGAGAAATGAGTTTTCTCTACGTACAAAATGAATCTGGATAATGAAATGACAACAAACCGTGGAATTTAGAGTATAAAGCAGTATTGACCTCAATAAAATTTATTTTAATATTTGTAATCAATATCAAATATAATTGTACACAGGTACGTAAAGCACTTTTATTTTACATATAAATATCCTTTTTTCCTGTCATAATTTTGTCTCGACTAAGAAGTGCTGTAAAGTAATTTCTAAAACTTCGAGAAATGGGCACACTATCTTCGTATGTTTTTGTTTTCTCTTTTTCATTCCACAATCGATGTAACTCTACTTATAGTTTATGATATGTCACTTCTGAAGCCAACTTTAATGTGCTGACTTATACACGTAATTATGAAAAATAGAAGGACAAACAAAATTATTGAGTAATTTAAAGTAATAAAGTAAGTGGGCAACAAAATATTTGCTTTTATAAATAAAAGTTATAGGGGAAGCTCCGTGGCTACAGAACATCTGAATAACTAACTCAGCAAGCGTAAAGTAAAATGTTGTTTCGATTTTTCTCCTCTAGAGTTATGAAAAATGTAATCCATTTGAGTAAGTTACACGTTCTTGTTAGTTTTGTTACTGCCAAGAATATTTTATCGCTCCTCTCAAACTTCGTCCTTGGGAATAAATATGTATATATGTACGTACTTGTTTATTGCTTCGAATTAGGAAAATTAATTAGATATATCTAAAGTTTGTAATAGCATTTGTTTCATTTCTGGCGACCAGTGCAACGGTTTTATTAAAGAACTGGTCACCTCCAAACATTTAGGACCAACCAAAAATATTTTATATTTGAGTTTTAAAATATAGAATATATTTACTTACTGTCAATTAATATGATTGAAGAAACTACTTGGTTTATCTTAGAATAAAATACAAACTGAAATTTTGTTTATTTAAATTTAATTTCACCTTTATTTATGTGTCCGGGCGGGGCTACTCCACCTTTTCCTAAATGAGATCAGAGGGAAATGCTAGAAAACATTTTCTTTTTTAAACATAATATGTATATAACCCAGAACAATCATCAAACGAATTTTCGAATTTCAGAGAACATTAAATTTCAATACACTTGTATAAACACATCACAATCCAATTGATATTGTTTCTTAACAACGTGCTTCAACAGATTTTGCATTCAATATTTATTTAGTGGTTATATTACTTGCGTTTTTTTCACAATCGAATCCGGATCAGATTAGTTAGGAAATTTTTCATTAAATTGAGTTCCATAAGCCTATATAAAAGTTTTAAAATTTGTGAAAAACACATCTAATTGTCATGATTTTTATTCATTCAAACTATAAATTTTAAGCCGGAAAATTTTTTGGATTAACATTTTGACGCAAAATATAAAATAATTCGATTTTATTTTTACGAAATAAAAATGTTTTAATATGGGTAACTGCTCATTAACTTCAATTCAATGTAAAATTTCCTGCTAAATCTGATCCAGAATTGATTACGAAAAAAATGCAACTACGTATTTTAGAAAATTTTAAACATTGTGACACTATAAATAAAATATCTGAGATATTTGCTTTAAGCGGCGTTTCCAATGCAGCGTAATTTGTTCGCCAGTGCGAAAGTAGAACCAGAACCTACTTTTGCGTTGGCGCAAGGCGCAAACGTGAAATTTAGAAGGAGACAAAAATAGGAATCTGTCTTGTGAAGAATGCAGATAGCAAACAGCGTGAATTTCTACGCTGCATTGGAAACGCCGCTTTAACCTAGCAGCGTACAATAATTATTTTCTTAAAGCAATTTTGAACTTATCTTTGGTTTTTATGAATTTTATATTCTAGAAATTACTTCATTCAATTAAAGTTTCAGCGTGGTTTGAGATGTTTGTGTTACTATAACCTGCACTAACGGCAAATATTTTTGTTTATCTACACATTTTGTACACAACTCTGAATTATGATAGTAGAATCGTTAATCTATGTCGATTATCGAGTAAGAGATTAAGAGAAATTCTATAAAAGGATCGAATCTGTGTATTTAAACATCGAACTTTCAAACTCGAGCTTAAGTTCGGTTAAATTAAATTTAGACTAAAGCCTGGTCCAGATGCTACGTTTTGCACAACGGTTTGTCTGTGCAGTCTTAAAATGGAATGAAAACGTTGTAAAAATAAAGCATCCATATGGTGAAAAAAATGCATTTTTTTTGTATTCATTTTTGCGCATTTAGTGGCATCGACCATGGAGAAAGTACTGCTCAGGTAGCATGAATTTCTTTGAAATTTTCTACCAAAATCTCATACGCCAAATTTATAGGAAACTTTCATATAAAGCGATAATCTCAGCCAGAAACTTTCGGGAACATTGCTGAAGGTCTACCATTCTCGCAAATTTAGTGAACAAAATGTATCGAAAAACGTAGCCAACGTCCACACGTACCGACTTGTTTGTGCAATTCACGGATAAAATTATTCCCTCTCGCCCTAGTTGACGCTGCAACTGTACCGTCTCCGCGCAGTTCTCAAAACTGCGCAGTTTTCCTATCCACACGCAAGGTTTTGTCTGCAACGTATTGAACTGTGCAGAAAAAACGTTGTGCAAAACTACGCACCTTAGGAAAAAATGTTTCGGCTAAAAGTTGTAGAGTACTGAAGGGGTCAACTAGCGGTCATCTTGTCTTTGATCTTGAGGTCAAGGATCAAGGTCACTTCAAGGCCAAATCAATCTTTCATATTTCTGACCCCGGAAATGGAAAGAGTGCAACATTTTTAGTTCAGATATGATCCCGATTTTGAATTTGAACGTTATTGTAAAAAAACCATGCATCCAAATAGAGTTATGTGTCGCTATTTATTACGAACAATACGTATATGTCCCTATTATGGACACATCGTATATATCGCAACGCTTCAAACACTTGCTGTTCTTCTTCTATTGATTTCATTTTATTTCAATTACCGGCATCTCTTACCTATATGAGGAAGTAAAGGGACATATGATCAACAGTATATCTCAACTTAAAATGTTTCGCTCTTTCCATTTTCGGGGTCAGAAGTAGGGATCCCTATGGAAAAGATTGACTTGACCTTGAAGTTACTTTGATCCTTGACCTCAAGGAGTCTGTTTTACGTTTTAGTCTATAGATTTTCAGTGTTTGAAGGTAAAAGGCTTGAATGCTAAATGAGAATTTATATAAAAATAGAAATCAAAATATAAATAAATGTACAAGTATTGATAATATAATTTCTCTGATATTTATCCTAGAAAATTTCTTTTCATCTCCTTAAAATGCGTTAAAACAATAGTAATGTTTATTATCTCAAAAATTATGTTTATTCAATTGATAACTTTATATCTTTAAGTTAAACAGATGTTAAACCTTCTTTGTACTCGCCAAAGTCAAGAATTACGAAATGCTCCAACCTGCTGGCTTAATATTGGCAAAAACAACATGTCGCGTAGATTGTAATGAATGAGGAAAAGACAACAAAGCCCAGAACTTCCTTTGTGATGCGATTAAAAAACAAAAGCTGCTGTACGTCAATAAAAAAAAATTGTTTAATTGCCAGCTACTGTCGCTGTTGATCTTTATCTATGCAATTGGTCTTGGGCTCATCATCCGAATTTGTATGGACTCAACAAAATTTAAAAGTATCAAAGCTAACGAAGGCTTCGAGACAGCCGGAAGCGGCATTTTTTGATTTTCATTGCCAGGGACGCACAACTGGGTGAATCTCGAGTGGCGTTTAGCTGCGGCTAATGATGAGTGTGATAAGCATGCTAATCACACCTCAATCCCCGGTCTCGCAGCTGTCCACTGTCTGCTTTACAATTGAATGTTGACAGACAACTGGCTAATGATTGCGGCGAGTTGGTCGTGCAGAGCACACCTTGCGCTGTTACACAATACGCGGCGGCAGGCTATGCTTTAACAGGAAGAATTATGTTCTAGCGTCTAGTATCGTCTAAATCTAGAAGACGGTTTGTTTACCGGCGAGCCACTTTCAAGGCATTAATCTTCCCGGTATAATTATCGTTATTACGCCTGACTAGAACCGACAGCGGTTCTGCTAAGTGCCCTAGGCGCTTCTGGGCTAAATCTGGCTTAATCAGCGGATAGTGGCGAAAGACCTTGACTTTCAAAACAACAATTGGTTCTGGTTGCGCAGAATGAAATTATGACACAATTATTTCCGATGATCCAAGCGATTTGATTCACTTTCGATTTTAGCCAATTTTAGACTTAATTTTAGGTTGTCGTGTGCTCACTTCTAATTCTTAAGAATATTTTCTCATAGTACCGCAAATTGTAAATAGTGAGCAGTATACAAAAGAATAATATGATAATAATACATTTAATTAGATATTTAAGAAAACAGATAGTTGAATCATCTCGTCGTATTAAGGAAAAAAAAAAACAATACGGTCACTTCTGGTTGTCTGTTGTCTACCTGTTTGGCTACTTTTTAGGAGTACCGGAAAATAATATAAATAAAATGTAAGAATCCGATGAGTAAGAAGTCTTATGAATACTATAGCACACCTTTAAAAAAACTAACAAATTACCAAAAATGTGCTTCAGTTTCATTAGGTTCGAAAATGTACTATCTTTGGACCTATCTCGAATAAATTACCTTAAACGAATATCTACTATTTTCTTTAATATGAATCCACGTGAACCCATGTGCTTAATACTTTAATCGCACAGACACTAAAATGCTTAGCTATTTATTATTTTAATTTCGAAAAATTGAAATATATGTACTCTTAAGAAATAAAATTACTTTTGGGAAAATCTAATTTGTCAACTATGTAAAAAAAGTCAATTGACGCTTCTGAAATTATTTTTGGGGCCCTAAAATAAAGATGTTACCCTTAACTAATGGAAGATTTTGCCATAATTATCATATAAATAATTTAAATGTCTTAAATAGAATTTGAAGAGATGTGGGGTCACAAAAGACCCGAGTGTGTCATTGAAGAGTTGGATATGTCTCTAAATATACTAAAAAGAATAAAAATATAGCCATATACCTTTTCTCCCGTCTCAATTCTAATCTTGGCCACAAAGCTTTCAAATTTAAATAGGTAAATAAAGTCTTTAAATTTAAATAGTAAAATAAAATGTGATTTTTGGCAAATTTTTTATCCATAATAGTTTGAGCGATTTTAAACATTGCGAAATTTCATTCGTTTGCAAGATCATCTTTGTAAAACAAAGTTAATCGTTTAGGAGTGAAATTTTAAAGGAAATAAGTTAATTTTTAAACGTATTTTCAATAAGTTTTGTCTCGCAAGTAGTTTTTAAGGATGTATTTCTTTCGAACAAGCTTTATTTTGTTATCCCGAAATTTCTTTGATAGGCCTTAGAACGATTTAAGTTAGTGCACTTCAAAAAAGGATGTCGGAACAAATGTTGTCTAGGACATGATTTGTATATGTTGGAACACGTCTTTTCGAATCATCTTGTAAATCATTGAAGAAATTATAAAAACCAAATATGCTTTTTATAAGTTAACATGAAATCTTCTACCTTGTATAAAATAATTTAATTTGCTTTAAATTGTAAATTCGAGCTAATTTAGAGAGTCTCATTGAGCGCTAAAGTTGTCGACATCAGTTTTGTATAATAAATATAATACTTTTACTTTAATTTCTAATGATTTCCTGAATTATTTGATAAATTCGTCACCAAGTTTGATGAACGTTCCCCTGATTTAATTTATCGCTCAATTAGCATCAATTCATCATTATCCCGTGACTGACCGCAGCTAATTACAGAGCAAATCGAAAATCATTACTGCACTTAGGAAGGTGTATGAAGCTATGTTGAACACATCTTGAATCCACAAAGCGATTGAATATTAAGTGGAAATTTATGAAATCATGCCCGAGTGAAAACAACCCGCAGATGAATGGTAATTTATTGGTTATGGCTGGTGGATTATTTTGAGACCATGTAAGAGATTAACATACTAAGCTCTTCAATTATCGAAGAGTTGGAAATACAAGGTACATTTTAGATGTTCCATTTATGGAAACACACATTGGTTATTAGAATCGTGGAGGGATTAAATATAATTATATTTTTTCGCCTCAACAAGGTTCTTTTGTATTAGGAGGGAAATTTTATGGCATTCGTCACTTTCGAATAGAAAATAAATTCTTGTAAATTTTAACCTGAGTCTTATTGACTTTCAAGAAATTTGATATTAATTTGGAAATTATAACTTATTATACAATTACTTAATATGTTATAACATAATCATCCCTTTATAACTTGGCAAACATGATAATAAAATCATTGTACTGTCATTTACAATTTATTTAAATCAGGAAAATTCCTTTTTTTTAAAAATATTGTTTATTCTTTTTTTCAGTTTAAGTTCGTCTAATTTTATAATTTAAATTCATGCACTACGAATGCGTTAACTAAAAAATATGAAAATAATGAGAGTGCAATGCATTGTATTAAAAAATTTTTCAATTTAATGCAAAATAAAAATTCAATGTCACTTTCTTTGTTGACATCTGCTAGGCGCAATGTTGTTAATATCTGCATTTGTCGCAAAATACGCAAAATGGTTATGATTTGACGTCATTAGGATGATTGGGATTCAAAAGTTAGTCCACTTGTAAAAACTAAAGCCATAAGCAGTTGGGACCGGTTGCAATATTTTGTTATGACTCCTGAGTAATACTGAAAGTTAATTGAAGATCATGAACATAGAAATCGACGTCAATTGGGTACCAAACATTTCTAACGACACAAACCACAAATTAAGGAAAATGGTTATAAAAACAAAAATTATAATTGAATACTATAGCGATACCTAATAAATAAGAAAATTGTGTATTTAAAAAATTGTTTCAAATTTTAAAGATATTAAGTAATTTTCTGCAGATAGACAGATATATCTAAAAAAAATTAGATCACTAAATATGAATTTTTAAAAGTTAATTAGAAGCAAAGAACGATGGCTAATTTATTAAATAACTAACCACGTAAGAATTTTTGGGCAATAATTTTATAAAAATCGTAAACTGCAATTGTGTGAAAGTGTTTAAGAAAATAATTGTTGCCAAAACATTACTTAACAATTTCAAACGGAATATGATTAACTTCAATTTTGTTCTGATAATAATAATGAAGCCACTTTGGTCTGGAAATAAAAAGTAGTTCTTGGAAAAAATTGTAGTAGCTGGAAAAATTTTTTGGGTAATCACGCTTTCGTGCAAATTTTCGCATCCATGAAACTTTGCAAATCTTCTTTGCAATTAAACATATATAATGTATTTATTGTCGAAACTGATTTTTTTAACCTTACTAATAAGGTTTCATTATTTGAATAAAAAAATACATACAAATAAATGAGTTGTGTGCTACTTCAGTGTTGCACATTTGTAACGTTGTTTTGCATTAGTTTTAGGTCTAGTAAAAGTGTTGGAAAATGTTTTCCCTTAACCTTGTAAGTTTGCCAACTTTTGCAGTTTTTGCAACGATGCAAAATCCATTTACCGCAGTACTATGCTGAACCTTAATTTTAGCAGAGAAGTTGGAAATTTGATTTTTTACAACCAGGAACATGTATAATGTTGTTTTAATTTCCAAATTCGTCTATACGATGTCTTTTTGATTTCTTTGATTAAGTTAAGAAAATTAGTTTTTGTTTTATTTCTTCAATTGTAAGTATCCTCATTCCTCACCACTGAATAATCTGTCTCTGTATGTATGGTTTCAGTATTTACATAGATGAAACAATTCAAAATTTAAAAACAACCATAGAGACAACTCCGAAATATCAAAATATACACTTGATTTGACAATACAATAGGAAAAAAACAGCAAGGTGAATGAATATCTAAAATGTAACTTTTGAAGAATAATTTTCTCAACCAATTATAAACGGTATAAAACTTATCACTAATTAATTAATGTCCGTCTTTTGAAAAATGTGTGTCAGTCATAAGGTTTTCCACTTGTTTCAATAATATCCGTATGCCATTGCTAATTAACTAACATTATGTTTTACGCTTGTCAACTGTATCGCTTGTGCACAGTAAAAATGTTATTTCGTATGATACCCTGTTACTAAGTGAAGATAAGAATGTTTAAAACAAATAGAGTTATTTAAGTAAAACAGTTTCCTCATTTTTCTCAAAAATATATCACTTCTATATATTTCTATATAGAATTACAAAAGCATATCTAATAAACATTTTGTAAATTCCCGGAATATTTTAAAAAATTACGAAAATACTTCGTAAAGATAATAGTAATTTTATGTACTTTTTATTACTACTGTATTTACTAAGCATACGGTAAAAATATTTATCTTATCATTATAAATTTTAACAAAAATTTATATTTTGTCTCTTATATTTTAAGTGTATTGAGCTATGTATTTTACAGGTCGTAAATCTTAATCGAGCTTCTTTTCTTCAAGTTTTTGTTTTTCTTAGTTTAACACTGTCTTCATAATAAAAATAGATTTTAGAGATTAAAATACAATGCTCCTTGTCTTTCTTCACAGTGCGAATGAATTATTTTTTTGAACATCAAAATTTACTACAAACTTGATTTATGGTCTTACATAATAACAATTTTACATAATAGCACTTAATTCGAGTACAAAAGACTTCTCCATATAAAAAGTATAAATCTTTATTATGTTTCTCTTTTTATTAATTTGCATACTCATTTTTGTGACATAATTTTTACAACATTTTGTTTTTCTAAATTCTTGTAAAGATAACGTTAATTATCAGTAAAATCAACTCCTCTTATGTTCGGAGGCTACGGCCTTTTCTTTATAATACAATAAAAACAAAAACTCCTTGAAGCACAATTAAAATTTTGTTAAAAACATTACATTACTTGTTATTTTTTGCTAATATTTATTATTAGCTGCATCCGTGACTTCGTATGCGCAGACCACTAAAGTGAAATTCTATTAAGGGATTTGGGAAAATGATTTTTTGAATTTTATTTCTCAAGATTAAATTTTATCGATTCTTCGGTTGGAGATAAAAGTTTGGTTTTGGATTCATTTTAATTAAAGTTTCATATAGTATGTATATTATTGAAGACATTTTGCTTTAATTGCTTCCAGGGAAAAGTGAAAATGTTGTCTATTATCATAGAATTGGTTAACATAATAATTATACAGTTTCAAGAACAGAGTATTTTTATGTAGTATTTTTGAATAAATTTGTATTATTCAGAAAATTGCTTCCTGTTCCTGTTTAATAAAAATGCATGCGAAATACAACAGCTAAATGACAGAATTGATGAATTTAGAGAAAACAGCGAAACATCTTTTTAACATTTAGTAATATCCAATTGTTTTAGGTCCCATTAAATTTGTCCCACAAAAAAAAAAAAATACACTTATATAGGTAAATACATAATTAAGAAATTAATTCCCAATTTATCAATTTATCCAATTTTCGTGTAAGCAAATACAAATTAAAATGAAAGTACATATTTATTGATTCTAATCGGATCAGTAGTTTGCGAGATTACTCTAATAAATCTCAAAATCTTAAAACACTACGATTTTTGACACAAAAAAGTAATGTAAGTTAAAGTTTAATTAGTGAACATTTATAGCTTATAACCATCGTGGTATTATTGGCTTTTTACTGGTAAAGAAATTTTTCAAATCAGTTCGTCAGTTTCCGAGAATATCTCCTACATATAAACAAATACTCTCTTTATTTTATATATTAATATTAGTGTAGAAGTGTTATTTTTATACGCAAATTTAAGCAAATTAAGTATCTTGCATGTATGTATGTCAGTATGCTTCATATATCCTTGGATTAATTAAAAATAATTAAGAGGATGGGTTTTAATAAAAAGGTGTTTCATTGTTTTTAAGTTCCAATTACGATTATCTGTTTACCTTCGCCGGACAAAATAAAAAAAAAAATATAAAAGATACAAACAAAATTTATTTTAAACATTTGGTTGAAAGAAAAATCGTCTAACACCTGACGAGGTGCCGCAAAAGATTTTACTACTAAGATTGTCCGCACGAAACAGTTCCCTCCATCCATTTCACCGATTATTAAGATTTATTATTCTTTTCGCACCTGATTCATTAGGTGCCTTCCTGTAAGCTAATTGTCATTCAAAAAAGCTGTTCGCATTACACATTGAATCATGTTGCATAGCATCTTCAAACGTGCCCCAATCTTTTGTTTTCTCGTCGATAATATGACACCCGCGGCTTGCACGGGAAGAACTATGCTGCACGAGAAATATAATGTAATTGTTCCTGCAATTAAGCGTTTTTATGCTGATCACAACAAATTACAGTCGAGGAAAAAGTGTGTGAGAATTTCAGCATGAGCTCGAAAAAAGATTTTTTCCTTACACTGTTTAGACAAGATGATCGCAGTTGAAATTTTTTAAAAGGCTATCTTCGCTGGTCAGTGTGATCAGTTAAGAAGTTCTAGCGTATCGATTCGGTCGTTTAAGAAAATGTTTGAGAACAAAGGTAGTTTAGTTGTGTTTTGTGTTATAACAATTTTTACGGTTGTAAATCTTCCAATATCATTCGGTGATAGTTATTACTATTGTGATCCCGAACTGTGTAAAATTTGGAATGGTACTGATTATGCTTATGTTGATCATATCGGTTGTGAGAATAATGCCACACTATCTGAGGATTGCCCGGAGGATGCCACTATGATGTTTATGAGTCCTCGAAGGATGAATCTAATTTTGGATCTACATAATGCGGCAAGGAACAAGATCGCAATGGGTAAAATTCCGGGATATGAAACTGCAGAAAATATGCCACTTTTAAAATGGGATCCGGAGCTGGAGTATCTTGCTAGTTTGAATGTGAAGACATGCAAATTTGCTCATGATTCGTGCAGAAATACTGGTAAATTTTGTGAAGTGAAACAAAACGGTTTGACTTAAATTTTCTTTAAAAAATAGCAAAGTTCCCATATTCTGGACAAAACATTGGAATTAGTTGGCAGAATCCCCCGTTTCATTCGAACTCCAAAAGAATTAAGTTGATCGTCGGACTATGGTTCAACGAATACAAGGACGCAAATCAATCTTTTATCGATTCATATGAGGAGCATCCGGAAGGGTAAGTTTGAATTTTTTTAATTATTATTTTTCCCATAAATTATGTCCATTTATAATTTGAAACAAAAATCGATTCAATATAGTAAAAAGATCGGTCACTTCACAATGCTGGTCTCAGACCGGGCAAAGCGAGTAGGTTGTGCTGCAATTAGATACACCGATGGAGATCGAGGTCGTGCATTTTTAATGACCTGTAACTATGATTTCACCAGCGTCTACACCGAGGCCATTTATCGGCCAGGAAAACCAGCGACAAATTGTTCCTACAGGAAGAGCGCAAGGTACCCAGGATTATGCGATTGGGAATATGAAAATGAGGACAGCGAAGAGAGCTCTGAAATTGGCAATGAATTAATTGATATCCCTGAAATTCTGTGAATTTTAATTTTGTACAAATTTTAACGTTTAAATGGTAAATAAAAATTTTAACATGTAATACAAGTCTCTTATTACATTTTCTCATTTTGAATTTTCGAACTGGGCACATTACTTTCGAAAGTTGCAGTAAAGACTAATCTTTTGAGCCATCGACCGATAACTTTGTTTTGATACCTTCTTTTTAAGTTTCAGATAATTTCTGGCATGTTACAGTTAAAGCAGATATTAATTTAATAAAATATTAATTTATATCATGGCCATTATTGATTGGATCTTGAGCTGTAGATAGGGAATTTGCTTTTGAAAATCAGGAAACGCTCGTTGTGTGATCAGATCAATTGACTTGAGTATTTTTCTTTTATTGATGTAACAACTTTCAAAGTTTTTATGTAGGTATATTAGAAGTATTTCACTTAAGTACCTACATATTTAAATTTTAAATTTATTCATCTATATAATTTTCGGCTTTATCAGAAAATACATATTCATATTGAAGAAGTGATATCAAAATTATTTGCAAAAGTTTATTTTGTACTACTTGAAATTTTCTTATGTGGTTTGAAATATGTATCACTTTATAGATAATGATTTTATGAACTTGCTTAATGCTAACCTCCTGTTTATGAACCGATACATGATTTTTAACATATTTGCTTTATTATTGGGGGCTATTGAAATATGGTTTTTGGAACCAACATATACAATAAATCTATTGCTGTCGTAATAATTTTGAAAGGTGTTTATGGGGAACAAGTAGAGAAGTGTCATAAAAAAATAGGAATAAATTGCATTTACACCTAATGGAGATTTCAGAGCATACCTTTTTTATTCATATTTTATTACTAATAGTGGTAACTTTTTTAACTTTTAACTATTAAGAATTTTCCACACTTCTGTAAATTGTATCACAATTTTATGATACAATTATTTTGCATACAACTAGTGCATCAGTATCTCCTATTTACATAGTAAGATCGGTTCAATATGAAATCATTTTTAACTATTTGTGCTTCAATTCCTGGGTTTTTTCGGTCATGAGCGAGGATTACTGCCATTTTCCACCTAACAAAGGAGTTCATATTGAATGCAATAACAAATCATAAGTGTAAGTCTCAGACTCTCAGAGAAAAAAATATTTTTTGCTTCTTCACAACGTATTAAGAAATGATGGTGCTGCAGGAATTATAGAAGGGTATGAGCGAGCGAGCAGCTCGAATTTAAATAGTTTTTCTTAGAATAAGATAGACCGAGTTGGCTATTTTGAACGTGAAGAAATGTGATATGAGGCGAGAAAAGTGTCGCAACACCAAACCAGCACCTGGATAGAACACTGGATCCTGGAATACCGGAAATGTAGGTGCGAATAAGATATTTTAAATTTTTCGCAAAATAATTTAAAAACCTTTATATTATATACATATATGTGTATATAAAAAAATATATGTATATAAAATTTTTCAATTATTTCTTAATTGTTGCGCCAATTTGAAGATCACAGTTCCGAGTCATATCCATGGTAAAATTCGTTGGCTTTTCAAGCAATTCCCATTTCGTATAAGTTTTATTTAGCTTAATCTAGGATTGAATCAGGATTAGGAATTTGCGTTGATCTTATTGTTAGCCCGACTTGAACCAGGGTTCAATTAAGCTTGCTTGAGCTAAACTTATGTCGCCATATTTTCCGTAACATATGTTTATACATGTACATATAATGTATATATACATATATATTGTACGGCTTAAAATATACTTAGGTCGGTTTAAGTCAAATTTAGTTAATTTTCAGACACGCTTACACTGAAAGAAAAAGGGTAGCAAAATTAACTATTTTTTCAGCCAATTAAATTAGTTGATAGATCTAAAACAGTGAGAAAAACATTTACAAAATCAGTTAGTTTCTCATCTATTTTAGTTGATTTCACTACTTTAAATTGTTATAACAACTAATTCAATTAATTGGCTGATAATCAACAAAAGATTAGTTAGTATTGCTATTTTTTCTTTCGGTGTAGGTCAATCTTAAGCTAGGCTAGTTTTGAGAAAACGTAAACGTATATACTGATGAAAATGAAACTTTCACGCAAGGATTTTGTAAATGTAATTATCATTACCTTTCCCACCTATAAAGAAATTGATACACAGATGTAAGAACTATTATATTTATGCCAAATAAGAACTATTATATCTATGCCAAATAACACGTATGTATCTTGAATAAGATCGAGCTGCGCCCAAGCTAATAAAATTAAAATATAATTGGAGTTTTACAAAAGCTCAATTGTAGATGTCCATTAACATTTTTATAAGATCAATTTAACAAAATTTTTATATGTTAATACGTATTAATATTGTTGAATGCCTTCTAAATGTCGCTCTTTTTATATCATAAATATAAAGTACCTATATACCCTTAAATAAGCACAAGGTCAATATTATAATGCAGTTACCTAGGTATCATTGGAAGTAATAACACAAATAATTTTTTGGAGAAAGATATTTTATTTTTTGAATTCGAAGTGGTTAATGTGGTTTATACATCATATTTCTCAGCAAAGCTGCAAAGAGAAGGATAACGTCGATCCCTTCCAGATTTGCAGCCAGACGCTGGTTTGCCGCTCTTGTAGACAGGGTCACCGATCATGTTGGTGCGAGCATAATTGCAAGCGGTGAAGTATGCTGTCATGCGCCCGTAGGGAGTACGTAGAACGGCACAACCGATTCTGGAGTTCTTTTCATTTACCAGTGCTGTGAAATGGCCGATTTTCCTGAAAAGATCAGTTGTTAGAAAAGGCTATACTTCGGCATAAGATGGTCCACATACTTTCCATTGCTCTTATATTTGTTGATTACAGACATATCGGCATCCACATACTCGTCGTACCACGCATTGACGGCTTGTTCGATCGCTTCCTTGGGGGTTAGGGCAGGCAAATTCGCAGTCATAGCCAAGTTCTGTCCAGCGTACTTGTAATTTTTGGTGTTTCGACACTGATCGTGCTTCATTTGGCACTGCTTAACGTTCAAAGCAGCCAACTTGGCGAGCTCTTCGTCCCATGTCTGGAATGCAAGAAATTCTTAAGCAACGATCACTCAGAGAATCTTGAAGAAGCGTACTCACCACTGAACCCATTTGCGCGGCTGGTTTATAGTTTGGAAGTTTACCTGAAGCAATTTTTTCCCTCAATTCGTTATGAAGATCAATGAATCTTTCTTTTAGTTCTGCATTAAGATTTAATAGTTCAGCTTTGGCATCACAATTCTTGCTGTAAGCCTTTATTAAGGAACATACATATGTTAATAAAAATTAATAAGGGTGTAAGTTTGAACGCACCCCATTATTGTTGCATGAAATGTGAGAACGTCCTTGACAATCGATTTCGCAATAATTCTCGCCGATGGCCGAAACCATGCAAAGGGCGAAAACGCAGGCAACCAAGAGTACTTTCATATTGAACCGGATTTACTAATCGGAAGCAACTGATACAATTATCACCGAACACCACACCTTTATATACTTAACCGGGAAAATGCGAAGAAGATACTTCTAAAAACTGTGACGTAAAAAGAAAAGTCAATGTTCTTTAAGCATATGTGTACGGAAAATTGTTAGTTAAGCAAACATTCTGCGACCAGCAGTTAATCATAAAGCAATTGTTTTGTCATTGTTCGAAACCCCATGGTGTTTGTCGAGTTTTACGATACACGTTACTCTGACAAAACATGAGATTAAATAATCAAAGGTACGCAGATGTTGTTGAACGTTTCTAATTAGTAAACAAAGATTATAAGTTAGCATATCTATGCTCCAATGTCCTTGTTTCTATGCACTCTGTATTTTGCAAAAATTGTTTTGTAGACTTGAAACATATTTAGCGTTCAGGGAGAGCGAGTTGTATGGCTTAGGTTGCAATAGTTTTCAAAATAAATTAAAATAATAAAAAATACATCATCGCCAAACTTTGGATTATGTTACATATTATAACTACATACCATATATAAAAGGAGTATATAATAATTGTAAAACATGGAACAAACGAAAGATAATATTCGAAACTTAGCATATATTGTATTATACATAAAACCCTTATTATGAAAGATCTTCATGCTTGTTAGTAACCGCATATTATTTTTAAAGTATTCTTCATTACACGCATGCAATTTGGCCTACAATTTGAAATTTCATTAATATGATTTGAAGATTCTAGCTTTTTATACGATTGGAGAAACATACAATTTTAATTTCAAAAGTATCATCAAAACAATTTAGTGTGAATAATAAAAACACTAACAAGTATCTAATGAAATTAACAATTCTTGCAAAATATGAATTCTTACAACGAGCTAAAATTTGAATTATTGATAAATGTAAAGTAATGTAGGTTTCTTCTGTAGGTCGAAGTCGGCGTCGAAAATGGTAGAGGGTATTGGATACCACTGTGAAAAATAAAATACCAATATTACGCTTACATATGTATATACCAACTGTACACTTCGTAATGCTGGTTTTCAAAGACACACGGGTACTACCACTATGGTATTTATTCTAGCCATGTGTCGCAGACCCTTTTTCATCTGACGTCTCAAGACTGACATGTTCATGTTTCCCATGAAACCCTGCCTGCCTGCTCTTAAGACCTACGTGTTAAAAAACAGTTTGTAGTATGTTGGTTCTAAATGTATTTTTGAAATTTGATTCTAACTCAATAATCCACAAGTACCTATTATATACATACCTAGTTCATTAGTGTATGTTACGTACGGATAGCAAGTATATGTAGGTATTAAATATCAAAAGTTTAGTAATTCTACCTTGGAATTAAGTAAGTCTTCGACGATCTTTTAAATATTACGTAAATAAAAGGAAATAATGGAAACATTTTTCTGGAGAAAGTTATTTTATTTTTTTAATTTGAAATTTATACATCATATTTCTCAGCGGAGCTACAAAGAGAAGGATAATGTGGATGCGTTCCAGTTTTGCAGCCAGACGCTGGTGTGCCGCTCTTGTAGACAGGTTCACCGATCATGTTGGTGCGAGCATAATTGCAAGTGATATAATATTCTGTCCCAGACATTTGATCGTTGGGAGTACGCAGAAGGGCACAACCGATTCTAGAGTTCACTTCATCTACGAATTGTGTGAATTCTCGGATCGGCCTAAAAAAGTCAATCGTTAGAAAAGATAATACTTTAGCACAAGATGGTCCTCATACGCTTCGAAAGGGTTGAACTCGTCGATTAGAGACATATTACCAATGGAATATTCGTCGTACCATAATTCGATGGCTTCTCTAATCGCTTCCTTAGAGGATATGGATTCCAAATGCCAACTCATGGCCACATTCTGTCCAGCGTACTTGTAATTTTTGGTGTTTCGACACTGATCGTGCTTCATTTGGCACTGCTTAACGTTCAAAGCAGCCAACTTGGCGAGCTCTTCGTCCCATGTCTGGAATGCAAGAAATTCTTAAGCAACGATCACTCAGAGAATCTTGAAGAAGCGTGCTTACCACTGAACCCATTTGCGCGGCTGGTTTATAGTTTGGAAGTTTACCTGAAGCAATTTTTTCCCTCAACTCGTTATGAAGATCGATGAATCTTGCTTCCAGTGCTCCATCAAGTTTTACTAGTTTAGCTTTAGGGTGGCATTTCTCGCTGAAAGTCTTTAAGAAATACATGTAAATTAATAAACATTACTAAAGGTGCATCAGTTTTAAACGCACACCATCATTGTTGCATCCAATGTGAGGACGTCCTTGACAATCGATTTTGCAATAATCCTCCTCTATGGCCGAAACCATGCAAAGAATGAAAGCGCAGATAACCAAAAGTACTTTCATATTGAACCGGATTTACTAATTGCAGACAACTGATACAATTATCACCGAACACCACACCTTTATATACCAATTTTGAATCTTACTGCGCAAATGTATACAATTATTGAAAAAAAAAAGAATTTTTTATAAAATTGCAATTTGCGTTGCGTTGCCTGGCGATGACTACTTGTGTGGGGAAAATAGTTAGTATAACAAATATTCTGAAGCCAGGAGGTACTCATAAAACAATTGTTTTGCCATTGTTCTGAACAGGGCCTAATCTAGCTATTTAGCCGCTCCGGGCAAAAATGGTACTATAAATAAGGTAATTATTTAAAAGCTTATCACAAATAGGAGGAATATGTTATATTATATTTAAAAGTAGTAGAAAGAAGAATTTGTTAATACCCTGATTAAATCGAAAACAATTAAAAGAGTGGCAAGTACCTGGAAAAACATATAATATCTAGCGGATGAATCATTTAACAGTGCAGGTAAATTATCCAACATAATAGACCAAGAGCCAGTGACCAATTTTAGGTTGTCTTTTCAAAAGTCATGAAAACTCACATAGTAATTCCTCTATACCTACTGAATATTAAGGGTCACTTCTGGCAGCCCTCTGTGGCCGGGTTAAACTACCCTAACATTTTAAAGAGGTTAAGAAATAAGATTCATTTTTGTCATTTCATCAGTCTTGAAATTTTAACAGAATAAATAAAATATATGTACGATATGTAATATAAAATGCCAGAACAAAATTCCATCACTAACAATCTGCCAAGACGAAAAACGTGTTCGTGCGAGTCAAGTAAGACTGCTATATGGCAACCTGCGGGTTAAAGAGAGAACACACTTATGGAGAGTAAAACATATACAAAATACGGAATATACAGGGTTACTGGTAACTCGACATATTCCCGTCAGGACGAGATAGAGGAGCTCAAATGCAACAAAGACCCCCTATAGTATGGCCGAAAGTTAACGGCTTTAGAGTTATTCTGAATTTTGTGATTTTTGAAAAAAATCATCAATTTTGCTCCTTTACCACATTTTTTTACAAAAATGACTCATCGAATGTCTAACCTAACAACCTAATTTTTATTTGTAGAGGACTTAGTAACAAACATAATGAGCCCCAAAATACCCATAAATGCCTTATAACTATGTAATAGCTATGACTAAAAATGTTTTTAATTTGAGCTTTATTTTATTTTTTGAATTTGAAATTTATACATCATATTTCTCAGCGGAGCTACAAAGAGAAGGATAACTTGGATGCGTTCCAGTTTTGCAGCCAGACGCTGGTTTGCCGCTCTTGTAGACAGGGTCGTCGATTACGTTTGTGCGTGCATAATTGCAAGTGGTGTAATATTCTGTCGCACGTCCATGGTTTGGTTGAGGTTTACGCAGAAGGGCACAACCGATTTTGGAGCTCCTTTCATTGACGACTTGTGTGAAATGTCCGGTCGACCTGAGAAAAGTCAATCGTTAGAAAAGATCATACTTCAGTACAAGATGGTCCACATACTTTGGGGTAGGGTAGAACTTGTCAATTAGAGCCATATCGGCATCCACATGTTCGTCGTACCAACTTTTGAAGGCTATTTCAACGGCCTCCTTTGGGGGTTTGGCAGGGAAGCTCCCACTCATGGCCAAATTTTGTCCAGCGTAATAGAATTTTTTGGTGCTGCGACATTTATCGTGGTCAAAATTACAAAGCATAAGATTTAAAGCAGCCAACTTAGCGAGCTCTTCGTCCCATGTCTGGAAGGAAAGAAATTCTTAAGTAACGATCACTCAGAGAATTTCCAAAAAGCGTACTCACCACTGAACCCATTTGCGCGGCTGGTTTAAATTTTTCGAGTTTTCCTGAAGCAATTTTTTCTCTCAATTCGTTGTGCAGAACGATGAATCTTGCTTGCAGTTCTCCATCAAGATTTATAAGTTCAGCTTTGGGGTCGCATTTCTTGCTAAAAGCCTTTAAAATACACATATAAGTTAATAAAAATTACTAAAAGTGAAATTTTGTACCCACCCCGCTATGGTTGCATCCAATATGAGGCTGTCCTTCACAACCAGCAATTTTGCAATAATCCTCTCCAAGGACTGAAATCACACAAAAGGCGGAAGCGCAAATTGCTAAGAGTACTTTCATATTGAAACGGATTTATTAATCGGAGACGACTGATACAATTATCACCGAACACAACACCTTTATATAGGTACAAATTTTAAGTAAAATGTAAACAATTATTAAAAAAGAATGTTTTATAAAACGCGACGTAGAAGTAGATGACGTCAATATTCTTTGAATACTTGTGTGTAGAAAATTGTTATTTTGAAAAACGTTGTGGAACCAGGAGCTATTCATATAACATTTGTTTTGTCATTTTATTAGATGAGTAATGATACACGTTTAACTCTGATAAAACATGAGATTAAATTGTCTGCCAAAGGCATACAAGCGTTGTAATTTGTAATAATAATATAATGGAACAACAATACTTTATACTGGACAAAAATTTAATACATGATATTAAGTAAGGGTTTGACTTTTTAAGATTTAACCTTAAGTTTGTATTAATGCAAAGAGCTTATAGTATAACTAACATAGTGGGACCACCGAGCCAAACTTTTAATATAGGTATGCGTTTTCATAAAGAAATATTTACTTAATGCGTATCCCTCTATAGTTTATACTATATACATAGATATTGTATTATATACTCGTACATACATATATAAAATCGAAAGTTTGTTTATTTGCTGCTCAATCACGCCTAAATGCTTGGTCTGAACATTTTCACTTTTTGAGTGAAGGCACTACGTATTTTGGTAACATATAGGCTACTTTTTATTCGCGGACTTCAAAATGAAGGCCAAAAAGTGAACATTTCAAGAGATCGTCATGAAAATTGATATTTAAAGTTTATTTGAGATCCTGAATGCGAATCTACTTTTGAAAATTAAAAATTCAAGATGGCAGATCAAAAATGGCGACGAGAAATGTTAGAAATTCTACGAATTTAAATTCAATTTCGTATTAGTGGTATCAATTTTGAATTCCGTAAACTTGAAAGTTAATAATTTATTTGGATATTTGTTGAAACGATTAGTTTCATATTTTTCATTCATTCATCCATCGACAGAATATATGGACATAAATTAGTAGTTTTAGAATGACGGACTTAATATGGTGGCCAACATTCAACAATTGTAAATTTCAATGGATTGTCATGAGTATTGGTACATATTTGGAGTTTTTGGAGATGCTTGGCGAGCTCTTCGTCCCATATCTGGAATGCAAGAAATTCTTAAGCAACAATAATTCTTCAAGAATCATACGCACCACTGAACCTCTTTGCGCGGCTGGTTTAAATTTTTCGAGTTTTTCTGAAGCAATTTTTTCTCTCAATTCGTTGCGCAGATCGATGAATCTTGCAATAATCCTCGCCGATGGCCGAAAACATGCATAGGGCGAAAACGCAAATTACCATATTGAATCGAATTTACTAATCGGAAACTACTGACGTAATAATGACCGAACACCAATCCTTTATGTACCAATTTTAAACTTCTCTGAGTAAATACAAACAATTATGAAAAAACAATGTTTCATAACACTGCGACATATTTAACTTGAAATAGAAAACGTATTATTGGTTGTTCTTGCGTATGGAAAGTTTTTAGTTTAATCCACATTCAGAAGCAAGGAAGTAATTATGAAACAATTGTTTTGCCAATGACAAAACATGAGTCTGTCAAAGGTACAGAAACGCTGATGATCGTCTTTAAATTTTAAAAGATTCTTGTTTTAATTTACTTTATGTTGAAAAAAAGTTTAATGTATAACGTTTGATATTTGGAAAAATTTTGACTAGTTTTCGACTAGAGTAAATTTTAGTGATTTGTTATTATGGACGGTGGGAAAAGAAGCAGTTGGCAAAATTCATTAAGTATATGTATAAGGTGGCTAAAATAACAAGAGTGGACTAAGTGTAAGTGAAGGAATTGGTAAACATTATAATTCAGTGACTAAATCGAAGTTAATTGGCAGTTCAAGACAATTGCATGTCCGGATCTGTAGGTTAACTTTTTATTAAATAATAGAAACAGAATAGGGCTGTGATTTTCGTATTCATTCAAAATTCATTTTCACACGAAAATATTAAAAAAGCGGGATTTTAATTTACTTTTAATTTGCAAAATATTTAATTCAGTATGAGATTTAGTACACATAATATTATTAATTTTATTTATAATCTCAAACATTTAATTTAAAACGTTTAGGCCATTTATAAATAAAAGTTGAGTGAAAATCAACAAATCTTCTAAAAATTTATGTCCTTCTACATACACATACGTAGGTATATTGCTAATACTGAGGATTTAAGAATGCTACCGTAAAATGGTTACTTTCGATTCAAACCGATCACAAACCGATTTTTGGTCCATCATCGCCGAAAAAAGACAGTTTCAACATGAAAACGCAAATTAGTCAAGAGTCATAAAAGCAATCGATTGCAGCTCTATTGAGCATAAATCACTCTTACGAATGAGATCGGTTCGATCTCGGTAGGGTAAAATCTGGGTTTATTCGCATTATTGATTTGATATTATAAAATATTAAAATGCTGTACTGAACTCTGCAGAGTGAAATATTTTTGCTGATTGAAAACGATTTCTCCAACTATCATAGACCTAAAAATTACCAGCAGTATGAATATGTTCGTTGAATACAGCAAGCATGAATTGAAGTGAATCAGTCCTTAACATATAATGTTAAATTTTAACCGGTAAGCAGCTACCGCCAAAAAGAGGAATTAAACAAAATCCTATAAAATGTCAATACTTGTAGGGGTGCGTTCATTAACGTCACATTAGATACTAACAATTTTTAGCAATTTAAAAAGTAAAGTTGAATAATATAAATGACGTGTTGTGTGACACATGTTCTATTGTTAAGTAAAAGCGCATGTTCACCGAAACAGAATCAAAAAACCCAAAATACGCACGGGTACCATATTGCGGCATTTCAGTTCAACGAATAGGAAAAATATTTTACAAACTTAAACTGAACATTTGTTTAAACCTTAAAAGCGGTGGTATAATTAAAAAATATTGCCTTTTTTCCATAAACGAGACAAGAACTGAATTGTTAAATATGAGAGGAATTTTTAACAAAAATAAAGTGGAAATTTCCGCAAAATAAAGCCGATTGAATTGCAAGATTTTGTTTTTGCAACAATTTTTTCTGTGGCTACAATAGCTCTTTCTTCTTTCCTAAACATATTCAATCAATTAATTGTCAAGGCAATAAACAAAATTAATACAAATAGATTATTATAAAAATTTTGTATTGTATTTTTTTGGCTGGAAATTTGCATTATATTATAAATAAATAAATACTTAAGTAACTAAATCACACTATTCCAACAAGCCCGTTTTAGTGCTAATCCAAGCCTTTTCCTTGTATGAGCACAATCCATCAAATCGCGGACTTTTTCCTGCTTTACAAGCAGAGCCCGCATCGCCAGGGGTATAAACGGACTGACCCAAAAAGTTGGTCGAAGAATAATTGCAAGTCATCAAAAAGGAGTTTTTCTTCGCAGCTTTATTACTAAATAGAATGCAGGCACATCCCATTTTCACTGTTTTGTCACTAACCATTGCTGTGAAATGGCCGATTTTTTTACTGTAAGTAAAAAATATTAGTAAATAATAGTTATTTTTTAATTTTGTTAAAAAATTGTGAAATTGCAACGTACCCTTTGATCGGATGTGGTCTATAAGATTCAATGAATGACTGGTTTCCATTCGCATGTTCATTAAACCAAGCATGTACTATTTTTTTGATACTCTCTGGATATTTTTCGTAGTTGGGCCAAGTGCGTCTAATTCCGGTGTTTTGACCAACGTATTTGAATTTTCCTATTTAAGACAAAACAATTTTTTTATTAATTTGATTATAAGAAGCACGCACTTTAAGAAGGTTCACTTACTTGTACTTCTGCACTCGTCGTGGGCTAGTTTGCATCTTTTCACATTTAAAGTAGCTAAATATTCGAGTTCGTCTTCCCAAGAAAGAACCGACATTCGTTGTGCACTTGGGTATGGATTGACTGTTCCTTTAGCGATTTTATTTCTACAGACGTTATGCCAATAAAGAATTAGATTCTTCAAGCGATCGGTCATCGGTAGTAAAAAGTAGTCATTTCCGCAATCTGATGAAAATGTTTCGCTATTATTGCAGGCAATGTGACTTCTTCCATTTAAACACAAATTCGAATCACAATAATCGTAAGAGCCTATGCGATAGGATCTCACAAAATTTGGAATTAATAAAAATGTAGCGACTGCAATTAGTAACATCTTGTCAAACACCTCGTTGCACTTCTGTCGCCAAACGATTGCAGTGAATGGATTTTAGTGCAATTTTAAACAGATCTTTAAATAAAAGCAGAACGTGACTTTTCAAACTCTAATTAGTTGCGCAGCTCTTTGGGGCTTATAACGCATTCTTACTTTTATGAAATTCGACAATAGGTTGACTGTTTCCGTTTTCTCACGTCCGCAATATTCTTTTAACCTGGATGCATATCCGATTTCTTTTTTTCCGTAATTTTTTTCTTAAAAACTACTTTAGTCTTTTTACTTTAACAAAAACGTAATTTTTGTGGAGACATGTGAATGAGTATATTTCCTGGCAAACAAGTCTATAGAGTTTTATAATCAGATTTCGGAAGCGCTAACGTAAACATTTTATATAAAATTGATGCTGTTGTAGTCTAATTACTATTAGTGCACTCTCTGATGAAATATTTCGTTGTAATATTTTATATTGTCTGCTCTTTATTTCATATGGAGGATATGACATAATATGAGAAAAGATATTTTATTAAACAGTACTGCTAGTAAACATCACGTCTAAAATATGACTGGCTTATCTTTTTATTTGCAGTGCGTAATCCGCGATTACTAATATGCATTGCACTTTTCTGACGTAATGAGTTTTAGTTTTGTTTTGTTTTAATCACGTAACTGAGAAACATTTATATTTTGATTATAAAAACACTATTACCGTCGCTTTCTTTTAAACGATTATCATTTTTTGTTTTTTAATTTATCAATATAGGATATAGGATTTTCATATACCTATTGAAGGAAATTTGTAGAAATACAACACCATAAAAAATTTTATAACAAAAAAAAAAAAATAAACTTACGTTAGTGCATATTTTAATATTTTAAAGCAATTACAATTACTGAATTTGAAAGATACATTAATATTTGAGAAAAATTGTAAAAGGTAGGTTGTATGTATATATGTATACTTTTTCAAAGTTTTTTTTTAAAATTAATTAATAATATCTAGGTTTCGAAACGGAGACAGTTTTTAGATCCAATTCAAACTGTAGCATAGAAATAAAATAATGTACAGGATCACCTGGAGTATCTTGCCCAATATTTACTACTATGACAAACTATTAATTTAACTGTTCATATGTTAATTATTAACTGTCTAATTTGATGTTAAAAAAAACCGCTTTATAATTTAATGCTTTATAACATGAGTAAACTAAAGGGTAGTTCTCGTGAAGCGACACTTCAACAAATTTAAGTTATTAAAAGTTTAAAAAAGTTTATTAAAATATATCCACTAATTTATTTTTGCGTGCTAAGTTTAGTTGCCGAGATACAGGCGTTAAAATTTAGTACATAGTAAGCTTCAGGTGAAATTTGTTTTGGTAGTGATACCTATAGCAAACTCAATAACCTTTCTTGCCACATACTTGAATTTATAAATTCAATGTTTTTTGGTAAAATATAATGCTAGAATATGAAATTTTGACAATTTTTTAAATGTTTTCTGCATACAATTTTAAAATAGTTTAGAACTTGCAGATTGCCAAATTGCATAATTGGCGGAGGAGATGCTTGTGGATTAAAAGGATTATATATTATTATATATACATATGTATATTATTATATGGTGCATGGTAAATTTGGTAAACTTTGCCTGGACCAAATAAGCTGCAGCCGCAGCACTATTAAGGGCTAGTAAATGAAAACAAACAACAACAACAACATATATTTATTATATACATTATACGCTCCTTTTACTATAAAACAAGCTACAGTGTGGAGTAAAAGTGAACAAATGTTTTCAAAGAAAGGCATTTAGAGGGCTGTCCTCTTTAAGAATACGGTAAATTATTCAAAAAATGGTAGCAACAGAAAGATAATTTTATTTCCATTAATTCAATATGATAATTAATGTTTTAGCAATAAAAGTTAACAAAAATTAAATCAAAATCCATTTAAAAGGCATTTACTCAGTTTTGCACCACTCAGTTTTTTCGTCGTTCTTGGACATTAATTGTTATTAGGATTCTTCTGTATGAGTTTGTAGACAAGTTTCATCCTTCACTAACGTTTAACTAGTGAAGCAAATAGTTTTGAAGCAGTAAAATTATGAATATACTAAAATGAAGACCCTAGAAAAAAATATCGTTGAAAAGGTGATAAACTTGTCCAAAAAAGGTGTATTTAAATGAAAAATTGTTGCTGAGCTCAATATTTTGCAATCTTCAGTTATAAATATGAGAAAAAAAGGAAATATTAGCGGTACTTTAGGAAGAAATGGAAGACCATGGTTGGTTACAGATCGACAGGCTCGTTTGGTGGGGCCACGTTTAACAGCTGGGACGGCCAAAATTCCTAAGGATGTTGTAATATAAGAAAGGACATTTGCTAATGTGTGGACAATAAGGAGTGCTCTCAAAAGAGTGAGCTATGTTGCAGAAAAAAAGCCTAAAAAGCCAAAACTATCTGCTAAAAATAAAACTTTGCGGTTGAAGTTTGCCAAACAAAATGAACACTGGACAATTGACGACTCTCCGACCAGGGAACATGTCCAGTCATCAATTGTCCAATTCTCATGTCGTTTGGGAAACATCAAACGCAAAGTTTTATTATATTATTTATATTCGTTCGTTCCTCCAAGTTTTTAGCAGCTAGTTTTGGTTTTTGGAGTTTTTTTCTGTAACATAACCCACTCTTTTGAGAGCATTCGGTATTGTCCACACACTAGCAAATGTCCTTTCTTATATTACAACATCCTTAGGAATTTTGGCCGTCCCAGCTGTTAAACGTGGCCCCACCAAACGAGCCTGTCGATTTGTAACCAACCGTGGTCTTCCATTTCTTCCTAAAGTACCGCTAATATTTCCTTTTTTTCTCATATTTATAACTGAAGATTGCAAAATATTGAGCTCAGCAACAATTTTTCTTTTAAATACACCTTTTTTGGACAAGTTTATCACCTTTTCAACGATATTTTTTTCTAGGGTCTTCATTTTAGTATATTCATAATTTTACTGCTTCAAAACTATTTGCTTCACTAGTTAAACGTTAGTGAAGGATGAAACTTGTCTACAAACACATACAGAAGAATCCTAATAACAATTAATGTCCAAGAACGACGAAAAAACTGAGTGGTGCAAAACTGAGTAAATGCCTTTTAAATGGATTTTGATTTAATTTTTGTTAACTTTTATTGCTAAAACATTAATTGTCATATTCAATTAACTGAAATAAAATTATCTTTCTGTTGCTACCATTTTTTGTATAATTTACCGTATTCTTACAGAGAACAGCTCTCTAAATGCCTTTCTGTGAAAACATTTGTTCACTTTTACTCCACACTGTATATTATTTCAACAAAATATTTCTATAACAAAATGCGGTACCTTGACGGCTGAAATGATACGTCAATAAAGATTTCGCAAATTTATCTTGACATTTTCCAACTAAGAGCCAATTTTCAAATAGAAAGCATAGAAGATATAGAAACTTGGGTATGACAAGCACTTGTTTTTTATTATAAATATCATTTACGTACAAACGTAGAGACAGACAGAAAAAAATTCTAAAAACTGTTGTTTTGGTTTCTGTTGCTTTAATAAATTAGTTTTTTTTCAATATCTATAAATTACAGATATCGGCTTGTTACAAATTTATTATATGTATCTATGTATAGATATAACGAACAATTTTCAAATTGTCCCTCCAATGAATTTTCGAGCAACATTTCGAAATTACGACTGCTCTAGTACAATTTGGAGAACATTCTATTTTCGGCGAATTGACATTTAACTGACACTTCTGGCAGTACGAAACGAGCACGTCAGCCGCGTTGTGATGGTTTGCGGGAGGAGCAATTTCTGGAAGTTTTGGTAGCAGAGGCATGGAAAAGTGCTGCAAATTCCGTTAAGATGGTTTACATAGGAAGAGGTAAGCATCCTGGCGATTTCCAGTTCAAATTATCCGCTGGTGGCGTGCAGGAGGGGTGCTCCGCTGATGGCTAGACCCAGGCGAAGAAGTAAGCCCTTCTGGGTCCGGTGCAATGTCCAAGTCCTCATTAGCGATTTATTTATTTAACTTGCACCGGAAGTGATTTAAAACGTGTGCTCTATTTTGCATTTCAGATGGCCGTGTGCACGAGAACAGGCCGTGGGGCCTCGACCGGATATTGGGGCTCTTCACCGCGTTCTTCGGATTCATCTTGGCCTTGTGAGTAGATTGCGAAATTTGCATTTCAAAAATGCTGACCAAGTTTCTTATCGCCTCAGCTTGCGGACGCTGGTCGAACCTCTAACAGATGCTCAAGACAATTTTAATAATCGCCGCGGTGGCGGCGGAGGAGGCGGAGGCGGCGGCGGCGGTGGAGGCGGCAGTGGTCGAGGAGGTGGAGACGGCCGGGGACCGAGGGCGCCGCGACGGATGGGAAGAATAACGACGATCTCGGACTGCACCATTCCGGGGGGTGGATGAGCTAGGTAAAGTGCCTGGTTCTAGAGATCACCTCTCTTCCTAGGCACAGCCTCCTCCCCCACGTCCGCTGGAAGTCTCGAGCCCCCGCACTTTGGGCGTGCTCCGTGTGACGAGTGGTCCGTAAACTCGGCTAACTTGAGGGGGACCATTCCGAAGACAGACTTCTGGCGGACGCTTTTCTCCATTTTTACTCCAAGCTGTAATAAATCCTAATTCCTTTTCCTACGGTTTAAGTTTTAACATAATTTGGTGTAAGCGTTAATAAAAATAAAATACGTATGATCCGGAACCAAACTTATAGGCTTTTTATTTTCAGCTGTAATTTAGTTTAATGACTTCTAGCCCTTATTACAATCATGAATCATTTCAATCAAGTCGTGGTCAAATTTGTTGGTCTTTAGTTCCACTATTCTTTAGTTAAACAAGTATTTATAAAAAAAATTTTTTTTTTAAATTCTTTTACACCACTAACTTGTATTGTCACCGAAGTTATACCTACATGTTCGCCAAATTTCATTGAGTTTGGTAAAGTCTAACTATAAAAATTTTTCATTGCAAGATTTGACGACACGTAGTGTAAGTTAAATAAAAGAATTTAAAAAGAACTTTACTGGAAGGAAATTAAGCGAGGAATTAAATCAGAGTTCAGTTTTAAAGCAGCGCGTCTTACCGGTATAAAGAATTATGAAAAGGTTCAAAATAAACATTATAATCCGACCGAATCGTAAAATGTTTGCAGTAAAACATTTCCTATGATTTTGTCCCGACCCGACTATGAACGCTTCATTTCGGTTCTTTCTTCTTTCGGTCTGACCGGACCGAAAAATAAAACTCTTCGAATATATTAGAGAAAATGCACTGCGTGTTGAACTCCGCTACTTGCTTAGTAGAGTTTGGCTACTAAAGCTAGCAGTAACTTGAATTAATAACATATAAATAAGTACATTATATGCTATTAATTCAATTTATTAATTATTAACTTTATCTTAAAAATTCCAATCAAAACGTTTCAATTGGACCGAAATTTTTTCGGTCACAACGATTTCGGTTCAATGTGACCGAAATAATTTTGGTACAAAAGTATCGTTGCTACATATCGGTACTAACCCCATCGTGCGGGGTTTCGTTGAAAAGGGAATTCAAAATCATTATGAGGTTTCTTGAACTGTTTTTCAAAATTATGCCAATTATTTCAACGGTTAATTCGACATTCTTCAGTGAAGACTGTTATTATTTCATACGGAGGTGAACTGGTACTTATTGTTACAAAAATCTGCTGATCAAATCATCAAATTTTATGAAGTACTCTGATTGTAATTGTGTACATATCTCAATTTCGAAATAATTGTGTTTCTAGTTATTATAGTGGAGTTAGGAAAACCAACCCTATAGTTACTGCAGGTAGTACGTAAAGTTATTTTCGTAAAAACATTCATTTAACTAATCTTTGGTTTAGAGGACAATGAGAGTTTCGAACGTTGAATATTTTGACGAAATCACAGCCTGCAGATAATAAATCGATTTAAACGCATGCAGGTAAATATTTGTAGGGCATGTTCTACGATAGATTCGAGTGGGTTAAATGGGTAAAGGGTAGCGAGATCGTCTTAGGCATCCCTAAAGTTCCCAGAGCCCACCGACGCGTCGAGGGTGATGATATCAAAATCCACGTATCATGTCGATGAATAAGCAACTTCTGAATCTTCTGATAGATGTTTCGCCACATGCATAATTCATGATGGATGTGTGCCACGCGTTAGTTCTCCTCCAGGATCTGGGCTGCGGCGCTCCCCGGGGCCCCACCCGCCTCGACTAGTGAAATCCCGCCCCGGGAGCTCTCATTGAGCCAAGTGATCCATCTTAAATCTGACGAACGAACCTTTGATACGGGCGAAGATCCACGGCCGTTTCGGGCTCCTCTCGCTTCGAGGGCCAAATCCCAGGCTTGCAGACAAACGAGTCCTCCTCAAAGGAAATTGATTTATATTTACATTTCCTGTAAGTGGCAATTCTCGGAACGGAGCGCCCAGCGGGGGGGTCCCGGACCCGGATCTGGATGCTGCTGCTACGACTGCAATTTATGTGTACTTTGCTGCTCACTGTCGTGCCAACAAAACAAATCAGCGCACTTACCCTAACTATTCCAATCGAACTCCGTTGATACCGGCGACGACCGAGTCACGAGAAAATTCGGATACGAATTGCGCCATTGCGTCATTAAGAGAGGCATAAGTAAGCTATTGCGTTTTATATTTGTTTAGGAAAAGCGATTTTTTCGTATCTTCCATTTGAAGAAAATCCTTTGTTTTTCAGTTTTTAGAGTGCGGATTCAATTTATTTAGAGATGAGAATTTATTGATTGTGAATAAATGTTTCTGATCTTAAGCCGAATTTACACGAGCAAGTGACTTGCGATAAAGCGATATTAAACTTTACAGAACAACTTTCAGTAAAAATATTGTAGAGCTACTTGCTGGTAGACTTCCGCGGTCTATGTACATTAGTTAGAATAGAATCATATAAAGCAGACAGTGAAATTAACGATTATTTCTGAAAATCATCGCTTTATACAAAGCTAAAATAAATTTTTTTCATTGTAACCTTACTTAGATTAGATAATTCTGTAAAATGATCATCAAGTAATTTTTATTTTTTGATCACTCGATAAAGATTAAGATTTTGTTTTTTATTTGTTCGAAATAAAACTCATTTCATTATTTTTTTAAGTAAGGGATGGAAAATTAAAAAAAAACTGGTCAAGTGTAAGTCGGACTCGAGCACTGAGGGTTCCGTAAAAAATTATTTTTTTTTTTGTGATGTAACTACAAATTTACGGTTTTCGGATTTTTCCCTTTAGTTGTGCTATAAAACATTGCTTCTTGCCAAATTTCATGATTCTAGGTAAACGGGAAGTACCCTATAGATTTTGATTTCCTTGCGAGTGTCAAAATATGCGGCATAAACGGCCGTATCTTTTGATTGCGTTGACTTAGAAGTTTGATTTTTCCTCAGATCCAAGGGATTGCAGACCTGAGCATTTGATGTTAATTTCAACTTGATATCTTCTCTTCACGCATTTCTGAGAAAAAGGGTCTTAACCGACAGACAGACAGACAGAAAACGAAGTGATACTATAAGGGTTACTTTTTTCCTTTTAAGGTACGGAACCCTAAAAAAAGACAGATATGATTCAGAATAACAGCCTCTTTTTTTTAAATCAGTTAAACAACATTTCTTTGTTACTATTAAATAATTAATTATTAATTGGTCGTTATCAACCAATCGAAAAATAAAAATTACTCGATAATCGTTGTCGAGGGATCGAAAAATAAAAATTATTATCGGTATTTTGTAATTTATATTTTTTAATCATTACAATCCCTGCTGATAGGTAATTCATTTCATTCAGCAGTTGACGTTTAGTCAGGTCGTATGTCACAGTCGTTTTATTCAGAGACTATTAGGACCAGAGCGCTGAAATTTGATACACATCTAGATAATTATACCCGCTATACAGATATGTATTGAGATTTTGGAAAACAATTTAAGGCTACATTCCTTACATTAAAATAGGGGAAGAAAAATTAATTTTACTTACCTCATCCACTGGGGTATTGTTGAAAAGGAATTTAAGATCATTATGAGATTTCTTAAACCGATCTTGAAAATTATGTCCCATTTTTAAAATATTTGACTACAAAGTAGCCATTTTCGATTAGGTTTTTTTTTATCATTTGTAGTAAGCTACGAAAGCCTACACGAAGCATGGCCCGACATGCTCTTCACCGTTTTTTTAAACTAAATATCAATTGTAACAGATGAAAAATGCATTTACCTCGAGTTCACGTTTTCAAATATTAAGGTGGGGAGAGTAAAACTCAAGTAACTTAGCAATTACTTTTTCGTTGAAAATTAGTTTTGTTATTCAAATTAATGGCAGATTTACAAAAATTTTTAATAAGCATGCACTTTAGTAAAACTCAAGTAAATAATGAAAAAGTGTTTTTGTATTGTTCTAGGATCGCTAAGTGTTCTAGAAAACTAAAATAAATCGTCATCATCTTATATTGATCGGCTTCATTAGTAAAATTATAAAAAATTTACAAAGGCCTCTCTCCGTTTTTGGGTTCAAACAGATATAATCCCTTACAATAATTGGGGAGGTTTAACACACAAAACCTATTTGACGCGACTGATAGCATAAGTACCAATAAATAAGTACTAAAGGAATTCATCGCAATTATAATAAAAAACAGATTTACAATACAAATAATAAAGTTTAAGAAGTAATTTTACGAGCACTGATTGGACTGCATAAAATTAGCAATAACCTTAAAATTTCCAAGATCTGAACTATCTTTTAAGTATTCTCTTGAACTTTAAAATTTCATATTAAGAAGTTTTGAATAGCTGCAAATATCTTGCAGTTGATGTATAAAACTGTTACGGTTACGATCCAGCGAAGAAGATTCCGAAAAAGGAAGCATTTTGTGCTTGAATGGTTTTGTTATCAACTGTTAACACTTTCAGCTGCAGGCGCAATCAAGGAATCCTGCTCTCCCCAAGGAATAATATTTGCATATCTATCTGTTGAATGATTTTAATGGCGCTGCTTTTATGCATCGACACATAGTGCACCATCTCTCGGAAGGATATTTTCAGCAAGTTTTTAATATTTTCCCTATCTGCGATGCGTTATTGGCAGCAGTTTGCCCGGTACGATATTCCTCGCTGGCATGATAAAATAATTTCAAATGATAGTGTAACGAATTCGTTTTGCTGGTATTTGGGGGCGTGTAAAAGTGCAACTGGTTCTATCTGCGCAATTTTGCTTTCTATTTACATTGGTTTTATGGTGGAAGAATTCATTTGAGTTCCATCCGCCCACCACAGCCGAAATGAATGGTCTGCGAAACCTCAATCGAAATTAGCTGATACCTCTGCCGTGGAAGCCTGCGGTGCACCGGCAATGTCGAGCATTATGTCATCGAGGCAACGAAAAGCGAATTTCCGAGTGCATTTAATTATGTTAAAGAGTCGACATCCACGGGCCGCAGATAGCCTTACCTGTCCCAGGTATTTTCACCGAAACGCAGCCACTGACTGGATCCGTCCTGCGGGCTTACACTAATTCCCTGACGCCGCTCCCAGGACCAGGACCAGAACCAGAACCATGCTCGATCCAAATAAATTTAAGTTTAAAGCTTACCCATTTTGTAATAATCTCGGTTGACTTATGTGGCCCCAGCTTTGGGGCTGGTCAATAGTGGGAAGGAAGCATTCATAATTGAGGAAGGGTTCCGTCCCGGCGACAGATGATGCAGACTAGCCCTGGAATGAAATTTTCTTGCTATTTCTGCATTCCAAGGGCTCGTAAGTAAAGCCCTGGAAGTATGTGGAAGGAATTATAACAACGGACGGAAATTACTGAATAGCCCCAATAGCATTGTATAGTAATTACTTTATGAATTTAACGAGGATTCTATTACGAAGTTTCTTAGTTGGTTTTAACCCTTTAACTGTTTAATTTTGTTTCAAAAACTCTTTTCCTGGCTGCGTTGTTATTTTGCAGAAAAGACGAGTATACTCGACGAAAAGAGATTAAAACGTTGGTCCTGTGAAATTAATTAATTGATTCATTTTTAACATACTAAAATTATTTTAATGATAAAAAAAATATATATCTATTGAAAAGATTAATTAATAAACAAAGTTAGGAGACTAACAATATATTCTTAAGGGGTTTTTCTACCTAGAGAATGAGAAAGAATTGTTTTTTAAACATTTTTTTTAAAGAAGAAATCAAGATCGTTTCGAAATTTTGAAAGTAAATTTATTCAAACTTTAAGAGTACAAAAATATTGCTTTACACGAATTATTTCACAAACAACAACATTATATGTCGGTTGACTTGATTTTGGCCGTTTGGAACGTCAATAAGAAAAAAAGCAAATTATTAAGTGTTAAAGTCGTTTAAGTGTTTTTTCGGAAAATAACAATATGCGAATCGTTTACAAAACAATCCATTTTTGAAATCGGAAAAAAATACTGAAAATCGGAAAATTTGTTACCTATCGTTTTGATTTTTGTCCGGGCTCTAGTTATAAATGTGTACAATAACATATTAAAAAATCAGTCTTTTTCGAATCATGTCAATCAGGTCAAAAACCATGGTTTCGAGAAAATACATAAAGTTTAAAGTTTTTAGAAGGATGTTTAAAAAAACCCAAAAGCTGCTTAAGTTCAATCTGCCATGCTTGGGTTTTCAAGGTAGAAAGATCCCTTAAATGTATATTTTTTTAAAAACTCTATATTTGCTTTTCTTCAAGGAAAGAAATTATAGTTGATTCGCTTCTTTATAACACGAGTGTAATGTTTTTTGGTGAATATACTTAACATTGACTGTTAAAGGGTTAAAAAAAGCACCGAATGTGTTAAGTAAAACCTATCTGAGAATTGTATACAAAATTATTGTTATTCATTTGGCAAAGGCATATTACCATTCAAATGCAATTATTTCGATTTTAGAATAACAAAATTAAGATAAGTTGGAGAAAAGTTGTAAAGTTTTTCAGGAAAATACACTTATTAACTTCCAGTTCTTTCTCTGAACTCAAGCTTGCTTTCAAGTTATTAGTGTAAAAATTTTTACTGTACCTTAAAGTTACCTACAGGGGATTACAACTTTGGGAAATTGTCTTTAAGACTTTAAGAAAACAAAATGTAACATATGAAGATTATACCTAAATTAGATGATGATATGCATAAAGTATACGCATTTCTGTTGTTTGAATTAATCTGATGGAAGGATTTACTTAAGCAAAAATAAACGAGAAAACGTGAAAAGAAATATAACCAGAAAAAAATAAACTGATAAAAATTGAAAATTGCTATTCCGCTTGCATTGCAACCAGATACGTAGGTGAATCAAGAATCGCAAATTGAATCAATCCAATCTATCCTCAAATATTGCTCCCTAATTGAAACACAAGCAAAAGAATCTTTCTAATTCCGGGGCTCCTCAAATAAAGAGTGTTTCCGGGTGTCCGCAGAACCTTGTAATTCCCTACTTTTTTCCGGACAGAATGAGCTCTTCTTCATCAGGCGATTCTGGATGGAGTGGAGTCCAGCAACAGATATCAATCCTTTCCCGGTACCGGGGGCTCGGTTCGGTTCGGGACGGGGCAAACCTATTTGGCCCGGAATTGTCGGCAAAGTTTACCTTAGCCACTGGCCATTAGGGATGCAAAACAACAGACGGAGGCCAGAATAAAGGGCCCCAATTCCGGTTGATTTGTAATTCGTATTCGAAACACATAAATAAACGCAAAATCCAGGGATTCATCAGCCATTTATTAAATGATTATACTGTAATAGACCTCCGCCTCGGTCCTGGCTGGAGCTTGGATTTCGGAGGACCTGATTATCAGATAAACGCATATTTTCATCGTATCCAACAAAATTTCACTAACCTCTATGCAGATATATGAGGAAATTTGACACCTTTAATCCAATTTGGTTGCGCAATGTAATCTTGATTTGCAACTATAAATAACTATGGTATTGTATGTAATAAATTCGTGTGCGAATCAAATGTTAAATTACAAATATATGATGAAAATCTATGATAATCGAGTGCAAATATGTATGAACCCAATTTATGTGTCCACACTTATAGTATGGTTGTCATTATCCAGTGAAATTAAAATTATGATTTTAGAATATATACATATAAAATATTTATAATAATATATTTAGAGGTTACCAAGAATTGATGAACTTTAAATTACATTCAACACAGCGGGTATAAATTATAAGACGGATATATACCAGAAGTTTTCTTTTTTCGAGGGTCTATTTATTTTTTATTTCTGTAGAAATTTTCATACGTATACGTATTTTTGGTTAATTTTCAAATAATGCTGGTCATTATTAGATTATCATCCTATGTAGATAAATATTGTTCTGCAAGCAAAAATTGAATAAAAGTTAAATATAAATCATAGCGAGGTGAAAACAATCTATTTATTATTTGTAACATTTTGTATGTGCACAGAAAACAGAAAATAGTCTAAGAAATTTTAAAATCTGTGTATTGGACAGGTTTGTTTTAAACGTTCTGCATCAGTTTTAAAAAAGGGTTATCTCAATCAAAAAATTGACAATACAACCATGTAGTCGTAATCGTCCATTTGCCCGACTGTAAATGCCCGATAAACAATTTGCACGACAACCGTTTGGTCAACAACCTTTTACCCGACACGGATTGCCCGACAACAACTAAATGTTTTCATTTTACAAAAAAATGCCTATTTACTAAATATTTTCCTTTTACAAAATGTTTATTGACTAAATATTATCCTTTTAGAAAATGCCTATTGAATAAATATTTTCCTTTTGCAAAATGTTTGTTGACTAAATAGAGAGATCTTTAACACATTTGTCGGTAATGTAGTTGCCGGGCATTTGCAGTAGATATTCTGAGCAAATTTTTGAAGTTTAAGCTGCGTGCTGAAATTCAATGTTAGGATACAACCTTATTAAGGTCAAATCTAAAATTCTACATATTAAAAATTATACATTACATACAAATTTAGACCATCTATCTATTAGCTTCTATTAAACTGATTAAAAACTCTCTTCTCTTTCAAATACAGCAAAATAATTAGAGAATTAGAAGAACAATTCAAGATAAACGTATAGGTATGTAAATTAAAGATAAATTAAACATTCTGTAACAATAAAAAGAAACGATAAAAGAAATATATCAATTTTGCAAACGAACATCTCTGAGTTTATTTTGCTATTACAATTCAATTTTAAAGTGTTTGGAACACGGTTGATAGGGTGAATAAAGGAGCAGTTTTATTTCATAAGAATTTCCGAGAATGAAGTTCGAAGCTGTGCAATGCATCCATGCGAGATATAAGGTAAAGAAGAAACTTTTTCGAAAAAAATCACACAAATTCTCAATTTAATCGACCTTAAGAGATGCATTTATTTAAAAGTTTCCCCCTGACCCAGATCTGAACGACAACTATGTAACTGCAGACAATCCAAGTTCGAATTTAAATCCCTTTACTCCCGTGAAGCATTCAAAGGAATCTCATTATCCACTTGCAGGTGGAGTTCGTCTGATTGCATAAAAATTAGGAATTCACTGGAAAATAAATGAAGCGATGAAGGAACACACCTCTGGATGTAGAAGAATGTGTTCAGTTGATTGCTTTCACCAATTCTTTTCTCTAAAAACTAGTCAAATAAAAAACTTTCTGGGAAAGTTTCTACGGTAAGAATAAAAAGAAATTTTATACTTTTTCTTTATTTCATGTTGATTTTAAGGGGCTAATTAATGTCAAAGAGTGGTTCCGCACTGCCTGGAAAATTGGAAAATCTGTAAAAATATTCGTCGGGTAAAATATTATATTTAGATTCCCAAAGGAATATACGAAATTGATTATGATACATACATACATACATATATCAAACTTAATGTTGTGTCCAAAGAATCAATTTCTTGTTTACTTAAATAGCAATATCTTTTCATAAGTAAAACAAATTGCAAGTGTGATACCTCTTTTTAAAATCTACACGACTTGCGCCAACTTTTAGGTCAGCTCAGTATATTTTTTTTACGACAATGAAATATATGTATTTCTTCTTTGTTGTAAGAATTTGACAGCAATATTGGAAATATATTTGCTTACATTTGATAGGAGGATCTTTCGGTAATTGTTAGAAAAAAAAAGAAAAAAAAAATATTTTAGTTTGTGGTCATAATTTACATCGAGGAAATCGCTCGAAGTTAAGGACTCTCCTAAAATTTCAAATAAGTTCCATTATATTGAAAAATAAAGTAATATAATTGTTTTTAATTTTTGCGCCATAATCCGTACCTAAGTGTTATAAAATAAGTTTTTTAAAGTATTTGCTACATTTTTTTTTATAATTTCAAATGGTACTCAAACAAAATTATTATTATTAAAAGACAATTTCAAAATGGCTCTCTTTTGCCCAAAACAAAATTATTTTTGTACGAAACCTGAGTGAACAATTCCGCATCGATTTGAGTCTGAGATGAACAAATTTTAAAAATTTTTACTGGTACCGAAAACTTCATTAAAAGTTTGGTAGCAGCATTTTGTGGTTATGTAAAAAAATCAAAATGGCTTTAACAATATTTAACAAATGTGGTACCTAATATATTTTCAAATTTACGATCAAAAAGCAATCATTGTACTTCTCATATTTTCAAAGATACAAAGTGTTTATTTTACCTTATTTCATTTCTTATAATTTTAATTTTTTTTTTTTTTTCATATATTCAAAATCAAAATTTAAAAAGACTAGTGAGTTATGTAAAGGAGACCTTTAAGTACGTTCAGTTACATTTTTGCTGCAAAATTTAAAAATATGAAATTTGTTTTTTGGACCTGGGGTCCGAAGAACTACGTATGACTCTTAGGTAAGTACTTACAGGTGTGATTACAACGAATTAAAATTACGAGTTGACATTATTAGAAATGTTATTTAAGTTCCAAGACCTCAAGAATTTTGCATTGTTGGGTCTTACTTAATTCATGAATTTTTGTAAGACCAAATATGTATCAGACCGATTTTGTTCATCGTTAGGCAAAGCTCAGATTTTATCCCAAATTCAAGTCCAGATAACTTCGTCCATTTGTCCTGTCGGAAATTTGCATAAGGTAATATAATCCCAAATCACATTTAATCATCAAATATTCGCTGAATTAGTATCGATTAAGATGCACTCAGCGTCGTCGGCTGGTAATTATTATCTCGGGAAAAGTCCCATTTCGACGCCTCAACCTCATTTTACATCCGTGCCGTGCTGTGTAAAGTGGAAAGTACGTCGACGGGATTTCGGAAACCTTATTAAGGACGTCTTAAGGATTCGACGAAACTAGGAGGAATGCAATTAATCGACGAAGGAGTTCCAGACGGCAGCTGAGATCGAAAACATCACCTGAGCTAACAGGAAAGCAGGTAATTTTAGATCAATGCATTCCGAATTTCTTTAGACTGAAATGGTAACGTGATGAGCACGGTACACAAATCCTTAATTCGAAATAGGTCACGTTTGACGAGAAGCGTCGTTAGCATCGTCAGCAGGGGAGGGGACTCAGGGGGGTGGAAAATGCATCTCAACTGCATCTGGAAATTGATTACTTATCGCATGCATAATTTCACAGCAGCTCGAGTAATGTGTGCAATTGATGAATTCCTGGGCAAGGAATCCGGAGCATTAGGTGACTTCCGCAAGGAGATCATTAGCTAAGTTATTCAATTGCACAGCTGATGAGGTCCTGGGCGTCATTGTCTATTCCTCTGAGAGATACAAAATTGCCTACGGGGAAATTTTGAGATTTATTCTGTACAATTTGTCAACAAACACAATTCGATTTGATTTTACCTAGTTATTCTATGTATCGTATTAAGGTCCATCTTCACAACGTGCGAACACATCTAATCTTTTCAGTTGATTTCTTTCAGATTTTCTGCGTTTCACTAATTCGATACTTCCTTGCATGTTGATTTAATAAAGTAAGAGACGATATGTTTCCAACTCTTTTAAATAGTAAGCAAATTAGCAATTTTTATAACTGACCATCACATTTTTGTTCTGCTCGATAGTTAATACGAACATTATTTTTGAACTTAGAATAGCCTATCATTTACAATTAATTAATCATTGTCTGTCTGTCTGTTTGTCCGCGTTATTCCAGGGAAAGGTTTCCGATTTTGATTGGACTTTCAGTGGAAGGTACATAGATGATTTTGTCGGGCATGATACAGGTTTTAGGTTGTTTTATTTTTTTTTTTAAATGTTGTAGGTATATCCGAGGATAGTGAAAAATTCATGTTTATATGCAAGTTATATGTAGAATGTCAAATTTCGAAATGCTGGCTTCAAATTTTTAATCTTAGGCAATTTCCATAAAAATCAATATGTTATTTAATTTCACGATCAAAACTAGTTAGTTTAAATTAATTAAGCAATATGCATGCAGCAATAATAGGTGGCAGTGGATTTTATCTCCAAAGAACTAACGTAAATTGATTCTATTCCGAGTACTTTTTCAGCTAGGTCCTTGTAATTTTTATAAATGCAGGCAATTTGTATTCAACGAAACTTTGCGGGAATAGGGTAGGTGACCCGGTTCCGGCCACTGATCCAATTTTGGCCATTTTCAACTTCAAAAACGATGCTAACAAAGTACAGATAACTGAACATGTCTATAGTATATGAGTTACAATCACGAATTGTGGCAACACTAATACAGTTCTCAGCGGTCATCACTGCGATGATAGCAGACATGGGTAAAATGTGGCCAAAAGTGGCTCTAACACCATTTCTGGCTTTTGTTTTTAAAAAAAAACCATCTATTGCGAGTTTTGTATTACAAGGTTCTATGGGGTAAGATTAATAAATTTTTGATGACGTTCAATTTTGCTAAGGCATCTCAACTTAAGTGTAGTTTTGAAAGATATTAATTAGAGAAGAGTTTCATTTTATTTAAAAACAAGTTTTATTTTTCAAAAAAACTTACAATGAAGATTTAAAATTTTAAAAATATTGGCTGTAGCCTAAAGGAATCGTTAAAAGAAACAGGCATATGACTCGCAATCATAAGTTCACAACAAAACCTCTTTAAGGATTTCATGCCCGTGCTCCAAGCAGGGAACGAAATAAAAAGATGGAAGAATAATAAAAAAAACAAGGAAGTTATTCGAGGCACACTATCAAACGAGGTTAATAATTTTCAATTTCATAATCTACTTCGTGGGTTCCGGGTCCTGGTGTCCCGATCCGCTGTAAATGTAATTGTCCCGGCCGGAGATGCCGGTGCCCTCGGCGTCCCCCAGCCACGGGTACTGGTTGGGGCACTCGCGGCAGGTCTCCATGTACCTCGTGTCGGAGACGTTCGTCGAGGGCACCTTAAAGGCCAGGGCGCACTTGTTCGAGTTGTTGCAGGGCTTCGGGGCGGACGGGGTCCGCTTCTTGCAGTCCCAGGACTCCACGTCGTTCACGTGTCTGGTCTCCTTCGGGTCGGTTATCCAGGTGAGGGCCTGAGTTACTGTGACAAACCACACGTCCGGCCTGGAAAATTGATGGAAAATTAATTTAACGATCGTGAAAGCGAATTTTCTTACTAAAAGACTATCATTGCCCTCAGTTGTGCTCAATAGCTCGAGAAAATGCAGGTAGCAATTTTAGCAATTTATCTAATAGTTTTCCTCTAAACTCCAAAGATTCTTATACTTGAAGGTATGTTTAAGTGTCAGGTATTCGAATCGTAAGTTACATATACTGACCCCAAGAGGCGTTCTGGGTGGAGCATACCCGAGGGCGAAATAAATCTGTTTGTTCGTTCTAAATGGTAAAGTGGTAGACATTTACGAGTATTTTAAGATCATCATCAAACAAAACTCAACATGAGATATATGTATATCAAACTACAGTGGTGGAAATTCATATAAAACCACTGACATCTGATGCTATTTGCTCATATAAATTTCCTAACTGTTATATACATGTGTATAAAAAAATTTTGATTTGAACTTATTTACAAAAAAAAATAAAAAAAGTTAGGAAAGAACCAAAATTATTAAATTTCAAGTGGAAATTCACATAAAACTTTTATACTGATAATAAGAAATGAGTCCTCTTTTTCCTTTTACAACTGCCAACCATTCGCGGTGGCATTGATTGAATTAGATTTTGGAGTTTTTCTGCTAAAATTTGAGACCATACTTCTTTAAAGCGATTTTAAGCCACTGAATGGTATTATTGTATGGCCGTCCATTAATTTACACACTCTTGCAAGTATCGATCAGAGATTATCCACATTATTAAAGTCCAGCTTATTATGTCGATATTTTTGTCCTCCGATCATTTAAAAACTGTCTTAGATACTTCGATGCTGGCGTTATCTTGTTGGAAAAGGAAATCGAAACCACATAAATCTAACCTAATTTCTTCTAAGAGTTGAATATGCATTTCGTCTTCTAATTAGAAGCAAAGCCAATCCACATCACCACATTTACTTCAAAATTCAGCCAGGCTTGTCCTCAGGTTGAGTTTGGTTTAAGCTAGGCTTGAATTAAATTTTAACTCAATTTATGGGCAGGGTTGAGTTAAATACGAAAAACGTTAGAATTTCGCAAGTTTATCTAAAACAATTTTCAGTATATTTGCCAAATGTTTATTATACATATTAGAATGCGGAAATAAGACCTAAGTATAAAATATAGGTACTTGATATGTTTTCAAAATTGTCAATCAGTTTTATAGCACCTCTCCGTTCGAAAACAGTAAGATAATAAATAGCACTATAATTTTGGACGCAAGTTCGCACTTTTCGTAGTAAAAATAAATAAAATTAATTATGTTTTATTACTCTAGGAAAGTATATTTACCAGTCTGTTGTTTATAGTTTATTTTTTTATATGTAGTAATAATAAGGGATATTTTAATTAATTTTACGCACACCCTAAATTTTAATTCATTGGTTTACTTGTTAGTTTGTTCAATATTTTATTACATCTCCCGGATAAACATAAAAAAAGAGTACGTCTCCAGTAAGTCTAAGTCAATTTAACCTGCAATAAGCAATGAAAAATGTCTTTGAACAGCAGAAAACGAAGTCAGCCCTTAGTTCCTTTTAGATCTTTAAGAAAATATTCGTTCTTGAGAACCATAACAGCAAAATCGTTTGTTTTTATAGCTTTGATGGTTGATTGGATTTCGTACAATTTATTACTAACTTCGCGGATTTTTTATAGCTCATTAATTTCGCTGTCAGTCAGTCAGCCACCTCTGTCGAGGCAACCAACTCTAAAGATTGCAATTGAAACTTTGTCGGAGTTGAGTCTCATGCTGTATACATAAAGTATATAAATAAATATATAGTATATACGTAAATAGAGATTAAATCGGTGGAGTTTGGCATAGAAATCATGATTTAATTACACCTACTTATTTCTAGAAATGAAATAAATAATCGGAAAACTACAATTTACTAATTGCAATGATTATTATACCGAAGTTAGTTATTGCGCAGGCAGTCATCTGCAATCTCGTTAATTAAGTGAAAAGCAAAGGGAATTTATTTGATTAAATTTATATCGTAAAATAGCAAATAAAATAGGCAATAGCAAAATTTGTTCGCTTTACTTCCGAAATGCCCATTATTGGCATTATACGTTTTTGTTTTAATCGTGTGCTTAGGTCGCTGTGGCCACAGTACATATTAAATTTTTAGCATGAACAATTTGAAAGCATATTTTAACTCTGTTCCGCATGGTGGCCACCATTGTTAACCACGTTTTCATTTGTTTTATTGATATTTAAAGTACATATATTATTGTATATTAGTATAAACCAACATTACCTGGAGTCAGGCTGGAGTGAATCGGAGGAATGCAATCAGGTTACGTTTGACACAAAATGTAGTACAGAAAAAACCTAAACAAAACAAATTAAAATGACCAAACAAGGTCACTATAAATATAACAATCCGATGTTCTTCTAGCAAACGACATATTGTGCTACAAAGAGTTAAGTTTAAATAAATTTGATTTACTTTAGGTATGAAAATGTTTGAAAGTAATTAATTTATCATTTCAGCAGTTGTTCAAATTAAATCTTAACGTTTATAAAGCGCTGATATCAACTTTTTGTTGCTATCAGTATCATTTTGGGTAATAATTCGTTTTTCAATTAGCAGTTAACCAGTTCAATACAAAGCAAGACGAAGTCGAACGAAATCCGTAAAGTTTGTCGTTATGATTTTTTAGCTAATGTCAGTTAGTAGTTTCTAACATTCTTGCGAAACTATTTTAGTTTATGTACATAGTTGGTCAAATGCTTGCAAATTTATTTTAGTTATAGGTACCTTCGACTTCAATTTATTTTTCCGCACATACCTAACCTCAAAATAACTCGATTAGATTTTTCTATCGAATTATTTTAACCACTTTTAAAGAGCAAATTATTTGAAATTTATTTGTGAGCATTTCAGCAACTTTATCAAGGGATTTTTGACCAAAACGAATTTAAAGAGCTCTTTTCGTGTTAATCCGAACAGGGTTAAAAATAGGGCAGGTTGAAAATGTTGTAAAAACCTTCGAAATAGGCTTGACACAAGGCAGTTTTCGATTCGGATAAAATTTCAATCCGGATGTAAGAGATTATAATCGAGGTATATAATCAAGTTTAGGGCGATTCGGATGATACGAGCTGCGGTTTTTTACAGTATAAGATCCGGATTATCAGATTAGTTGGGAAATTTTTCATTTAATTGATGCTTATAAACCTTATAAACGATTTATATATAAATTTTGAAATGTGCATCAAATTGCAATGATTTTTACCCATCCAAACTTCAGAGTGGGTATAAATCAAAATAATTCGATTTTAGCGGTACTAAAATCTGTATGATAAATATCACTGGTCTACAAACTTTTTGTGTGTCTTTTAAATAAATGCCATAATTATATACTATTTTGGGGTCTGTGAATGCGAATATACAATTAAAATTTTATAACTAGATCTTGTTTAAGAAATATATTTATTATGAAAAACTATGACTTTATAGTTTTTATTTTAAAGTCTACGACCTTTAAATCTTTTCATCAGCTTCGCTGCAATAGGTATAGTATATCAAATGAAATCTACCTAAAATCTGTTGAAAATAATAAAAAAATTTAGAAATTTTCAGACAAACAACAAATATATGTACAACACAACATAGACGGTATTGGGGACATATAATGACCACGTAATAAGAAAATTTACGCAGGTAAATCATTAAATATTTTGAAATCTCATAATAACGATGATATTATATTAAGCTACACGAGCTAATTATCACTTTTAAGTTCTATAAATAGACTTAATGAATCGAAAACTACAGATACAGCACATTTTCATGTAAATGGCAATTTTTGTGAAGTGTATTATTCAACAGTTGCCAGCAAAGATTGACTTTTTTTTTCAACGTTTTCGTAAAATTCATTCAAAGTTGAACTTGTACCTTTCTTAGTTAGCTTTAGCTATGACAATAAAACAGGATTATCGTGGTACTGATAATGGGATATTTAACCGCTTAAATCAGGTGGATAATAAGTAGAAAGACCACAAAATGCCCTTTCTAGTCTGTGGCTAGTTACCAGTCCCGTCCTGGAAACCTCATTACCTACCCTGCGAGGGGAGATTTTTCCTGGTCCATTAGCAATTTAAATACAACTCTGGAGGGATCATAAAAAATTAACACCTATAATTAACACCGGTGTAAATTAGAAACACCTGCAAATCCTTGGGATTGTTGACTGCGGGCACCGCACGGCGGTGGGTGGCTACCGAAGTGTTTTAATTACGACGCCGGCAAGTACTTTGATAATGACGCCCCCGACCGAAGGCAGGTGGTTCCAATGATAATGATGACGATGACGGTGATTGCAGCGCGGGTCCTGGGTTCCCGGGTTCCCGGGGGTTCCCGGGGTTCCAGGGGTTCCCGGGGTAACATCTGCTGCCCCGTGTATCCCCAGGCTAAAAAGGGAGTTGAGACGTCGTGGACTGAGGCAAAGGAAGGGCTTTAGTTTAGTTTTTTTTTGTAGTTTCTGCTAAATGGACAGATAATGAAATTTGGTACGAGAGAAGTCCAGAATTTCGATTCTATCATTTACTTATAGCTAACTGGTGGTGCTCTTTTTACGTCTATTGTTTCGTCTTGTCTCCGGTAAGACAACCTCTTCACGTAGAACTGAGAATGAAATTCCCCAAAGGGAAGAATTAACAGGTGTTAACAATGGACATTTTTCCTTCGTTGAAATCTTTTGCCGCATATTTCTTTGAGTTCGTTCTGTTCGTCGCTTAATCCGAGAATTTGCATTAAAATAGGAAAAGATTTGGTTGGATGCGTTCACTAATTGGAATTGTCTAAGAATTTTCGGACTGTTGGCCGAAGTTAATTGCACTTTTTTTGGTAACAATGATGAGAATGCTTTTTATTGTTAACTAGCTTTAAGTGAGTAAGTTACTTACGAAAATTTCATTCTTTTAATTATATTTTAATTAGTGAAAACATAAAGGAAACTTCAAAATAAAATTATTTTGTTTCTATACAGAAAGGTTAATCAAAAAGGGTAAAAGAAAGATGATAAATGTTTGTGGAATTTACATAAAATTTACATTTTTTAGACCAGGCTATGCTTAACAATTTGTCAAAAAATTGAATTTAAAAATTTAAGTATTATATAATCTATAATTAAATACTAATTCTAGTCCTAATTTGAGAAGAAGCCATCTAACACTAAAAAAAGTTTTGTTCACACGGCTTGGAGTGAAAACTATAGGATACGATTTTAAAGATAGTTTTTATAGGGTAGGTATAATAAGTGTTTTAATGCATAAGCACTGTAGATAATTAAAAAATTTAAATTTTAACAAACAAAAATATTAGTTTATCCAAGGTGTTTAGCCATTTGGGACTGATTTAAATATTTCTGTGATTTCGTTAATTGTTTTCAACCACTTATTGACCTTAGTTTCAAAGGAAACAAGTGTTTAAAATTAGAATATCTTGAAACTGAGTGGATCGGGCAATGATGAGGTTCTTTAAAAGAAAATCTTTAAAGTAGGTTTTTGGAGACGGTGATTTAGAATTCACTTTTAAAATTTTAAGAATTGAAGATACAATACAATACAATACGGCGATCGTAATTTTTGGAATTCGACGAATTTTAGTGAAATTATGAAATTATGTGTTATGGTCATTTTGAGACCATTGATTTCATATCTGTTTATTATAAAATATTGGAAATTAAAAATGGCGAACTTAATATGATGACCAAGTTCTTTTAACTTCAACAAAATTAAGTCTAAAGTTTTGAAGGTGCTAATATTCGAATCTTTTATCATAATTTGGAAATTTAGTTTGGTGAACCAATTACTAGATTTCGAAGTTAAATAAAAGGTTTATGTATAATATTTAATATACCTACTTCAAAATAAAAACGTTTAAACAACGAATACGCAAAAACTCTTTAGACTATGATTCTATATTGCATTCACAGATGGGCCAAGTATCGAAAATGAGCATTTTAGAAGTCATATATACAATATTTACATATGATGATGATGATTCAGCTAATTTTATTTCGTAAATTTGGGATTCTATTTTTAAGAGGTTTAAATTTAAAAAATTTATACATGCACTCCAATTCTTGTCATAAAATAAATTTTCCATGTCGTCCAATTCCAAATGAAAGATAAATTAAATGAAATGACAGTAAAGGAAGGGTAAAAAGATACGTCTCTAAGTGATCTTCTTAAATGTCTCCAACTTATCGATTATATTAGAACAATAAGAAAATACTCCTGAGCCCTGAAAATCCATTGATGGGAAACAAATTGCAATTGCCCTTTAGAAAGACCGAGCAGAGCTACCCAGCGACAAGTAAATACAAATGTTATAAAAAGAAACTTACAAGGTATTAGTCCAGTCGAGAAACTTGTGTAGACCCTTCTCCAGTTCCTTAATTTGGAACCAATTTGTATGGAAGGGCATCATATAGGGGGCTTTGTTTTGCTCATAATGTCTGGCGAAGTCCTCCTGGAGCCATTCAAGTACTTCGTCTGCGTCCAAATTGTGAAGAACACATTGATCCAAATAGGGACAGTGACCTCCTTCGAAGCCCTCAACATAATGAGCATTGAGTGGTACCTCCCACACTCCTTGGAATATTCTCGACGGGCATGTACCACTTTTGCACTCATGTGAAATTTTATAGTCCAAAGTATAGGGCCAGACAGGTACACTAACTGGGGGGACAGTAACCGAACTGTCATAGATATATCCAAAATCTTCGATCACCTATTTTTGGCGGGAAAGAATAGTTTATAGGTATATAGTTAAAATTAATTGTGGTTTTAATAAAAATTACTCTTCACCTTGTACTGTGTGTTGCGGCCTGGTTTTAAGAATGGCGCCCGCATACCAACGACATCGTTGGTGGAAATGTTTGCAAAATGTTTGAGGATTTCCCTCATTCCAATCATTTCACCAACCCACTCCTCGTAGCCCTTGTCCTGGAGGCCGTTCTGAAGCGATATTGTTTCAGTTGCAATTTCGTGGCCTTCGTACGCGAGCGTCTGGATCTGTTGATAGTTGCTGAAAAGTAGAAATTTTGTATTTAACATTTTAGTTTTAATTATAAGGAAGAAGTCCTGTCATCCAGACACATGCAGAATATGGTAATTGAGATCGGGGAAATGCATATAATATAAAATTTGGAATTTCGCCACACCACGTGGATGCCGCAGATGATTCGCCGGGAACATCAGGATCCAGGAGTTTAGTCTCATTAGGAGACGACCCGCAGCAAGTTATTCGTTGTTGCCTTTGTTTTCATTTCCAGGACACCCGGGTCAAGACCAGGACTCGACGAGCTCCAGGAACGAAGATTTTATCTTGGGGAATATATCTGCAAAGTGCATGGAGTCAGATGTTGACTATTTTGTCCTCAGAACTGGTCCAGATCCGGGCTAAGAGGATGTGCCGCCTCTATTTGCTTTATCCTCTTTTTTTTGGTCCATGGCACAACAGCAAACTTTAATTGAAGCAGTGGCGCACTATTTCGGGACCACCTTCTGAACCCGTCCTTGCATCCCCCCACTACATTTCTTGGAGTGGTCGAGTGTTTTGGTTTCTTTGAAAATTGTTTTCATGTCGACAAGGTAAATAAAGTGGGGGCCGGGGTGCTTTTTCGGCGGAATTGCCAGGTCAGGTCATGCACCCTGTGGAGTGCATTTTGGGGCGGGTAGGACGTGTTCTTAAATCGAATAACGTCGTTAATGAAAGTATACCACAAAGTCACGGCGGGGGGGCTGTAGTTACGAGTTTTAATTAACACTAAAAATGTTCTAAGGGTGGCGGAATTTTAAAGCACGCCAAAGGATTAACAGAGTTGTGATATAGCAATTCCGTGTGCAGGGGGTGACTAATGTTTGTTTTGTGCCCCCAAAAACCCAGCGGAGGCGCTCCAGGAAGCCTGATTAGCTTGAGATGCTCCTTGAAGAAATTAAGCGAAATAGAGTCACGGGCAGCAGTAACTTTTTGAGACGTACAACGAGGAGGCAAATGAAGCAATTTAACTGCGGTTTTGCACGAGAGCGAACTCAGATAGTTCGGAGGTAATAAGTAAAGGCAAACGACTTGAAGATTTCTTTGTGGAATTTCGGCTGTGTTTTTGCCTCATTGCCATCTCAACCGAAATAAAGCGTTCTACTAGGCGACATGACTTATGCATGACTTCCGCTTACTTTTCTACGTCTAATTGAAATTAGGTTCGCATATTTGTCTTAATTCTTAACTCACAAGTATAACTTACTTTGCGGTTTCAAAAAACATACCGATACAGGTGGAAGTTATTTTAAATAATTCTTATATAATCTAATAACAAATGTTCGATACTAAGAAAAAAAAGTTAAAATATTTAAAATTCAGGTGGTAGGTATATTAGAACTCGTTTCTTTTGATACTTTTATATTATATATATTTTTTATAAATTTCGCATATATCTATATCTATGTAGGTATATTAATTTGTTTGTGTCAATTTTCTACAAAAAGTCTCTAATTTAATGAATAAAAAAAAGTAAAATTGAGAAACTTTATTAAAATAACTTTCAATACAAATTGTTAAATAAAGGTTTTGGTGTGAAAATAATCTCTAGCTCTTAAAATATAATCTATGTAGAGATCTGCATTTCTCGGTCAAATCTCAACCGATTAAATTGCATTTTTTTTTGTATATTCAAAACAGCTTTCTTCGGATTTTCTTTTTATATTGCACGGTTCAATTGTTATTTAACCATTTTCTGGCGGTTTTTGCAAGTTATTTTTTCAAAAGCCTGTCATTTTTGCAAAAATCAATACAAAACAATGTTTCTACGTACTTCTCTAGTTGTTATCATACTAAATCGAAATTGTTTTGGTTCATGATACTATTCTCAAAATTCCAGGTTGATGTTTTTTAAAATAAAATATTAAATTTTATATATATTTATGTATTAATTTTAATAATATATGAACTTATTTTATTCTGTTTCCATTTAAAAATGTCTGATTTTACTAAGATTTATGGCAAATTTAAATGTTATGAAGGCTTTAATTGCGGGGTATGTTTAGTTTAATTCTTTAAAAGGAAGGACAAATGAAACATTTAGGCAAAAGATAACCCTTGAAATGAATTGCAAAATTTGAAGCAATATGTCCAAAAAACAGGCATTCGTGCAAGGTCTACAATGCATAAATCTTAGCACACTTAGAGTTTTGGTGAACTTTAGCTATTATCCGAAACTTCTAATGAATACACTTCGCAAGTATTAATTAACTCGGCCTACAAATGAGCTAATGAATATATTCATAAATGCGGAATAATGGGTGTGCCTGCTTGTGGGAAATTTGTTACGTTTTAAGGGCTCTTGAACAAATTTAAGACATAACACATCTCCGAGAGCCGTCCGATAGGTGAAACTTTGGCATAGGTTTAATATACGAAGGACGTGCTCCATCCAGAGTCACCTTCCAGACCGGAGGTGCAATGTATCGGCACAGGCAGGTGAAGGTGGATGCCAACGTGACGCTATCACCCTGTGCTCCTTCATTCATTATTACGTGGAGCTCTGGGCAGGATCTTTGCCATAAAAAGTCCGGGTCGACATGCAATTGTCGGGTCTTATCACGACGCTGATGTGCTCCTATCATTAGCATAGCCCGAGCACGTTCATTTGAATGGCAGCTGTTTGACTGAAACCATTACCAAACTTTGGTCATCAAAAAGTAGTCCACAATGTGGTGCACTCTACCACGTCCTAAAGGGAGGAGAGAGCAAAGGTCGTCTGGGACAATACTGATTTCATCCCGTCGATTCAAGTACGCTTTTTTCTCGAAAATTAGATTTTTCTCAAACTAATTTTCATACATTTTTCCCATTTTTTTCATAATATACATACATAGTTATCTCTGTAATTTTTTCCATAGTTCCTCTTTTCATATTTTCAACATTTTTCAACTTTTAACTCATTCAGAGGAAACGCAACATTGACGGGTGGTTCTTTGACTTTTCGACTAATGTCTAAAAGCCACAATTCAGTTTTGTATTTAATCTTGTTAAAAGGCTTCAAATAGCAAAAACGAAAAGAGATCATAAAAAAATTTATCTCACCTGTACTCGTGCGAGATGAAAAATGTTCCCTTTATGCCGCATCCGTTCGGATTTTTCCTCTTGCTGTTGAACACCCGTTGGTAGTGGTCGTAATTATTGAGATTTATGGCCCCATCAAATGTTAGCATTACGATCTGTGGAATCTGTAAGAGAAGTTAAAAAGATTTAGGAAAGATATTGGAAATTACTTTTCAGTCAAATTGATTCTCATTACTACCCGACATTATTTGGAAAATCGTTTCACAAACTACAGGACTATGGTAAATTGTAAGTAAGGTAAGTTTTAGGGCCGATAGTTTAAGTATCCAGATGTTTTCTAGAATTCTTTAAATACTCTATTAAAATGCAGTTCTTGTCAAATTGTCTATGTTTTCGACGGGACGATGAGGAGAAAGCCATTCTCTGGCTTAAGTGTTATTGTTTGTTTTGTTTCACTTAAGGATATGCTTGGGACTATCAAACATTATTGTTTGGACAATTACCATTTGCATAACTGACCCTAAAGGTATCTCTATCGATTTAAGTGTATTGGAAATTTGGGTGCAGGAGACTTCATTTAATATGTTTAAAAAAACATTCAAATGAGAATGTGACTTGTGAACAAAGCGTAATTTGCATGACTGTGAAAAATTACGCCTTTTTGGAAATATAGTATTATTTTTGCGTGGGAAAAGGTGAAATGTTGCTTGAAAATGGTATAGAATATATTATAGTATTATGGATCTGGCATCAGTAAGATAGCGTAAGAATATAGTCCAAAGAATTATATTTATGGTTCTCCCAGAATAGAGTTCAAAATTTCTTGCAGTGTGCGTCAAACTGTCGTTGAAAAAATTGACTTTGACTTTGTTATCCGAAGCAGAACGTAAAAATTAATAAGTTAGTAAAGAAAAACTAGTTCGAAAGAAAAGCTTTCCTATAGAGAAATCACTGTCAACTTAGTGGCTTAGTTTAAAACTGCACCTTAAATAAAATAAGAATAAAATTCAGTTGAACATATTTATTTCAAACATTCACTTTTTCCTTAATATAAAAGTAATATTTGAGAATTCTGATCAAAATCAATCTAAATAAATGTAATTTTTTAGAAACTTTAAACTTACTAGTACTAGTTGATCAGTGTTATCAGGTCAAAACTGTAGGTACCTACTTTTCCAAAAATGGCACATAAAAAGAAATTGTGAGAGATAATTTCTTTTAACAATTTTAGAGTAAACAAGCAATATTTTAAATTGTAAAACATAACTTCAAGATTGCTTATAATTATTCATTAGTCTTAGATTAACATGATCTAATCAAAATAAGTCCATATAATATGAACATTTATGTATTTACATTTTGCATTTTATTCCAAAAATTAATTAAATGGAAAAGTGAGTTTTGGTTCTATAATCATACTAAATTACACATGTATATTTATTGTTTCATTTAACCTTAAATTCTATTGAAAATGGTTTTTATTTGTTTTTAAATCATGAAAATCATTATTAGCTTTTATGTCAATAATTAAAAGAGTTAAATAATATTTAGATAGTACACAAAAACACCAAACATCTGGTAGCAGTGTTAGATTTTGTCTGCGAAACGATTATTTTGAAGAATGTGAAATCATGTTGATAAAAGTAGCTGGATGTGGAACATTCATGTCAGTTTCAGAATGAAAGTAGAGTATTAGTTTTTTTCGAAATCATATTTTTAAAACGAATGCAATATGCAGTTAAATTTGCTCATACACATTTGTATGCAATCGTAAACAAATATCTATAATACTTAAATTTAACGCATTTTCTGTTTTAGTTCTATGTATGTACTTTGTCTGCTTTTATGCGAAATAAAACTAATTATGAAAATTATCTTTCAAAAATTTGCTCTCTATATTGAAAAAAAATATTTCACACAACTGTTATAATGTTTTATAATTCTGAAAAAGCTAATTTGTTGTCATTATTGGTTTCGAAGATATTTTTAGAGATGTTAAAAAATTATGTGGAAACTGCTTAATAGTTCAAAATTAGATATACTAGTTGAAGTGACGAAAATACAAAAACATGTACATCGATAGATCTTTAAATTTAAAATGTCTAAAGTGGCATATTTCTGTCGTACACTAATGGTTGGCGTTTATTTATATCCTTTTTAAGCAATTTGAGAATTTCTTCAGAAGTTTTTAAAGAAACAGGTGCAAATGCCTTTGATTTATCGTTTTGATATATGTACATATTCAATTTTCAATGAAAATCGTTGCCTGAAAATTTGCGAAGAAAAATTTCAATAATTTCATTGGCAATATTTTATAAATATCCGTCAGATGACCTCCAAATCAATCTGATTCAAACTTCAAATATCTTTGAGAAAAGAAAATTTTACTGTGATAAACATTAAAATGGTTGGAGTTTTCTACAGAGCTTAAGTCCTTCGGATTCTAAACCCAACGCGGTTTTTGCTCGGCCATGAAAATCAATTTTTATATTTTTTTACAATTTGTTTTAATTTCAGAACATTGCTTTAAACTAAGATAATTTTGTTTAAATTAAGAATATTTTATTTAGATTTATGATATTTATATTTTTACTCAGTCCAAGAAAACTAAACAGCTGTTCTTATTTTTGAAAAATGCTTTTTTCCATTTTTATTTATTTACTTTATAATGAAGATAAAGCGGAAACAATTCGAAGTAATTTTTTTGTAATTTCCGTAGAACTCTCCCGTTTATGTTCGATATTATCGTGTAATAACATTTTTCAAGAGTTGTTAACTAACAATAGCACACGAGTTGCGAGGAAAAGAAAAACTTAATGAAAAATTAAGGATGCAATTTTGCAGCAGCTTCAATATCTCCTTTATTTGAAAAGAAGAAAATTACCTCGAGTGATGCGGTCGTGCGCCTGAAGATTTCATTTCTTCGAGATTTAACGAAGTGACTGGAGCTGCACAGAGAAAATTGCAAAAATATGTTGTGATTCAATATCCGAAGGACGAAATCCTTCGACGGGTGACTCGAATCGATTAGGGCGATATCGCACGAGGAGCACTGATTAAAGTGAAAAAAACCAGCAAACCAGTTGAATGAAAAGGATTAGGGTAATCAGATCAAGGCGAACAACCTAATTAGAAGTAAGAGAACTTAATGAAATTTCCTTGAAAGGGGATCGCAGGGCGCCGCCACCTTGAATCGCCTCCTCGTAGATATTTAGATTTTATCAACCTCATCGAACACGCTGAAGGAAAATGAAAAGTTTTTGTTCGCCCCGATCATCGTACATTTTTGCCGAGAACTTTCAATGCCTTTTCACTTTTGTGCGGAGTCCCGGAACTCTGACAGGGATAAAAACTAAAAACTAAAATCCTACAGGAGCAGTCCTTCGACGTGCTCACTGGCCACCACCTTCAGAGGTTCGGGATTGAAACGATTTACCAAGATTTCTTTCCTTCTTATGGTTGGCGTGATTTGTTCCACCTTTTTTGAGAATTGGAAATTTAATACGAAAGCAAAATGATAGCAGCCTACTTTCTTTTCTATTTCCTTGGGTAGAAAAATAAGATATTTTTAAGAAATGCTAGACCATCGTTGCCGGAGTTTTCTATTATTTCTTCAGGTTTCACAAAACATATTATTTTTCTGCGTCTAGACTGACTGGGAGGAGGTTTCCAATCCCAAATCATAATAACAATGGGCGACTTCTCGTTTTGGGGTTTTAAAATCTTTGCCTTCTGAACGGTTACGAAAAGATAAGCCTGAATTTTTACTTAAGGACATTTTCAACATTTTTTTCTTCGTTTTGGTGCTTTTTGATAAAAATAATATTCGAGTAGAGAGCGATTGGTTGACACGATTCGGAGACAGTAGAAAAATGTAATTTTATTTATTGATAAGTGCTTATTATGGATTTTGCATTAAATTAAAACTGATTCCATTCAAAAGTTTACATATATGTAGTAGAACAAGACTATTTTTCTTAAAAAGTAAAACATCCAACATAGTAATTTGCTTTGCTAGTTTTATTTTTAGTTCTATTGATTTTCTTAGAACGAACATTTTGTCTGTACAATGTATATACAAAATATTTTTGAAAAAATTTGAAGCCGATAAAAGGAATCCAAAAAATGTCCACCAAATCAAAATTCGTAGTTGACAAAATTGAAGTCAGTTATCTACAGGCAAAAGAAGATATTAACACTTAACAATCAGGTAAAAATACCTGATTAAAAAACATACGTCGAGTATTAATATACTCGTTTAAGCTTTACTGTCGAGTATTAATACTCGTTTAGGCCTTATTGTAGATAGAAGCTGTTCTTATTTTAATTATTACGAAAATTACCAATTTATTTATTGAAACGCAAATCTTAAACAAATAGCGCATTTTAATGCTAAGTGAGTACGCGATGTCAGAAGCAGAAACGAAAACGCATCATTTGATGTTTGGTTTACTGAGTTTGGTGAAGTTTAGTGGAGAAAAAGGGATAGTAGAAATAATAGTTATAATACATATACATATATATCTTATAGACATAAAATGAGGCGTGATACAGGGTGTTCGATATTTATTGTAAACAAATACGTACTATAAATTTGCTATTTGAAAAAAAAAAAATATTACAAAGAACGAATACTTCTAATATATTCTTTAAAATCTACATACGCGTATATATAGTCGCAACACGGGATGGTAGTTATGATTTTTCAATATTATAAATTGTAAACTCGCTCATTAGGTTATTAAGTCAGTTTGGTAAATATTCACAAAACAGCAAATTGTTCTACCTTTTTACACACTTTTTAACAAAATTGTGCCGGATATTATTAGGTACCTTTAACATAACTATTATGTCTTTTTATTTACTTTTGTGTGGTCGGTTATATTGCAATAAATAATTCACTAAAATTTCTTTTAGTATATGTAGGGTACTAAAATAAGAAGTGTTTATAGAACCAATTAAATGTAAATATGCTTCCTTATTCCATAACTCTATACTTTCTCAATCCCTTTGAATTTATGATGATTTTATTTCTTTGAATTTCAAAGATGTTCGTTTTGTGTCTTCCAATGGTAATTGTGTAGTAAATCCCTTAAAAATTATCGTAATATCGGAAAAAAAAACTAATAAAAAAATTACGTAAAACCAAGAGCTCTAAAACATGTTGTAATATATTCGAACGGAAGACATAAAATTCAAAAGGGTGTCAACAGAAATCGCTTTTCCAGAGAAGCACTTTCAAATTTCCAATGCAAATCGAAACGAATTTCATCTCCGATAGAATCATATGATTGAAAGTGTAACTTACATTCTCCGGGTCCAGGCCGCCGGGGATGCTGGTTCCGTCCTTTGAACAGAAGCAATACGGAAGTTCACATTCGGCTGGATTACATTTGGTTGCCAAATCAAGTGGGGTGTCTGTCACAGGTGCTGGGGCTGCACACGATACAAAAAAAGGAGACCCATAAATATAATAGAACAAAAATCCTTTAAGAGGAAATTCCGAAAAAGAAATGGAGATTTTTGTGGCAGTTTTTACTGATTTCAATATGAAAGCCCGAATTTACGGCTTTCCCGCGGGGATGTGGCCCTTGAGTTATGGTCCGGCTAGTGACCCTTTTATGGTTTCTGGTTCTGGTTCTGGTACTGGTTGTGGGCGGGAGCGGGGACGGGGCTTGTCTAAATCGATACAGTGGCACTTACTTGTTGCGATGGGGCCGCAGCGAGCCTCGTTCTTGAAGGTGCAGAATTTGTTGATGTCATCGAAGTAAAGTCCTGAGGGACACCGGTTCATGTACGGGTACCCATCCACACACTGAAGTGAGAAAAAAGGGCGTGAGTGAAATTAATCAACTCCCCCCATGCGGCGGTGCGGTGCGTTTAATGCGTGCGACACGCACCAGCGTTAACCTTTGCGTCGATTCGACATCGATTTCGTTGACAGAGGAAACGTGACCGGAGAGGTCCTGAGATAATCACCCTGATTTTGATTAGTATCGAATCGACACACATACCTGATAAAACCGCCTACAAGTGTTTGGATCTGCATAATTCCCGTTCCCCACTGTCGTCGGGCAGGTGAACTCCTTCTCATCCTTTTCACCTGGAAAGATACAAGTTAAAGCGGTCATTGCCGGGGGCTGCTTTCTCTGCAGATTGGCGATTTCAACTGCAAGTTAATTATTTATAGCTACAAGATTACACCTGTTCATTTTTGATGTTTGATGTCGCAACAACGTTTACTTAGCTCGGATTTAATTTAACACTTTCTATATACATAGGATCTGAAAACAACAACCTACTTAATAAATAAACTTAAACCTTGCAAACTTAACGACTTAAAGCAGATAGAATATCTCACAAAAGAAAACGCTTTAAGGGGATTTTCTCTTTATACAAGGAGGCCTCTTTTTTGGTTGAATTGCGGGAAAGAAGATCCAGCTTTTTCAAAAATTCTTTTTAAATAACTTTTATCCACTCACTAACCCTTCACTAAATAATTTTGTGTTTTCGATTGACGTTCGAAATGAAAGTATTTTGCGCTTTAAAATATAGCCCATGCGATTTGCACCAAAATTGATTGATTTTCGGGGTCGCTGATTTCAATCCAACTGTCACAATTTATGAATTCAAGGTGACGGACTGTCAAATTTTAAAGTTTATGCGATTTACTCTAAACTTGGTACTTGGAGGTTTTCGGGGTCACTGATGTGAAATGAACTGTCAGAATTTATTAATTGAAGTTGACGGACTGTCATTTTTTTCTTTTTAGTGCATTTTATTTATAAAAGATATTTATTTTAAAAGTTTTTTTGACATACATACATACATATGTATGTATTTTATTCGATATTATTTATTCCATTTAAAGCTGCAAAATTACGGTGTCAATTTAAAAAAAAATGGCGTCCTCCACAGCTGCTGGAGTTTGAGTGTAAATTTATTATTTTTTAATAATAATAATACCTAGTGCCCAAAATTTCCTTTCTTTAGAGCTAATATTATTTTGCTCTTTGTTTTCATTACATGGAATTAATCAACGTATTTTTGATAATTCAAGAATTTCGTAGGTAAATTTACACTAGAGGTGTACAAAGGTGTTAGAAGTTTGTAAATTGATTGAATTCGGTCAATGAAATTTGGAGAATTGTATTGTTTGAATGGTTTCATCTATTATGCAGAGTCTAACTTTTAAATAACAATTTGCATAAAATGATTTGGTAAATAAGTAAATAAAGAATTTCTTAACTAAACGTTAGAAATAGCTTTTGAAATTTAAAGGATTAAGGAAGTCCTATTTACAGCATATACATATATATAGGTAGCTAAATATTTTTTCGAAGAAAATTTTAAATTTTTCAGTAGACATTTTATTTATGCTTTCACAGCCGATAAACTTTGAAGTATAAGATTCTTTAAATTAACTCGTACTAGTGGTAACCTTAAATTATTTACGACGATAGAGCTTGTTAATTTTTTATGCCAGACACAAGTTTGCTTTTGAAGCGATTTAAAAAGATTATATCGATCGTCCGGTTTCGTCTTGAATGTTTGTTTCTTCTGGGCAAATGCTCAAGAACGAAGCAACTGAGTATGTTAAATTTACTTTCAAGGAGCAATGAGCAAGATTGTTAGTTGACACCTGCACACATTACGTACAACGTAGTTGAGGATGTCAATCATTTTCAATTAATAGTTCTCGTCCTGCATGAGGTTCAGGCATCTGCAAATATTCCCACAAGAATGTTCCTCTTCTAGCAGCTCTCTAGAGTCTCAATCTTATAAACGAATTTATTAAACGATATCTGTGATTAGTTCAATGAAGACTCAGGAGTCTCACCTTGTGAGGCTGTAAAGCTGAAAATTTTATCATCCTTAATTACCGATGACGGGTTACATTCGGTGTATCTAGGACGTGACATCGAAATTGCCACTAAAACCGGAAAGATAGCAACTGGCGGCATTAAGTAGTTAGCTGAAAGGGAAATCAGACCATCTGCTTTTAATGGGATCCATGTAACTTAATTACGTGAACAGTGGTCACTTGAATTGGGAATTTACATTAATGATACCCTGCTGAACCAATAAACTAATTGCGGTGTGTGGAGGCTGAAACCGCATTATTAATCGATGCATGACCATTACCTATTCAATCATGCACCATGTGTTAAAGCTAGAGTAAGATAAACTTGACCAACTACTTAATGAGCAATTATGATCTCCTACGGTCATATGTACTTTTAGATAAGTTGTATAAAACTCACTCCATCTTCCACAAAGTTGATTATAATAAATTAAAGCCAAAATCGTTGATAATGTACCTATCCTATGTGAAATTTTACAAAATACCTACATACATATGTTTTTTTTAAATATTACAGTCACACTTACAGAGCTACAGGCAAAAAAGTTGAGAATGACCCACTAGATAAGTCCATGTACATATGTATATGTATATGATAGGTATGTTTACATTTATTTTTGGTCAAATGTACCTATTAGAAACCAGATTTTTCGAACTTACGCAGCAGCTGTCATTATGATGGTTCTACCGCTTTGGTGTCATAGTACCAAATATTTAGGATGACGTTTCAAACGGATTATAACCATCCTTTTCCGTTGACTGACACTTTTGATTTTGGGCCCAACTTTATATGAAACTTGAATGGTCTCCTTTACTTTAAATAGACTTGTTGTAATTTCTTGTCATACATATACTACATTCATATATGTATGTGTTGTGCATTATTACATTAATCTGGAAGGATTATATTGTTTTTTCCGTCCATGCTATGGACTATACTATAGAAATGAATTTTAACTAATAAGAACGCTATGTCCAAAGCGTCGCCTTCTATTTTTGAATACAGCAAAAATACACTTTTAAAATGGAGTATTCCAAAGAAGTTTTAAAAATAATTCAGTTTTTCCTACATTTAAAAAAATTAGGTATTTTACACACATTGGGTAGAGTGAGAGTTCGTAAAAATGCTTTTTATTTTTGCCGCATAAACTTCTATTTCTTGTAATGGAATACGTTGAGAATATGTAAAGTATATTGTTGTATTTTATAATTAATTAAATTGAAAAACAAATGAAGGTAAATGAAGGCAGAAAAGCTAGATATTACTGATAATATAAAAATAAAAAGATAAATAGGTACATCTGAAAAAAAATGACTATTATATTAAATATTTCGATGTTAAAGCTTTCAAACTTTGATTTGATAATTTGTCTGTAATTTTTAAATAATTAATTTCATGCGAAATGAGATTTTATTTTCAGAATTTTATGCTTGTTGGGATTTACTTTGTTTGTGCAGAATACCTTTAAGTCTAAAAATTACAAGAAGAAGAAGAACATTTAATAAAAGACGATTTGTGAAATATATTGTTGGAATTAACTTACTTTACTTGGTTTTATTTACATATATAAAAATGAATCAATGTTTTTGAACTAAAGCTAATATAGTTGAATTAAAAGAAAATGTTTACTGTCATATATATGTTTGTATAAAAACGATGTTTAACACACTTCGTATACATTAACCTTAATTTTGAAGAAGGCAAACATCGGAAAAAAACGTTTACCACCAATTCCATGAAAACTTATTTAACTTCTCGCATCGAAAAAAGCAAAATTATGTTCAGGACGTGACACCCAGTAGAATATTCTTTGATCATTTCAGTGAGAATATTTTCGAGGTTTTTAGCCTTTCAGAAACTTTTAGGTTCTCTCTTATCGGAAAATGCGAATAAGCACGTACTGGACGGGACAGCAATTTACACAGTGAGCGTGGTCATATTTTCCCAAATTTTTTCCCTACTTCCACCACTGCCTTTTGATTCGAGTGCTTTTGTGGCGGATATTTTTATTCACACAAATCCTCCTTTTTAGGGATAAATAAATACAGTCCTGTGGTAAAACAGAATTTGAATGGTCTTAGCAAAAACGAGCAAAGGAAACGTATTTATCTAATGAAAACAAAAACATTATTAATGATGTATCGATTACTTCTGTAATATTTATTTGTCATGGTTCTTCTATTTTCCGAAATTATGTTTGAGTTTGAGTCTTGTAATAAGGGTTAATTAGAAGATTTCGTAAAAGAAGAAAGAAGGAATATTCATTAAGGGGTTCTTTATGAAATCTGTAGATGCTTTTTTGTCATGTTGTTTCTTGTTTTACATCTTAAGATATAATCTAATTAGTTCATTATGAAAAGGAGTTAGGGATGGAGTTTAATCGCTACAACTGGTTAGGTACAATGTCTTCTTTTCGTTAGTCATAAAAAGTTGCGTTCTCCGCATAAAATTAACTTATCGAATTTTTGGAAACCGAATTAAATTTAGTCCAAGTGGAATTGAAAACTTTGAAATTCGCGCACAAAACTGTTATGATAAAGCGAATTATTTTAGAGTTATACGCCGCAACAATGGCGAAAACAAACTGAAACCAGTTAAAAGCGTGAAAACTTTGTTAACCTCGAGACCATATTTCAGAAATTTTCCCTTTTTGTTCGAGAGCAAATGGATAGAAAGTGTAATACCCTTCGGCGGGGTGGAGCACTTTTATTGTTTTTATTGTTCCCATCGCCATGGGATCCTTAAAGCGCCAGACAAAACAAGATGTTTTTGCAGTGTTAATTCTGTAGAGACATTTCTACAAAATGTACATATGTAGGTAAAATGAACAACAAATTTCCCGACGAAGCCATAAAGCTGTGTTAATATAGAAGATCTCATAAAACATGAAAATTCTCATCAGCTACTATACTTCAGCTTCAGCTTTAATTTGCATATGCGGCTGTTTAACGATTTTTATTCGAAAATACTGATATCCTTCGTGGCACCACAACCCGGCAACTTTATTGCACCTCTGAGTCCATTTAGAAATGCTTGCAGCACTGTTGGACCAAAGTGAATATCCCGTGGTCATATTTGCCTATTTCATTGTTTTTTTTTTTTTATATTGAAACTACCCTCCAGGGTCTGCAATTTATAGCCGGGTGAAGCTATGAAAATTTCATATAACAAACCGAAAATTGGCTTATTAGGTTTATTTTTCGTCATCCTCAAAGCCCGTCCAGCACCCAATAAATACCATCAATGAAATCCACGACCTACAGAATGGAGCTGTTAATATCAGTTATCGGCGAGCCTCATTTTATATTAATTTCAAAAATTTTCATTATTAAAGGGTGTCCACTAATTTCCGGCAGTTTTATTTACACTCGCAAAATATTTTGTTGGTTTTAATAAGTTTCGTGATAAATGATGTATTCCAGTATATTTATAGCTTTAATATTTATATGTATATAAAAATAAAATTGCTGCTGTCGCATCCATTGAATCATAAAATATTACAATAACATAGCGAATTATTACTCAATTTATCCCTACTTTCGAATCTCCCCTTTTTTTTTTTGAGCGAACGCAAATATTTTTAATTAATTTTAGCCAAGGTAATTGAAAACGCAATTTTATGTATGTACTGTCGTATGAAAATCAGGTAATATAGTTTTAAGTGTTTTTTTATTTTATTAATTTTTTGTTGATTTTGTCAATTTTGAAATTGAATTATTTTATGTCTCATCAAAATTTCTTTAACGTTTTATTTTTTAATTGCATTTTTGCTAGTTTTCTTACCTGCGAATGTAAACAAGTATATGGTAGCATAAAAATAATATACTTATAGTAATAATTTTTCAAATATATTTTATTTCAAAGTACAATTGTGCTACTATAAACTTTAATGTTAACTTGATTGACATTGAATATTGGAAGTTTATATAAACTTTTTTGTAATTTCAATATTACACGATCGAAAAAATATCGTTATTACAACTTTAAAAAATAATTGCATCGTCGCAATAGCAAATCAAATTTTCTTCAATATTTTATTATTTTATTTTAATGAGTTTTGGGGAAAGTTAATTTTGTGTAGGTAATTATTATATAATATTTTTTATTTTTACATTTAAGTAATCTTAATAATTTTGTTTTACTCATGTTCATCAACATATTTCAGAATACGTAAAATATATACATACATACATACCTTAAAATATTAAACTTAAGGTGAAAGAATTTTTCCCTTTTTAGAGGGATCCAAAATTTATTGAGCACTTCGAGGGGAGCATAAAGCACTTCGTTGGGAGGTATCAGTAAATCATTTCTAAAATCAGAACCAGTTCGAAAATCATTAAATTCCAATAGGAAGACAGTAAAATGGCTTTCAGTCTTGGCACGTTTCAGATTTTATAGCATGTTTACATGTCCTCTAACGAGTGCGTTGTGGGTGAAGTATCACACTTAAAAACACAAGGTGGGAATCAGTCTTATTTATGCGAATCACAATATGGAAAAAGTCGTTAAGTTTCCCTAAAATCCTGAAATATGCCACGTAACTCTGGTGCTTTGGTGATGTCAGTAAACCGATACTTTATTGTTTATGAGAGGAATTTATTTATTTATTTTTTGATTTTCGTAAAAACAAGGGAGAAATTGTTGTTGACATTTTCTGCTACGCAATGTAAAAAAAAACACAATCAACAAACATTTTTAGATGTTACATCTTAATGACTAGAAAATAGAACTATTATATTTATAGATTTATTTTTTAGGTTCCATTCTGATTCTGAAAGTCTTGTTTTTTTATTTTTATGGTTACGAGAAGCCTTATTAGGAATACGAATTTATTTTTCGTCTGTCCAGCAAAAGTTATAAAAGAAAATATAATTTGAACAATAAACCTACCGCCAATATTTGCAAGTTTTTGAATGTCGGTTAAATTTTTCCTTTTGAAAGCAAGAAACAAATTCATAAAGCCTTTGACCACCCAACCCCGCACGGAGGCTAGATCAGTTTTAATAGAAAATCACTAGTAGGTTAATTACAAATAAAAAGCATTTCAAAATATTTATTGGACAGAATAATTCTATGGTCGACTTTCTTCTATTTCACTTTGACCAAGGACAATTAATCTTTAATAAATAATCGTAAAGTAGCTACTTACTAAGCTTTATTGTAATATGTACCTATATAATAAATAAATAAAATAATACGGAATCCTCGAGGCACAAATTCTACGCGCACTTGTCCATCTTTTTTAAATGCTATGTTAATGCTACTGAGCTCGTCTAACGCAATCAGGGTTTCATACTAGAATGCTATAAACAAATAGTCGATCGACCCAATTTATGTTTATGTTTATGTGTGTATGAGGTCTTATATAAAGTTAACACAAAAACATTTATTTTTCGAACATTATGAGTCTGACAATAAAAAGTTTTCCAATTCATCAAAAATTTGAAAACAAAGTATTTTTAGAATCTAAGTAGCTCTTCCAAATGATATCCTAAAATGTGTGGTTGTCACGAAGACCCTAACATTGTATAAAATTTTAAGAGAGATCCTTGGTTCCATTTTTATTTTTGAGGTACAAAAGCCTACCTACATTTAATTCTGCTATAATTTATATCCACATTTTAGTTATTTGTTATTAATATATTTTCACGGTGATAATATTTAAATAGTTACCCTTTAACTTTCGGAAATAAATTAAAACACTTAATCCAGAAGAATACCGGAAATGAAACTAATAAACCCGTTTAACGTTATCGATTAAACAACAATATTTACTGATTTAGAAAAATGCATTTTCCGGTGTGAAACTTTAAAGACATTTGACGTTCTTTTAGCATAATTTTTTCTTACTAATACAATATCTTTCCTTGAATAGCTTTCATATTACATATTTATTTTCCATGGAAAATAGAAGTGAAAGATTTATTTTATTAAAATATCGTATTGATCTTGAAAGAATTCTTCAGAGTTACAATACAATAAAATAAAAAGATAGACCACAAAAAGTTTTAATTAAAACGAAGGTTAAATGGTGATTGAATTTCAAACAAATATAAATTTAAAAGAAAACGAAAAATAGCTTATGTAAATTTATTGGTTAGCAACCCAAAATTATTTTTATATCTAACAATATAAATTAATAAAAAGAATGGTGTTGCAATTTACAAACATGATAAAAACAGGTACACAGAACCAATTAGGAATAATTTTGAAAGCTAATATATGCTCGAATAAGAAATGTACTTTCATCGAATTGTTCCACGTTGCAAGCAAATTAAGACGTCTTCGCGAATGACACTACAAAAATCTGAAGACACTAAAAGTGTGTTGAAGATGACTTGATTGCACTTGTGTGCTTCAAAAAAAAACTTTTCATAATTCCCACACTTGATGTAAATTGCACCTCTAATACAGGAAATTTAGCCCTCAGATATTATTATTATTATTCGATTTTTGCGAAAAATAAATCAGAAAAAAGAACAGACTATATAAATTAAAAACAAATAAATAATACTATACTCGCAGAAAAATAAGAAGTAAAACGAACGTAACATTTCACGTCGTGCATCTTTCACTCTCGTTTTCAAAAAAATGAAAGTCCAAAAAATTACCATAAACGACGAGAAGCAGGTTAATTACTATAAAAAGCAGCAACGGAGCGCTAGGCGGATGCGAGACTTTGGTATGCATTTCCACTTTATGGCTAAGATTTAAGTTTGCACTTCACTACTTCCGCTACACACTAAGTGACTACTACAATTACTTAAAAATAAAAAAAAACTAAAAAATAAAAATAAAAATCAGCTATTGCTGAAAATCCATGTGGTATAAAAAAATTCGCGTATATTGTATGAACCGATCCAGGTGACACGACACTCTTGACTGAGGTAGGCGACTACTTTCAGAGAGAAATTTTCGATCATGACAAAGACGAAAGCAGCGCCCAGCCAGTAAATCCACCATCTCTTAAAAGAGTTCTTTACCGCGTTAAAGAAACGCGACGGCATGGGTTATGAGTGGCTACCACCACCTTACTACCGTCCCGCCTAACTGCGTTTGCACGGTTTTAGCCATACCTTGCCAACTTTTGCCGTACGCAAACGAATACCTCGTTTTATACCTGCATATTGGCGATCGCGATTGCGATCGCGTCTAGTTAGCTAAGATGGTAGCATAATGCGGCAAAGACGATTAATGGCTTCTACGCCGCCACCGTAGGTTGGCAAACGTCGTAGCCCTTGGTATCGCGGGTTCCACAAAGTCTGTTCGAGAAAAATACCGATCAGTTCGGAAATTAAAGAAACATGAGCACGGCGTCGACAACGATCGACAACGATCGACGACGACGACGCTGACGATAAATTTCGTCAGAGAATTGCATTTGAGCGATTATCCAGCACCTTTAAGATGCACACGGCCAGAAGTGCGCTCTGCGATCACATGGTTGCTTTCATTTCTGGATTTTCTTGTTTCTTAGCCAAGGTCGAAATCGGCGGATTGCGAATTGTTGTTATAAGGCGCCAAATTACGTCGAAGGTCAGAACAGTTACTGTCTGGATTCTTCAGACTTTTAGAATTACTCCTTTCGGCATTAAGCACCTTTAAAATGGTTTTCTCAGTCAATTACTTATAATTTCCTAGATTATTGGATTTTATTAATTGATGTAAAAAACAAATCTATAACATTCTTAATTCTTTGACCTTATTTCGCTACTTTGTTACTGTTTTCTTTAACTAATTATAGTTATAATGCAGTTGGAAATTTCTAAAGGTGTATATTCTCTTGCAAGGTCAATATTCATGATTAACATACCTACTGCTTGACCACCTTACGAACGGCATTTCTCTAAAATACGTGTTTGAGTGGGTATTAAATTTATTATAATTTTTATTTGATGTTCCAAGTTTGCTTGCTTTATAGTACATACAGGGAAACTTTCTTTAACCCGAAAAATGTTTTTTCAGACTTTAATCTTTGTTTATAGGTTCAAAATAGTTCACGAAACAAAAAAGTTTAGAAGCTTATATGGATCCGGGGGTATCTATAGGGATATTTTTAAAAGCTACAATGATTTTTTTCTATTTCCTCTGGCAATTACAAAAAAGTAGTTCAAATAAAATTTGTTTCTGACAAAATTATCTTTAATTTGGTGTTTGTAAATTAATTTGCGTGTATGTATGTGTATTTAAGAATCTATGTATGTATGTATATAAAATGTAAAAAATTCAGAGCTTGATTCAAGAGATTATATAATTATGTATATAATTTTTATTATCTAAATACGAATATTAGCAGAAAAATAATACATAAAACCTATACAATAGAAAAAATTAAATAGGAAAACAGCGTTGCTATTCAATTTTGGAACTGACGTCGTCATTATGGCCATCAGGTTCAGACTTTTCTAAATCGCTTTCGTCATGAAAGTTGGCTCGTACAAAGTCTGTTAAGCTGTCTATTTCTGCAGTTTGAGCTTGTGTGGACAAATTTTTTTCGAGTTACGGTCAGTTTTTCAATCTTGCCCTGTACTATTATACAACAGTTGTTTTCTTCAGATTTGACTTCGAATTACTTTGCTTGTGTGTTTGTATTTCACATAATTGTAGCATGCAATTCAATTTTAATGAGCTTTTGAAGTTAATTCAACCAAGAACTAGGGAATTAGTTGAATGTAAAAGACTGAAATTTTCCAATTAATCCACCTTACCCTATAAACTTTTACAACCCGTTTTTACTCCTTAAGGTTTGCATTATAAAAAATTATTTCTTAGGGTTGGTTACGTCATAAAACGCAAATATACTGTCGAAATTTCGTAAGTCGAGTTAATACAAAATATTTAAGAAATCTGTGTACAATAATCTTCTTTGAAATGAATACCATAAATGTTGAACTACCTAAAAGTAAGTTTATACTTTGCGGATAAGACAAGCACGCATTTCTGTACTAATTCCATTTTATGTACGTAAATATATTAAAATATGAGTACAAATTTAATATGCAACGCAACATATACGTTAAAATCAATACTAATGGCTTTTAAGGTGTTTAGTATCGCGTAAAAGATCGTTTTAGACCACGTTGCAATGGGACGCCAACCAGTATACACGACCCACTTATGTATAATAATAAGGGCTAAGTACTTTTTATTGAAACCAATCATTTTAAAATTTAAACTTACCAATTTTAAATTTGTCAAGCGATTTCGTATTTAGATTTTGGAAAGCGCTATATTTAGTTTATATGTTAGTAAGTTATTCAGGTAAGTCAAATTTTGAAAAGACAAGATGTTTTGAAAGATTCATATATACCATTAATTTGCTTAAAAGCTGTTTTTCTTTTCCTTATTATTAAATGTTTTCAGTAAAATATCTTATGATAATTTAGTTGAAAGTCAACTTCAACTAAACAAAACAAAATGGTTTTAATGTTCACATATTTCAAATTTTTTTTTTGATGGACATGCAAAAGTTGATTCTTATTTAAACTGAAAAGAATCTCGACAACAGAATTTTTTTTTCCTATGTTAAGTCTGATTTAATTTTCTTTAATTGCCATTAAAATAATTAATCTTTTCGGATACAACAAAATGTTCTGACTTTTCGCCTTTTAATTACAACTGGGAAGGATTCACAAATGAATATTAACTGTGGAATATCCAATTAAATATTTTATGTTACTATGGAGGGTTGTAAAAGAGTATTGATGGTAAATTTAAATACTTTTGTTTGAGCTCAATTACGCTCAGCGGAGAAAAATGCTACTTTATGAGTTTTTAATTCTTGTGAATTTATAATTTTTCGAGGCAATCGTACGGCCTTCGACCTATGTTTGTTCGCTCGTTAAAAAGAGGCAGAGGAGCGCAATTAAAAGATTTTTAATATAGCCACCGAATAATAAATTTCACATGCTTCCATCGGATCCTTCCATTAAAACAAAAAAGGAAAAAAGGTACGAAGATTCATAACGAGTAAAGCTGGCCATTATGCAAAACTCCCCGCGATGGGCGTATCCTCGGAGTTCGCGAATAAATCACTGTTGCATCTGATCACCTCAATATCTCGCGATATTAAAACGGCCAAAGATGTAAATTAGAAACTGTCGGTGGTCCGTCTTTTCGAGGGATTTCTTTGTCGGAACAGCTGTCGTCGCGGCAAGTCAGCGGGCTCCCAAAATTCATAACGACCCCATCAAATTAAGTTTCAAATAAAATTTCAACTGCACGTCGACTTTGGCTTCGGCTTGGCATAATTTTCCCATTTCGTCGCCTCTTTATCTACTACTTTACAGCCTCGAGGAATGTTGGAGCAGAAAAATCGATGTTAATTGTCGTAACTTCAAATTTTTAGGGTGCGGAAACTCGATTTTATTTTCGCAACGCGCTCAAGGTGGCTCCGCGGATGTTCACATTTAAATTTATTGCGACGACGACAGCATGAAAATTTGTCCATATTCAGTCTTTTTCCGTTTTTTTATTTGATTTTTCACTTCTTTATTATTTTTATTATTTATTATTATAGTTACAAGGCTTATTTAAGGCTGAAATTTTCTTTCCTGATTTTATTCTGTTTTGCTGATTTTCTGTACACAAATGGATAGTACGGCAAGCCTCGTAGGGGCCTTAACTGCACCCCCCCAAAAATTCTAGTCGGGTATACGAATAATAAATTTAAAAATGTATAATTGAGAACGCAAACGATCTGAAATAAATTTTTAAATAATGAAAAATACATTATTAAATATTGATAATATAATACTTATTAATTTTGAATTTCGTAAAATGAACAGATTCATAACCTATATACTAACTTTGGGCTACTCTAAAATACTAAAATTCCTAGGTATTTGCTATATGCCATTGTAATCTTTAATCGGCTGTTAAATTTATCATAAACTTTTTTCAATTTTTTCCGCTGAGGCTATATGAGTTATAAATGCTAAAAATTTAAGTGACGAATAAGTTGCCAAAAGTGGTAAAGTTTCTTTCTGCTAAATATTTCTTCTGAGCATTTGAACTGCTTTTCGTCAAGTAATTGCAGTCTAAATGCTGGAAAAACATTTTTCAACTTTGAAGTTTAAATTACATTGAAACTACAATTTTCCATAAGAAGCAGAATCTCCCGGAAAGAATGAAAAATTTCTTAAAATTTCTGAGATGGTCCGTAAAAGCATAAACATTTCCTAGTAGTTTTACAAGTGTTAATGTGAATTCTAAAAAATAAAACTTTTTCATGAAATTGTTTGGCTTGATATACTTGGGAACTTCTTGTAACTAGGGAAAAGACCTTTGGCACATTTTCTTGGTCAGGTGCACGTTCATGTGTACGAGCAAATCACTCCCAAGAACTCAAACTATTTAACATGAAAAGGGGCAAAATGAAACAGTTTTGCGAAAACTTTCAAATCGTAAGGAATTCTTTTTTGTTGCAAGTTTTTGTATGATAGAAACTTCTAAGTAGCTTTTAAACAGCAACAGAAAATTGGAAGAATGCATTTTCAGTCTGAGCAGACATCTTGGAATGTTTTACCATGTGGGTGATAAAGTAGGCTACCTACATTCAAACTCCGTTTTGCCAACTTTAGATGAATGAGATGACTTTTCTTCGAGCATTAACAATTTAGTTTCGAAACAACAGGGAACTTCTGTAATTATTACAATTTAATTTTATGAACGTGCAGAAGCATGAAATTGTTTTATGCACTTACGAAAGGACATGCAAAATTTACGGCTATTTCTGCTTACAATGGGCCAAAGAATGAATTTGAATTGAAATGTTAAGGTACTTTTCATACTTGGTTGCAATAAACATTATACATCCAAGATGTTTGGCAAGTAAATAATTGGATGAAATCGTTAAGAATTCAGCAATGTAATTTTGAACTTTCCGAAATAATGCAAATTCCAGTTAAATTGACAATAAAAATAAATTTAAAGATTTTAAATTATATCTTAAAATTAATTTTGAATAGACATTAGGATGTTACTAAATACTTCTGAAGATTTATGTTTGTAATTAATTGTCATTTTTATCCTTAAATTATATTGAAATAATATTTTTAAAAACTATTTTGTCAAAGTCCCGCATCTATTTATTGATAAGAATTGAGATATTTTTTTATGTTTTTCTTTTTTTTTTAAATCTGAAACAGCTTGTTACTTAGAATGTTGTATTCAAAATTACATACATACAATATATTAAATAACTTTCTAATTTTGAATAAAACATGTTGGAAAATAAATGTTTAATAAATTATAATAGTAAATCGTTGCTTTTCCAAAGGAAATTTTACAATTATAAACTTCAAATTTCTTACAAATTGACAGCTTGTGTACTGTTGTAATTATTACTTTATATATTTTTAAATGACTCTAATAGAGAATTGAAACACATTTTATTAAATTGAATTACATTGTTCCTCCATATTCATGTTTTGTGGGTTACTGTATTGTATTTCTTTCGCTACTAATGTTACAACGCAGATGGATCCTACGACTATTTTATATGAATTTTTGGTATTTCTTTTAAAATTCGTATGGAGGGGTTTTCGAGTTCGCTTTAATTCAAAGAAGGGAATATTTAAAACTGGTAATGGGCTATGTAATGGAAACAATTTGATATATAATCCGAATTGAAATGTTTACGCTTAGAAAATACCAAACAATTAAATTAGGTTCAGATACATTTCCAGTGCACAAGAAGAACGTTGTAATTAGAAAACCCATCTAATTTTGACTTTAATTTTCACTAGTACTCATCTAATAAAAACAATGTCCTAATTCGACATATTCCGGAAATTGGAAAATTTAGAGGGAAATTGAGAGCATCGCAAATTCCAGTCATTGGTCACTAATTGATATTTCCGGTGGTTGAGTGCTTAATGCTTTTGCTAAAATTATGCACAACCCGAAAATGTGGCACTTGTGTCCTAGCCGATGTGAGGCATTTGCATATTTTATTTATTAGATTATTTATTTGACCGGTTATTGATTTCCTCACACACCCCCACGCTAAAACTATGCTAGTGACGAAATGAAATAACAAAATACTCGAAAAGTAAGGGCTCTTGTTTGGATGAAGTCCGGTTTCGCAGAATGTTTATTAATATATCACGGATTTCGTGTTTTATTACAAATCTTACTCAAGAGATTAATACATAGAAACTTTATCCTTTTGTGCCTTTTAGAAACAATTTTCCGGCAAGTATTTTCCGCCAACTACTCATCCACCTGGGCGCACCAGTTGTCTGCCGTTTGGCTAGATCTTAGCAAGCTATTCTAGCATTTAAGTCCATCTTAAGCTTGGGCACGTCCAACCAGTTGTTTCTCGACCGTTTGATTGCGTGCACTTCTTCTATGACTATGGACCAGACATCCTCTGCAGATTAACCGAGCAGTAGCCGAAGTTTAAACTTCATACAATAAAGTACGGGGAGGAAAGCCCTTCATGGTGCTCCTTCGAGCAAAGATGGATTTTCAGTGACTCCAAAGAAGATTCAAGGAACTACTTACCTCAGGTGGAGTGAACTCATCAAGACGCGAAGAGAAGGTACCATAACATTGGTTGCCTTAACCATAATTGTTTTATGGATGAAAATTAATTGAAATCCTTAAGACTTGAAAAGTTTTCATAGAATTTAACTTTGCGCGGTTTTACCGACTACCGAATATACAAGATACAATTCATTTTCCTCAGTTGCTTCTGTATTTTGCTCGCCACAAAAGACGAAATAGGATTTGAGGCGAAAAACGGAAAATGCTACTATATAAAATACGAAACAAAGATATAAGTTTCTACCTAACCTGGTCTTCTGGTTGGATCCATTTAATAGAAGATATGCCAGGACATATTTTAGTAACTTCTACTATGTGGCCCTTTTGAGATTACCAAAGTTTTTCAAGAAATTTACTCGAAGAAACATTTCGTTAAATTGAACAATTGTTTTCCTTTTAAAGTTAGAACATCTGGGGCTTTATCAAAAATTCAATTCTATTTATCAAAAAGAGAAAATTTACAATGGTTTTCTTCCGCAACAATAAAAATTAGTGTAATCATATTGTCTGAATTATGTACTGCCGATTAGACTTTAAAGTTTAAATAAGTGTATTAAGAAGATTGCTTTGCATCTTATTAAATTAGTTTGTGATGTCAACTTGGAAATATACTTAAATAATCTGCAAGTGGATTACTTGATAATCATTACCTATGGAAAGGTAAAAATTAATTTATAATTTTTATTTAGCTGAAAAAAATTTAACCTTTTATACAAAGTTTTATTGAACATAAATAATAGTATTGATACATAATACGAATTGCGTAAGTATTCAATTTCACAATTAGAAAATCTATATTTGGTAGAATATTTATTTGTTTAAACTTTTTAAAAAATTTAAGGATCATACAAATGTAAATAATTGACTTTAACTTAGTATATGTATATATACTAGTAATGACTTTTTTGGATTTAATTTCGGTTCCTAATATTTTGTTCGTTAAAATTATTTTAAATATACATATATGTATGTACAATTTTAATGTAATATTGAGATTTTTAAAAGTTTTGCTTCTCTGAAGGTTTTTATACTCAACGCTTACTCTTTGGTACACATGTAATTTAATTGTGGAGTTGCTTGTTCAATTAGGATAGAATATCCGGGTGGTGTATCTCTTGGCTTCTCTTACTTTTGGAAATAAATTCGAAATAATCTTAAAATTTATGCAAAGCAGCTTGAACAGTCTTACAAACATATCTCTTGGTGTGGAAGGGTTTGGACTCTTGCGAAATTTTAATTGTTGTTCCTCGCTTTGTTGGCAGACCTGATTCACGGCAACAATATCCTGCCCTACCACCACCACCGCCACCGCCGCAACGTGTATTTTCATCAGGGCAGGGCGCTGAAACTCAATTCTCTGTTTTATTCTCCCTCCACGCACGTATGGCGCGCGCTTTGTTTTCAGCTCAAAATTTCGCTCAGAAATGTAAAATAGGCATTAGGGGTGGAATTATCAGATTCATACAAGTGTAATTTAAATTGTGTCGTGTGGCGCGGGGTGTTGCGGCTCAGTTGCTAGCTCCCCGGGATTAGGTTTTATAGCCCGTGAAAGACTTGTAGCCGTCGCGCGGGGCGTTTAAGGAACATTAGGCGCCGCGAATGCATGTAATTGGGATCTAATGATGGAGCTATGGGCAAATAATAAACGCAAGAAAGGCAGCCTTCACTCGCAGCTAATTTTTCATTAAATTTACTCGCACCATGTTGATACTTTGCGAAATTAATAATGAAAGTATTCCATAGATTGTAATGTCTGTAATTAAATTTAATGTGAATACTTGCATGCATAAGTACAGTGAAGACAAGAATATTTAAAGACTTTTTCATTATTTTTATCGGATTTCTAACTCTTTAAAAATAGGGTTATAAATTAATTATAAATTAATTAAGCTAAGAATTTACCTTATTAGCACAAAAAAGTTATTATACCTAGCATTTATTGTAATTAGAGAATAAATTGAGTTTGAATGGATTGTTTTCACGAATTTTGATAAAAATGTTATTTTGGGGTCAAAAGTAACGAATGTGCAAAAAGCATTTTCTTGTCGGTCGAGATAAAGAACTCTAAAATTTTGAAAATTGACAATTTACCACTATGTTTTTCATATTCCAACAAAGTTTCGTTACAAATCATATAAATCAGTAAATTAAAAACAGTTCCTATTTTTCGTTCTAGGAAATTCGTCAAAAATTTCTTTTGATTAATAAATTGCGGTAAATACCTTTTTCGAATTGTCTGCGGTGAAAACCACTCATTTGTCTAAAGCCATCTACATATTTTAAAATTTTCCTTATTTTCAACACCTAATCATGTACATAGAGTTTCGCACAGAAATCCGGCGAAAACTTTTTTGTACTTTAAGGTTTTCCAGAATTTTCACCAAAACATTGTGTTAACATAGACAAATTTTGGCAGAAAACTATCAATTTAAAGAATTCTGAAGTTAAATATGTTTGTCAGAAAATATAACTGACGCACGTTATATAATTTTATAATTCATATTATAAAAATTTGTATGCGTGACTTTTGACCCTATATGAATATTCCTTCAAAATTTCATCAAAATCCGTGAAGACACCTCAAACTCAATATAAGCTACTTCTTAATTAAAGAGTAGACTAGACATTAAATAGAAATATAGAGGACCATAATTGATACTCGTAATAATAATTTAAACATAAAAGAAAAGTTTTCTAGATATGGTTCAAAATCGAATAAGAAACGAATCATTAGAACTCTATTATACTATACCAAACTATTTCCTGCATTTCTATTTTAGCTTAATGGTTTTCTGAGAAATGTGTAGACATGTATGTCTAGCTCAAAAGATAAGAACGTTTAATTTGCTAGTAAAATTAATCTGAAATCTAGGAAAATTTACTAAAGTATTTAATGTTCGTTTTACTAGAAATTCGGTAATTTCCGTTAGAAATAGACTATCATCACAGACTGTATACTATATAGTTATACAGTCTGTGCTATCATACAACTGATTGTCTGTTTAAATGGTTCTGCGAATTCGATATATTTCAGACAAAATTCAGCATATAGTAGTTACACAAATTAAACCAAAATTTTCAACAGCAATATTTCATCTGTAGAAACGTTTGGAGTGAATTTCTAAGAATTTAAAACACGGAGCCAGACAGCTTTCAAATTAAATTTATGTAATACAAAAAAAGCATTAATATTTTTAAAGATACATATGTAGGTATGCATATTACAGAAAATTATTGAATTAAATTGTGTGGGGGTAATTGCATGCATTACGTTAAGTACTTACTTTACACTACAAATGATTGAGCGAGCATAGGACATCGCAGGTCTCACCATTACAAAAGATCAAACTTGAATGATAAACTACGTACGAATACGAAATGAGTTAAATATGCACTAATAATTTGCATTGTGCATTGTGCAATTTTCTAGAATTTCAGCGGCATAGAACTAACCTAGATCATGCGAAATTTAATCAAAATAACTTCACATTATTTACTACATTTTAGAAACTACTAAGGATTTTGGACAATGTGTGAAGTTTTAACCTTTCCAGTATTTTCATCGAAAATTACTTAAAAATAATTAAAATAATTTACCAGAGCTTACCTAATTACTTAATTTCACGAGAATAAGTTCTTGGGGTGTACTGTACATACCGCCAGCACGCCGAGAGATAGAACTGAAGAAAGGAATTTTTAAGTTACCTATTGTTTTTATAATGACGAAGTTTTATTTATCAAAGATTAATTGCAATTTCGGTCTTACACTGGCTGATTTTGTAATACAATGTTATGGAATTTTTCATATCCATATAACGAGTAGGTATGTACTTTTAATGGAGTTATGATGCAGTCATTATAATAATAATAAATTTTAAACTGATTGGTTTTATTATTTTGTGAACCTATGTAGGTACATATTTCTTAAGAAGAGTTGAAATTTATTCCCGCATTCGTACTATTCGGGAGAAATGCAAAAGAAATGATTACTTATACTTAAGATTGTAATTATAAAATATTTACTATCTTTTGAAGGTACAATCAGATGTTAATTCGACAGATTAAGCACCCTTCTTGGATGTCTTGAACAAATTTTTTAAACAACGAGAACAATTACATACTTATAATAGATCCAGTAAATCCCCGCATCTTTACAAAAGACGCGCATGAAATCAGAATTCATTTAAAACTTAATTTACAATTGAAGATAATCCCAGAAACTCCTGAAAGTTATATTATTTTCAAACAGACAGGACTGCGGACGGAGGGTTAATTAAATTCAAATTGGTTCTTTCAAAAACGAGAAAACTTTAACTCATTTTAATATCTCTGTGTTCATAAAGAAAGATTAATTTCATATCGCCGGAAGATGAAAAACGGCCAAGCAAGTATCCGGCCAAAGCTACGGAAATTAATTCAATTAAAAGTTTAATGTCCTTTAAGTAAATATGTCGTAGGCCCAGTGGCGGCGCACCGCGTCCTTCAAGACGGATATTTGCCCAGGACAAATTTAGAACTAAGACACCTGCGTTACCATGAGACTTTCTGTTGTCGACTCTAACCAGCTCTCGCCGAAGGGCACAGAACAGAAAAAAATATGAAAACATAAAAAGGACGTCAGGTGAAATTTACCTTTATGACATTCGCAAAGTTCTTCATAACTTTTTGATATTCCTTTGGCACATTTATGGGATGTTGTTGATAAAAACGCGCGCCCTCTGCCTGGACAGTAGAGGACTTTGAGAAAAGTTATTTTATTTAAGTACAAAAAGTGGCTCGTTCGGGTTAAATTCAATTAATCATAGCTATTTTATGGCATACAATTCAATCTCGTTTGACAAGAATATTAAAAAGTTAAATAGTAAAACGAAACTTTATAACTCATTTTTTTTTTATATGTATGTACATAAAAAGAATAGTTCTTTTCTGATTTCTTAAATTCAAATGTTAAGACAAAACCCTATGTTTTAAACTTCGCTTGTGATAACTTATGCACTTTTATAGTATTATACATAGCATAGGTTTGGTTCAATATTATTTTAAGTTTTGGTCGAATCGAAAGCACCTACTATACATATATTCCTACTTAACACGTAAGCCACCTTTAATGTGCATTAAAAGTGTTTTAAAATGGCGGACTCAAGATGGCGTCTAACAAATGTAGATTTCAAAAAATTTTCTTGAGTATTGGTATTTGGGTTTTTTGGATATACTGATTGCAAGCCCGCTCTCAAAATTTAAAAATTCAACATGACAGATGGAATATGACAACCAATATTTTTGGAAATTCAACGAGTTTAAGTGAAAATTCTAAGGGTAATTTTAGCCCATTGATTTCGAATCTACTATCAAAGTTTGTAAATCCAAAATGGTGGACCCAATATGGCGACTATTAAGTATCAAACATCTTCATACTTTTATATTTATAAATATTCAAGGGTTGTTTTTGAAATTTTAATTGAAAATTAGTGCAAAAATAATTCTGTGGTCAATACAACTAATTTTTAAATTGAAGATGGCGGATCCAATATCGGTTTCCAATTGAAAGTATTTGCATGATAATTAAATAAAGGGTATTTGATATTTGATATAAAAAAGTTGATTGTCTGTAAAGTCGGTTTACGATCGATGTTTACGTGACAACGTATTATTTGTTGTGTAAGTTTATTAAAAAACAATGGTTATGGGGTTATTTTCAATATTTTCCGCCATTTCGAACTTAACAAGTCACACTAAGCACTTTTTAATGAAATCCGAACAATAAAATAATAATCTGAAATTTAAATAAGCCACTCATTACGACTGCGCTCCACCTCACTTTACAGCACATTTTGCGCATTTAACTGAAAAAGTTTAAACATGCATTTCTTAAGAGGGGATCTTACAATTTTCGTTTAATTAACAACAACATCCTATTGAAAAGAATAAGAAGTCTTTTTAATTTCAAATAGGTTCCTTATTAAATTTCTAATTTATTGGATAGGCTAATTGTTTCGTTGATGTAAGAGGAAATTCTTCTAGTTCCCACTCCTTAGAATTTATAATGATTTTCATATTGAATTTTTAATTTCTAATAAGATTTCCTATTGTCTTTTTAATTTCTAATAAGATTTCTTCATAAGAACGCGGAGGCCGATTGTGCCTCTTTGTCGCTCGTTCCGCGCTCTCGCTTGCACTTCAAGCCTTAAATGGAACGCCTCAGAGCGAGGTAACGCCGCATGAGTCATGTTTTTTCGTGCGTGCAGCCGGCTCCATCGAATTATAAGACGTTGTCACGTCAAAAGTTTGTCTTGTTAAAGGCGTTTTATGAATTTAATTTTTAAAAATACATACAAACTTAAGTCGGTTATTTTATTTCTTAAGAATTTCTTAAAATCCTTTCTTAGTGGTTACTTACGTCGCTTAAATCTACTGTTTAAATTTCATGTCGTTAACTTCAACGGTTTCGTCTTGGTGTTGATGAATCAATCAGTCTGTCACGATATATTATTTTGTAGGTATAGATTTTAAACGTGGCACAAAATTGAATTTATTTTGTACTTTTTGCATATTCCACAATCGTAATTCGTTATAAGTTAGTTCATCGCATTATTATCGTTTAACTACTTGCAAATGGAAATGTTAACACGCTATGGAATATCATTAAATAAATTGGATTGTACTACATAAATTACCTATATAAATACAAAAAAATATCAATATATTCAGATCTGGTTGCTGAGTGAGGAAAAATCAGAAATTTCACGAAACATTTAAACTTTTAGGATTCCACGAACACTGTGTCCTCCATTTTTTGAATCGATTTCAATTTGGGATCACCAGTGACAATTTAATCGTAGTGCAATAAATTCTCGTTATATTTTAATAACCCTCATAAAATTGACACCGAAAGCCGGTCCATTCGACTGTGAACCGGTCACTGCCATTCATCATATTAACGATTCGACCCCAAAAATGATTATTTTTAATTAAAGCGATAAAATCAAGCAACTAACACTTCGGCAAACACATAATGTTTCACTGATTAAAATTTTGAATCAAATAACAATGTGCAAATTTTCTGTTGCGCTATTACATTACAATCCTCTAGAGATTTTGGGCACAGGACCTAACTAAAGCACCGATTTACTGTTTCAACAGTATGAGCCAATTTTAATGAGCTGTAACGATAAAAATAGAGCCCAAAACCAAACCGTCCACTTGTTTTATCCCAAAGGGGCAGATTTACATTTTTCTACATAAAATAAATTTAACACGCCCCCAAAGGCTCGGGAACAAGTGCACACGCGACTGGACCTTGTTTGGATGGTTTTAATATTGCTACCTTTTTTCAGCTCTCTCATGCCATGATTTAAATGAATCGCATTTCCAAATATTTGGATACCAGTGGCCGAAGTTTTTGGTTCACAGAATATAAAATATTTGGAAGTTATGAAATATTTAGTGACAAAAGTAGGGCTGGGTCAAAAGTGGCATAGTATTTTTAGAAATTAAATTATTTTGGAATGCATTGAACAAGCAAAATTAGCTGAATTAGCGTCTAATTAGTAAACAAATTTAATTAAGGATAACTCAATTGGAGTTCAAAGCTAATTATATAGTTAATTTACAAGATGAGGGTTTATGGAATTAGTAGATTATTTGACCTCTAAATTTGCAAACGAAAATGCTTCATCACGTTAAAAAAAATAATATTTTAGGCAAGTGAAAAAAGCTCGTGGTAGGATATACAGTGACCAGCAAAATTAAATAAATGATGGTACATGTTGCTCATTAGCGAGTTTTTGTAGAAATATAACATAATGTATTTATGGTGCAAAATATATTGAAAAATAATTATAAGTAATCCGTAGATTAATAATTTTCGAGCTATTTACTTCGCGAAAGCTTAATAACGCAGAAATATGAAATATCATAATATATGTACATATTATACGTTAAAAATATTGAACGGCAAAGATGAGTGTGCTTGTTGTGATCTTGATTCACTTTCAGGACCGAATTAAGCCATAATAGGCCTCTAGACAATGCAAGCCTTTTTAATTTAATTTAATTTCTGCATGCAAGTTTTAATTTTGAAAAATCATGCTCATCAGTGAGTTTGTAATCATCAGACTCTGCTATACATGTATTTTTGCAATACTGTCATCACATTCGTATTTGATTCTCCCATATATTACGAAAAATTATTTCGTATGACTTTTCTTTAAATACTATTTTTACCTTTCCGGTATCATTCAATTGTAAGAGGAATTAACTTAACACGTTCAAACTGGCGTTGCAATTTATGTTTCTCTCCCATGGGCAGCTACACTTAAAGCTCTTGGTATTTTTTCATTATTTTAATTATCAATTTCAATTTGCTAATTTCTTCTAGTTCTTAGTAAGATCTTAATTTTTGGTGTTGCGCACCGCCTGATAGCACAATCAAATGCGAGCCATCGGTGGTACGCGCTGCCCATGAGTCAATGTGTGTTTGTGTGTGTGTGAACCACCGGTGGTACGCACCGGTGTGAACGTGTTAAACTTATGTACTTATGTATAATTATTAAATTATTTATTTAAATTCTCAGGTTTACTGAAGATGACAATGTAATATTGTGCACTTTCTTTGTATGAGAATGTAGCATTTTTGAATAATTTTATTAGATATATTTAATTTTTGTGATAAAAGTTTATGTATAATAATATATGTATGTATATGTATATGGAAGTTACTGAAATCTAGAGATTGATTGTTTTTGAGCTCAAAGATATCATTTTGATGACATCGTTTAACAAAGCCTACGCATAGGGCGCACAACTTCATAATGAGGAAAAACAGCAGACAGCCTTCCCCAGCTGCAGCATAATTCTCAGCACACATTTTGAGCAAATGAGAGATAACATATCCTAGAAAATGCAATTATGTTGCAAACGGGATTTTGCGTAGAAGTTCCTAAGCAAACTGCCGCGTGAAACTCCAGCACCAGGATTAAAAACAGTGGAGAAGGTCATGCTCTTCGTGGGTGGTAAAAGCTTTTTAGTGTTACCAGACAAGATTTAGGAGATAATGAAGTTTTTGGTTTGCAAAATTTTCCTATTCTATTATTCAGAAAATCAAGGCAAGCTGTAATTGTAGAGTGGAAAGTTTTATTGGTAGTTCGTGTCTGGGAACATTAAATTTGTACATTTAAAAACGTATCTTTCGAGAACAGTTTTCAAAGTACCTCAATTTTTTTATAAAAGTTAGATTTTTGGTTTGTTAAACATGTCGATATATGGGTATAAAAACACATACCTACATTTAAATTAAACAGGATAAGTACATGAACTATCCAAAAATTATAAAAAAAACGCTTAGATACCACTAATAGTACAATTTTAACAGCATATGAAAATAGAGTATAAAAATCACTCTTATGAGTGATTTTTATACTCTATGTCTGTTCGTACATTACTTTGGAATGGGGAGCTGATTTGGACGATCCTTGTCTTAAAATTAAGGTTTGTCAAAAGATATGGTATGTTTAACGATTTGTATGAAAAACGGCTATTTGGAGAATATTCTCTGATTTCAAATCCGGTTTCCAAAAACTCATTAAGTGGATCGTATTCTGGATTATGTGAAAAGAACGGTTTTGGTTGAAGTTTTGTAATGATTTAAAGTTGGTATACTTGCCCAGCTAACATATCAATAAAATTTAAAATGTTTATCTGTTTGCAGAGAACATCGAGTGAAAAGTAATTTGTCTTTGAATTGAAATTGAATTAGTTAATAATTGAGAGGATTGATGTGATGAGGTAAAGATTTTATACCTTGATTTTTCTGACAGTTTAATGTTCAAATTAAGTAGAATGTCAGGTCGACAAGATTTGTGAAAAAAAATTCGGCACCACCACCTATATTAGAATTATTTAGGTAGTTCCGGATAAATATGTGGGTTAGGGATTGTTGTTTTATTTGCATGTAAAACTTTTGTTTTTCCAAAATATTATTTTGTTTTTCTCCAATTTTAGGTTATTTAGCAATGGATCCACAGAGCCTAAATTCTAAAGCCTGAGAGGCATAGAATTAGGTGAATGTTTCTAGCGACATGTTGAGAAGTGCGTTATAAATCTATTATTATTATTATATTTCTTTGAAATTTCATTTTGTTTACTTTTACCTGCTATATTTTGTGAAAAATAAGGAAAATACCCGTCGACCATAAATTATTGTAACTAATTGTAATTAAAACGTTACTTTTTTAGGGTTCTGTACCTCGAAAGGAAAAAACGGAACCCTTATAGGATCACTTTGTTGTCCGTCCGTCCGTCCGTCTGTCTGTCTATCAAGACCTTTTTTCTCAGGAACGCGTGGAGGTATCAAGCTGGAATTTATATCAAATACTCAGGTCTACTGTCCCTTGGAGCTGTGAAAAAATCAAACTTCTAAGCCAACGCAATCCAAAAGATACAGCCGTTTATGCCTCAAGTTTCCGCAAATTTTCGACACTCGCAAGGGAATCAAAACCTACAGGGTATACTTCCCGTGAACTCAGAATCTTGAAATTTGAAGCAATATTTTATAGCACATATAAAGGAAAAATTCCGAAAACCTTAAATTTTTAGTTACATTACAAGAAAAAAAAATTATTTTTTACGGAACCCTCGGTGCGCGAGTCCGACTCGCACTTGGCCGATTTTTATTTTTTTTTATTTTCACACTTGAAAAACACGAGATTCCGTGTTTTGTAGTCTCGAACAACACGGTTTCAAAGTACACGGAACCAAGTAATCGTGTTCTTCGGGGGTTATCTGTAATTAATAATATGCTTTCTAAATTTCTAACTACCCATGTATGTATATAAATACAAAATTTTCGTAAAGCTTTTGAGCAATGTAGCGTTCTCTGGTAACACAGGTTAGCCCAGTTCGAAGAAGATTTTCCGAGAAAACTGAGCGCAACTTCAGCAAGCGATTTTCCCCAAGTTTGTCGCGTGCGAGCCCCCGCCACGGGGGGCCGGTTTCACAGCATCGCGGCGCTGTACCACGGAGCCAGCGAGTCTGGAAAATCTCCCGATTGGGGAAAACCGCGGAGAGATTCGATGCTCGCGGGGCGGAAACTCTTCGGAGCGGCTCTAGCCGTTTTCTGGAAACGGCAGCATCTTTTGGCCGGCCGCCGCCGCCGTTGGGGCCGTTTTCCTCGCGATTTGGCAGAATTGGAATTTGGATTTTGCTTTCGATGGCCCGAAAGATGCCAGCGCTGTGGAGCTCAGTCTGAACGTGGCCATCACGCGACACGGACGAGAAGGGTGCGTTCTGTTCTGCCCTGGGAAAAGGGTGGCGCATCGTCCTCCGCAATACGACACCAGTGTCAAAAGTGCACTAGGAGGTTTTTGTTTTATATATATATTTTTTGCTCCACCCTGTAATAATATTTGCCTAATTACGGAGTTTTCCAGTGCCAGACGGCTCCTGGTCGACCGCACCGGGGCTCCCGCGCACAAATTTTAATGGTCACCAGAAAAAACTTTTTGAATTTTTGTTTGAATAGTCGGGATTTTTAATTTTTCTTTATATATGTATAATTTTCTTTTTTTCGGGAAAACTTGAACCGGTGCCGGGGTACTATTTTTTTAATTATTGCGACATTTGCGTATTTGCTACTCGCAGTGCTCCTTCCGGGGCTTGTGGGGGCCCCACAAGAACAGGGGCTGAGTCCCCGGCGAAATCTCGGAAGTGAAGTGGTATTTTTTTTCTTTTAAGATTTTCAGGGGACTTTCTGTGGAATGTTGAGAAAGTAAATGGAATTGAGGATGGGATTCCAGGAAATAAAAATAACCACGGATATAAAGTGATTTTCGGGCAATTTGTTTGTGTAGTGCCGGCTGTTTCAAATAAAAATTATAAGAAAATCACCGGATGCTGTAATTAAATCAAAAGTCGTGATTTGCATCGAAGAAAAGATGCCGACAATTGGACGCACCGACATGCCGCTTTCAAGTGCACTTTCGTCTTCGTTGTCGTCTTAAAAAATTAAAAGAAATAACGAAGAAGACGGTGGGTGCGTGCTTCGAGGAGGCGTCTTGGGGCCTCGTCTGGGGGAGGTCAAGGAGCCCCGCTGGCCAATCGCTTGATCTTGACACATGACGCGACCTTTCCTCCTCGAAAATCTTAAAGTTTGTCTCCGAGTGCGGGTAGTTTTTGGTCCAGAAGCTGTGGCATTTTGCCGAAGAGTGAAGTTCTGTGAGGCACGCGTGTTCTAAGACAGTAAATTTCCGAGAATCGTAGAATTACGGATTTCGTGCTACTTTGCCCCTCGGGGGAGTCTTGTGTATTTTGTTTTTTCGTTTTTGTTTTTTTTCCGGGAAGAAAGAGGCCAAGTGAAAAGTTGCCTTCTTCTAGAATTAAGAAAGTGGTGAAGTTAATGTGGCTCTTCGCCGGTGCCCCTGGACTTGGATGCTGGAGCTGGATCTGAATCTGGAGCTGGGGCCGGAGGTTTATTGTTTCAATTTGCCTTGGATTTCGCAGAATAACTTTCGACGAAGGACAAAGAACGTAAGTAAAATTGGCCCTTTCTTGACGGAGTGCGGCTCCACCCCTTCTGGCGGCGTTCACACACTCGTTAAGAGGCTGATTTGTGGGGCTTCGCCCTTTTTGGGGCTCAAGGCGGGCATTTGACATCATTAGGGCGATTTAATTATTTCCTCTCTGCGAAGACTTTCTCTAGTTTTCCTGCCGACTCATGACAATGGGCCCCTTCGCCCCAATTAAGAACTTCGCCAGGATGCGGCCAGTCACTGTGACTCGCCCGTGTCAATGTCGTCCCCAGAGCGTGTCATTGTGGCTCCATCAAAGCGTCTTTCTTTAATTTAATCCGAATCCGGGGATCATCCAGCGGGTGCCGATCACAACTTAAGCCACTTAACCAATTTGTTTAGTCGGCCGCTTTTTTCTACGGTCGCGGCTACGACGGCGGCTCTTTAACGATTTTTATTGGACTAATTAATTACGGGAGGTGTTGCTCATAATCCGGTCGAATTTCGGGGGATTTTAAGGGTTTTGCTGACGGGAGGACCTTCAAACCTTCAAAGTGGTTCGATTGATGATTAATTAAGCAATTCCTTGGATTAGAATGCGACTAGACTGTTACAGGCAATATAAATATTTGGAATTGTTACAGAATTTAATATTAACTTGGATCCTAAAGCAATCTGCCAATTTTTGAAGACTGTATAGAACAACTTTTTCGAATTTTTTTAAATTTTAATGACTCGACCCGAGATAACATTTATAGGCCTAAAATGAGCCCGCAACACGCCCGGAATTGAAAAAGCGCCCGATATACGTCCGTATCGGACCCGTAGCATTTTTGAAAAATTAAAATTATCTAATAATAAAAAAGTACATATTTATTATTTGTTTTTACAATGTTGAAACCGTGTTTCGGGACTGTTACGGGCGCGTTTTGAGTCTGTTTCGGGCCTGTTGCAAACGCATATCTGGTCTGTTGCGGGCGTATTTTAAGAAATAAATTAAGATATATGTAGGCTTGATTGTTCGATAACTATTCCTCTTGTGGGCTTAAAAAGGGTGTACATCGGGCGCGCGTTGCTTTACATATTTTTACTCGGGTCAAAGCAATAAATCAGGAAACAATCCTAAATCGATCTGTGAAATATTTGCTGAATTCGGTCTTTTAAAATGATGGCAATATACTTCTTTATAAACATGTCAACTATAATGTTATTCCGCAACCTTTCTTGTGGTTACTGATATTATCGATGCAATCCATGATTTAGGATAATGTTGCTCAAGTACATAGTACGCGTTCCCCTAAGGGCTGTCAATCAGCCTTCATAAAAATACGATGAAAATGACATGAAAAATGAAAATAGGTATATAAACGTTTTTAAAAAATAAACTTTCGGTACTATTAACATACCTATTGTTGCCTAATTTGTACTACCTATAGCCTAAGTTGTATGCTTCGAATCTATCTAGAAACAAAATATAAATTCTTAAGGAATAAATTTCCTTGGCATATATAATAGAAAATCATTTGGTTTAGATGTATGTATGTAGATATCACGGTACGACTTAAGTTGAGAGACCTTCAAAGTTTAAAACAAAACTGCTGACTTAAAATTGTCTGCCGTTTGATTATGTT